>JAHWFO010074327.1:1593881-1683892 GCA_023313115.1 Rhysida immarginata | reverse complement strand
CCATGTCAATACCGCAAAGCACAAGAACTACGTTCAGGCCGAGGAGAGGAATGCAACCATTGAAACTTTTTTTAATAAAAGCGGAAGCACATTATGGAAAAGTGTGTCAGACCATGCAGGGCCTTTATTCCGGAGAATGTTTCCAACGTCCAATGTGGCAAAAAAGTACAGCTGTGCAAGGACAAAAACTACAGCAATTGTTGGTGAAATGGCAGCTGACAAAACTTCAGAAATTGTACAAATGTTACAGAGCAATCCATTTTCGATTTCAACGGATGGTTCTAACGACGTTAATTCGAAATTATATCCAATGGTAGTAACATTTTTTGACCAGAAGGAACAAAGAATCGAGACATGTTTACTGTATATTCCCTCATTATTGGGCGATTCCACTGGTTTTAATATTAGAAAATTAGTTCTTAGTGAACTATCCAGATTTCAAATTCATATTAATAATTGTATTTCCTTCAGTGCAAATAATTCTGCTGTAATGTTAGGAAGAAAAAAAGGAGTTGCAGCTGTTATAAAAGAAGAGCAGCCTTCATTATTAAGTAGCGGAAGAATAGAGCTACTTATTGTTTTCACAATGTCCGTCTGTCTGTCCGTCCGTCCCCTTCATAATTTCCGCATTTTTTGAGATAGAAGGTTGAAATTCGGTATGTAGCTTATTATGGGCATGTGCATCTTCACTATTTAGTTTGGTTTTGATTGGTCCACTTGGGTCGGAGTTTCGGGGGCGGAAATTAGAGGAGACTAAATGGTCTACGCATATTTATGCATATAAAGGAGTGAAATTTGATGTACAGATTCCTCTAAGCAAGATCAACATTACTATAAAATTTGGGCCACATTGTCCCAATAGGATCGGAGTTGTGGGGGTGGAAGTCACTTGGTCTTTAGAACTATGGCAACATTTTGCATGTCATATATCATTCGTTCAGAAATGATGAGAAACGAAAGAAGATAGAGCTCTTTTTCATTTTCTAAATACTACGTTCGAGAAAATCAATTGTTCGATTAAAAAAATTGGGGGTTAAAAAGTGCAGATAAAAGGGTAAAAATAGATGATCTCAGCGCTTCCGCTACTTTCCTATACCTTTCTCGGGAGGATTAATTTCTTGTTTATTCTGGGTTGCCCATGTCATCTATTAAATTTAGCAGCACAGAAAGGCTCTCAGAGTTTACCTTTCAATATTGATGAAATTTTAGTCGATTTATTTTAGTATTTAGAAAAAAGTTCTAAACGCAAAGAGGCTCTGGGTAGATTTCAGTTGCTGCACGATGTAGAATGTAGGAAAATTTTAAAGCATTCATCTACTAGATGGTTGTCTTTGGGTAAAAGCCTTGGAAGAGTAATTGATCAATGGAACCCACTGTTAAGCTTTTTCAAAGAAGATGTAATGCCTAAAATTCAAACTTCTTTATCATCATTTACAATCCCGAGGATAGAACCATCTTAAGCGTCGCAAACACACTTCAGACACAAGCCCAAGCTGTTCATCTTTCCTATCCCCCTCCTGTGTACCTAAATCTGGCAGTGGTACTAAACGTAAACAGCCATGTCATCATTCAAAATCTTCCATCCAGCATATAAAAATCTTTTCAGTGATAACTCACCCAACAACACCTGGAATTACAGATTCAGGACTCACTAAGGATGCAGCTGAAAAATTAACTAGGGAGGAACACCTTTTTATGTTTTTGTCTTCAAGTACTTCAAAGGCATATTGTTATTTTCTTTTGGGAGTTATTTAA
The DNA here is from genome assembly GCA_023313115.1 of Rhysida immarginata. Classification (NCBI taxonomy): domain Eukaryota; kingdom Metazoa; phylum Arthropoda; class Chilopoda; order Scolopendromorpha; family Scolopendridae; genus Rhysida; species Rhysida immarginata. The sequence continues at coordinate 1,682,137 of JAHWFO010074327.1, read as the reverse complement.
GTTTTTGATAGTAAAAATTTAACTTTACAATCAGAGTCACCTTAAAGATCTAATGTTGGATTTGTTGAAGGAATTATTTTCTGGATTTGTGAGGCCTTCAGTAATAAAACAAAGTATTGAAGAAACTCTGCCCTTGTATAAAATAAATTTTCATTCTTTTAAAAATCAGAAGTGTGATTCTGATTTAGTGGTTGGTAGTGCTACATTACAAGTGTTAAGTAGTCTGAAGCAAGAAGAAAAATCAGCTTTTTTCAAATCTGTGAGAAATTATTTTCTGTCTGTGTGTGATTATATAGTTAATAAATTTCCATTGCAAGATGAATTACTTGAACATTCCAAAGTGGCTCAAATACATAGCATTGAAAATGCTACATCTTCTTCTGTTAGATATTTTATTGAAAGATTTCCCTTTATCTTGCCTATGAAAGGAAATGAAACGTATGTTGCAGAATCAGTTTGTGCAGCTTCAATTGGAGAATTTTAGATCTATTTTAGGGGACAATATAGACTTTAATAGTAGAATTGATTTGAAGTGGAACAGTATCAGGTTATTTAATGGTGCTGATGGACTTCCAAAATATGACAGAATTGGAAAAGTGATGTTAAGTATTATGACGATACCTCATAGTAATGCTGCCCGTGAACGGGTTTTTAGTTTATTCAAAAAGACTCGTACCATGTTTAGAGCATCAATGTCAAACAAAACATTAGAACATTTTACCATTTTAAAATATAAAAGGCTAGTGTTTGTCATGAGGAGAAGTTTACTGATCAATTTTTGGTTAGAGCCAAAAAGGCTACTGCAGCTTCACTCAGATCTTATAATAATTAACCTTTTCCTTTAAATGTTATTTCATATTGTAACGTGATATTTTTTCTAATTAAAAACATTAGTTCTGAAATTGATGTTTATGTTCACTTATTTGTTTATGCCTTATTTTGTTAAAAATATGTACTAAGTTATTATAGATAATGGATTATTCATTGAAAAATTGATGAATCAGCACACTTACGAGGTCTGTTCAAAAAATACGTAGACTAATTGAATTGCGCGGGCCCTGTTGGTCCCAATCAAAATCGCTTGGTGTCGCCATCTTCTGACAGATCCGCTGATTACAAGGCAGTTTTTTGATTGCAAATATCAGTATTGGTTGATTAGCTACGCGGTTGTTTGTGAAGTGTGTTTTTTTTCGTTTGGCGGATTTTTAGAATGAGTGACTTGAACGAGCAAAGAGTTGCTGTGAAATTTTGTGTTAAACTCGGAAAAACTGCCACTGGACGAGTGGAAAAGGCCAGAAATGTGGACGAGAGGTGACTGGTTGTTTCATCAAGACAACGCTCCAGCCCATTCAGCCCTCAGAACTCGAGAGTTTTTGGCCAAACACTCGATCACTGTTCTTCCTCACCCACCCTACTCACCTGACCTCGCTCCTTGTGACTTCTTCTTGTTTCCCAAACTCAAAAGACCTTTGAAAGGAAGGAGATTTGAGACGATTCCCGACATAAAGGCAAATGCGACGAAGGCGCTGAAGGACATCACAAAAGAAGCGTTCCAGGACTGTTTCCAAAAGTGGAAACACCGTTGGGATAAGTGTGTGCGTCGGGGAGGAGAGTACATTGAAGTGGACCCAGATGTGTAACTTCTGAATAAAGTATATTTTGTTTTATGACGTCAGTCTACGTATTTTTTGAACAGACCTCGTATATAAATTCGCATAGGCCTAATTATAACGTGAAGGATTTTACTCTTTTTATTTTCTGAAAGTTGGCAGGTCTGAATGTGGGACTATGTGGGCGGGTTTTATAAGAACGTTATACTTGGAATTTTCTTAACGGATAATCTGGGTGCTGTTTCTTGTTCGTTTTTTACTATGACCACTGTACCGAGGTGGAAGCTGTTTGTTCCTCTGAATTACATTACGAAGGGTATCGTTTCTTATGAGGGGAACTTGCTTTTTGCACTTTCCAATTATTAGGGAATACACTATCTGGCCATTCACCACCGGACATCCCATGCAGTAAGTTAAACAGGACCCTGCACGACATCAGTAGCGTGTAGGGCCGACTTTCGCCGCAGTGACATCCGCAACTAAATAGGATGGTTTTCCATTGTTCTGGAATCCAGTGGCGCGTTCCTGCACCACTGTAACCGACGGGTCACATTGAGGGATGTAATATTTGGCTTGTGAACTACTGCTAGGCGACGCCGATCGAAAATCCTGTTCCAGCGTTATTAACGAAGCCTTCCGATTTGACATCGCCACACGTTTCAAGCATCGACGGTTCGATCTGTCCATTTCGTCGGTTTACTGGGTCTCGGTTGGCATATTACTCGTATAATCCCCTCTCCTTTCCACTTCAAAATAACATCACTCACTGTCGAGCGAGGTATCTGAAATTTGTTCCCGACTTTCCTCCATACTAAGTTCGCGTCATCTGTTCATATTTATAGCAGTAGCTGCTATGAGGGTATTTTAATCAGTCAACGTCTTTTATAGGTTGTATGACATTTAGAGAGGTGTCCGCTGACAAATGGCCAGATTGTGTAGCTCAGATCTGTGTCGGAAAGGACGCATATGTTCCCTTCCCAAAACGTGCTCAATTTTGCTCTCCATTTAAGATTAACCTTGTCAAATAACTGCTAAACGTATTCTACAGTGGATGTACTTTAAGGCGTTTGCAATCGCCACACATGATGTAGTCATGAGCCATCGTGCAAGAAGGTCGAAATCGTTCATTGTTAACTGCCTTAACCCTTTGTAAAGTGAAATTGTTTATTGCATAAGTATTCTCTTTAATCAGCTGAATCAGGAGATCGAATTGGCAAAAGTGGAGCATTCGCATAAGTGGATGTGGGAGAAGGAGGAGATAAAGGCGATTCATTCAGAAAAGTCATTGGAAGAAAAGCGGGGATGTCCTATCTTTAAAGAAAAAAACTGGGTCATTGGGAATGGCTTAATAAATGATTGCAGGATGAGTCCCACGTTCGATTTGGTTAATGATGATCAGCAGATGATGGCGAGACCGATTTAGATTATGTAACGTCAGATGTAGGTTACTGATATTTAAATAACTCTGACAAACAGGACACCTTATTTTGAAGTCATTTATAAATTCAACCTAAGCTGTTCCACTTTCGGTTCCCTACCCGTCACTTTATTGACATTTGTCTTTCATGTCTTTGAGAAGAAGGCGTTGGCAGGACTGGAAAGGAAGAAGAGGGATAAGAGAAACAATAACAATAAGAAAAAAAAGAAAGTTCCTGTATTGCTCGCTTTCGATGTAGTCGGGGACTCGTCGTGCCATGTCGTTTGTCTCACTTTATTTAAGGACGGAACGGGGCGGAGGGGGGGGGGGGTTAATGGACGGTTGGAGGAAGAGGAAGGAAGTGGTTGGAGAGGAGGATTGGAGTCGCCCATTTTATTGCTTTTTATTCTCTTTTGCTTTTTCTCGGGCTCAGATTGAAAGGACGCTTTGAAAGGGATTATGCAAAAGTGACAGGCAGTGACATTTCAGAATCATTTTGTCCATCTACGCATAAAGAATCGTGAGCATTCAATCGAATGGAAAGGGGACTTTTTTGCAGTCTGCGTGCGTCCGTGTGTGTGTGTGTCTCTATGATTAGAGTGCAAGAATATCAAAAATAGACAGAATATTTATTATAAATGCATTAAACTTGAATATTTTCATTATGCACGCACTGACCAAGGAAAACCTGGCAAATTTGTTTTAATCCGTATACACTATCCTACCAAAAACTAACAGACACCGCATCAAGATTGGATAGCTCACATATTACGGTGTTGGATAGCTGGTGGTCATTCGTGATAACATGAACTTAAAGTCATCTATATACAAGGTACGTAAGGTATTTGAGGACAGATTCTCGTCAAGAAAGAAAACAGAGATATAAGTCGAGATAATAACTTTATTATCGAAACATATCATGAGCATACACAAGAAACCTTCTATAACTACTTCAATGAATCCGCCTTCAGTTTCTATAACTGCTTCAGTGCGACATCGAAACCGTCGACATGCGCGAATCAAATGGTCATGGTTCGTACTGGTCATTACTCGAACAATGGCAGCTTTCAATTCATCTTTGGTGTTATGGGGGCGTTCATTGACCTCTTTCTCCACAACGCTCCATACGTAGTAGTCCAACGGATTCAGGTCAGGGGACTTAGGAGGCCAAAGGTTAGGGGTTACGTGATCATGGAAGCTGTCGGCCATCCATTCCTGTGTCATGCGAGGCTTGTGTGCTCTTCGCATAACATACGAGTGATATCTGATGTTTTCATGGACAACATTTCTGAGTGTTCCTTCCGACACATGGAGATCTTTGGCAAGTGACCTCATGGATGTTTTGGGATTGTCATCGATGGCCTGCTGCACTTACTGAATAATTTCAGGTGTTCTGATGATGTCAGAGCGTGAGGCATGCTTTTTACGCTTTGCTACTGGCGCAACATTGCCATCTTCGGTCTCCATCTCCTTCCGCACTTTGTGGACGAATGATCTTGCGACCTTTAGAAATCGTGATATCTCTAAATCGCTGTGCTCTGCCTTAATTGCCACGACTACTGCATGTCGCTTCATGAGTTGTGTTACTTGATGGTCCGCCATTTTGCTTTCCGGAAACGGAAAGGACATACAATTTACTATAGTGCAGCAGTAGCCAAACGAAGGTGTGTCCTCAAATACCTTACGCACCCTGTACAGATGAGAGTTTGTGGGTTTGTTTGTTTCTTATGCAACTCTACAGTTTTATTCCGATCTTGATGAAATTTAGCACACTTGATCTTCAAAGCAAGAGGAAGGTCACTGTGTACATTAGATTTCGAAAAAATAATAATTATCGATAATGATCGATATTCATAATGACGTCAGGGCACACTAATAAAAAGTATCTCATGACCAACATTGCAAGGCAAAGTGTGTGCATCAACAAGCTCGTCGTGTTTCTATCAACACGCAATTCATCAACAATGCAAGGAAAATAAGGTTCATTAAGGCATTTAATGAAGATTCCATCTCACCTCTGCGAATTGTAAAACAAAAATGAATTTGTAACAACGCATAGAATTCCTGTTGTTCGGGGTTTTCTTAGAATTGATAGTCCTTAGAACTTAACATTTTCTTGAAATATCTATAAAAATGAGCAGTAACTGGAAATAATGGAGGGTTTCTGACTAATGAGAAACTGAGCAAGTGGTGATTGAAGCTCCCAGCTGGTTGTCGACGATGCAAGCCTGTCAACAGAAGAAACGGCGACTACTAGACCACACAAAGTGATGAAGGGTCAAGGTTTGCTTCAAGACATCGAGAGCAGAGTATGAATTGCAACAACAGGTTACCAAGCAGTGGATAACCGCATTCAGACTGTTGAGATTGCGGAGCGTACATGTACATCCGCTGGCAACTAAGACGAGATTTGTTTCGTCAAAGTTGTTGTTGTCATATATTTCCATCAACGCCGGGGGAACCGATGTAGTGATAATGCAACAACATTTTCAAAATAATTCAAAGATAGAATGTTATGTTGCCTTGATAATAGAATATTCGTTTCCAAGAATTATTAACAATTCCAAGATTTACAGAGTGTATCTAAACCCACAGCGAGATGAAAACAAAAAGTTCTTATAAACATGGTTCGGATAACGTTTATGAGATTTCCCCAGTTAAAAGTGAAGTTTCAGCAGTTAGTTTTATACTCTGTGGATAGCAGGTGACATGTGGAGAAGCTACAACAGATATTCAAAATGACGATTGAGGCGACGAAACATCGACTGGTGTATTCGTTCGAGGGTCCCTGGGCTGTCCCTTGCGGCGCTGAAAGCATTGTTTAGGTATACCTGAATGGTTGTTTAGGCACACCTGAAGTTATTAGCAGGAGCACCTGTTAATAACCAACAAATGGGACGTTATTTCAAGAATTTATTGTAGCTTCTCCGCATGTCAACTGCCATCCACAGAATAGAAAAACCAGCTGATGAAATTTCAATTTTAACCGCGGAAATCTCATAAACGGTTCGTTATCCGAACCATGTTTATATGAACCTTTGTTTTCATCTCGCTATGGGGATTCATCACCACAAGTTTGTGACAGGTGTTTAGATACATCCTGTAGATAGAGCAGTCTCTCTCTCGAAGAGAGAAAGAGATACACGTGTCTCCCTTCAGCTCTCTAACAAATGTTCAGACGATTTGTGTGTTTGAAAACCTGGAACAGTGTTCAGAACCTTCGAGAGGCGGCGACAGCTTTCCATTCTTCTTTCAGTGGCTAGGCTGTACAGCGTACATTCACAAAGTTTCAAGACTGATTTTTTCCTGAGTAGGGGAGGGCGCCGGAAACATCTGAACAACGGGAGCTTCGTCTACAGCAGAAAATTGTAGAATTACGGAAAACCAATTGAGTTATTATTTAACTTCTTGAGTTTGTTCTGTTTACCTACAACCTAATTATCCCTGGCAATGCCGGGTGCCTCTGCTAGTATTTTAATATTATGGACATTGGAGTCTTTCCAACACTAGTACAATCAATAAGTTCGGAGGCTGTGCTGATGTCTCCAATAAGGATTGCAGGTGAGGGGAACTCTTGGACCGATGATAAGGCACAGATGACACGAGGCGTGATAAGGATGAAGCAACTCCACATTGCAGGGTATTGCCAAACAATGCATGTCAGTGAACTGTATTGTTAGCGTTCGTCGGAAGGGCGCGGTGCATTACGAGTTCGTACTGGAAGGGACGACAGTGAACAAAGAGAGGTGCAAGCAGATCTTGGATCGCGTCCGTGATGCATTCCCCTGGGAATGCTCAGAACTCTTGAAAAGCAAGGATTAGGTACTGCAACAAGACAATGCCCCCGCATATCGGTCTTTCAGAATGGCAACGTCAACTCTTCCACACCCACCCAACCCAGTCGATCTCGCCCCATGCGATTTTTACCTGTTTTCCCGTCTGAAAAACGAACTCAAAGGACGCCGTTTCAAGAGTGCACCTGAGATTCAGGAAGCAGCGACGGCCGCCGTGAAGACCATTTCCGCCAAATGCTTCCGGAAATGTTCTCAACAACTGTACTAGTTCGCGTTGGCCGAAGTGCATAGTTGCAAAAGGGGAGTGCTTTGAAGGTGGTAAAATAAAGTTACATAAAATCCGTCAGGAAGACCAGTCTCCGAACTTGTTGATCGTACTGGTATTACGACAGCAGAAGCATGGAGCGAAGAGCAATCCTGGCAAAAGTATCCGATAAACACGCCTGATTCCATGATAACAGATTATCTGCCAGTAATAACTTTCCTGGACTTTCATCAGGCTGGAGGCGAGAAAGCGAAAAACGAGAAAAATGAATCCCAGTTACTTCTAACATAACAATGCAAGGTGCCAGGTTGGTGCTGTGACCATACGGTGGTATGAAGAGAATAACGTACAGTCCCCGACGTCAGTTCCATTGAGCAACATCTCTCCCATTATATCTCTGTGTCAGATGTTGTAAGAGGAATGCCGGGAAATTTCAGTGGACGCTTAGTTTCGCTCATGGCTCAGAGGGTGGCTGCTGTTATAGCCGCAAGAGGTGGCTTCACAAAGTTTTAACAATTCAAAATTCCCAAATAAACATTTTGTATAGGTGCTCAATCAGTTTCATATAGTTTGACGTCAAATGAGTGAAGCTTGTATGTATATCTGAAGGAGTTGGATGACTGTGATTATAGAATTTGATCAGCATGTGTGTGTGTATGGGGGGGGTGTCAGTCAGAGCCAGTAATCGTTCACATTGGGCGCAATATGGTTCGTTCTGCAGGTTCAGCGAGTTGCAATAAGTGCAGCTGTGGGAATCTTTATGCCACAAGCTGGTCACGAAATTTCTCTCATTGTGTAATAACCCCATTCAAGTAAGTAGCCGTGGAAAAAGACAGCGCCGGGCACACAGAAGTCTCCAAAACACTGATTGTAAAAATCTAAGATGGAGACAACGAAGGCTGAATTAATTGATGCTCGGACCCCGATGGATAGGTGATTTTTGAATGCCGGGGTTTGTCTCTCTCTCGTAGGCTCGATTCAACTATAAATGACGTCATCGTTGAGTGGAAATGGTAGAACAGAGAAGAAAATCCAATCGAAAGCCGCTGGGTACAAAATGGAAACCCGTCGACTTTAAGCTCCCTGGCGCACAACATTTTTGTAAACGTTATTCGCATAAAAAAATACACAAAACAGTGTACCCGTGGGGAGCTTTCGCACTGCAATCTTTGAGATTATTGAGGGGGGTTCAATTGCGTATTCTTTTGCAATGCGTTTTGTATGCAAAGGAAACAAGAATGGTTTTTACCGCCATGGCGGAAAAAAACGAGCACATTTTGGTGTTACAGCAGCGAAACATAGCCATGGATATACCTAGAAGTAACCTGTACTTTTAAACACTTTAAACAAAACTATAGACCTTACCTGACGAAAAAAATCGTCACAAGAGGGAGACGGGTCGGTCAGCAAAAAGACTTCCGGTTTTACCAGATACTCAGCATCAGCACAGCGTCTGAGCGAATTCGAGAGCGATTTAAATTTAAGAAATGCCAAGTAGTTGTGCAACAGTGCATTAGAAAAATTAATGGGAAAATTCATCAGCCGATTCTTTTCTGTATTTTCTACCTCTTTATGAAACGGAAGACGATAGGATCAATTTGTTTTACTTCCTTGGGTAACAAATGTTGCACAAACTGTTCTAATACAAATTTTCAGTCTGAGATTCGGTTCTTTCGATTTTCACGAGATTCACAACGCCAACATGCATGGATCAATGCCGTAGATCAAAATAACTGGGTGCAAATTATTTATTTACTAGAATTCCATCTGTCACATGACGGATATCAAGCATACAGGTTGAAGGGTAAAGAAACGAAAGTGGAGCTTCAATGATTTTCAGAACTTAATATTCTGCAACAATATACTGTTTATCTGCATAAAACATTTTTCAGTTTATTTATTTAATTCACAACAATGGCTGAGTATTATCTTACCACAACAATCCCTGGCTCTGGACTCACCAAGAGAATCATTTATATAAAATCAGCGACAGTGGACGTTGTCACAACAAAGAAAAAATCTAACAATGGGTTATTTCCCGATTATACAAACGGGTGGGTTCGCTTCTAGTTATTATTATTTTTAAGTTTATTTAATTAATAACAATGACTGAGTATTGTCCACAGTCTATAGATATTCATGGTCATCGAGCTCCATTGTTAAAATGAAGCTAAAGTTTCTAGCTCCCGATAGGCAGGGAACTCTATTGAAAAGTGGCGCTGCATGTACAATCTGCCCAACTGCGCCTGCAGCGCCACCCTATCGGCAGACAGAAACTTTACTTTCGTATTCAGTTTCAATGAAAATCTCTATCGCAGGTTGCGGTCGGGAATAGTGCGATCTATGCGGCACCTGGCGCGATCTGTTTTCCTTAGCTTCTCGAAACGATGGAAAATGGCCGAAGCTCGATGACCATGAATATCTATAGACCGTGGTATTGTCTTAAACCACAACAGTCCCTGGATTCGGACGGATTGTTGTAACTTTCTTTGTTGGCCTCGGACGGACCGACGGACGGGTAAGAGGATTATAGATTTTTTTTTTTGCCTCACAATCAGAGCACTCTCAAGAGGAAAAATAAAAAAAAAATAAAAAAATAAAAAAGAGAGAGAGAGAAGATTTTATTCTAAAATAATGATATGATATTTTCTATGTAATAAAAATGTTCATTCCATCTTAGAATAATTTCTATTATCCATTTTAAACTTAAGAGAGAAGATTTTTTCTCTTTTTTAGCTCCACAAGCCAATTATAAAGGCTTGGATAATTGAAGGAAGATAATTGAAGGAAGACTGAGGAAGATAATTCCTCATCCAAATTTCACCAAAAAAAGTAAGGCATAAATGGCTAGATGTTCTGTATCGTATATTACAGTCATTCATTAAGTGGCATACCCCTGCCAAAGGAATTTGCCAAAAAATTTTCAGAAACCAAAATATAAAAATATAAAATGCATTATCGAGTTTTCTGAAGTGTAGATTCCTTGTCTCCTTTTGTAACGATAAAATTGTGCGGCACTATGTACTACATATAGGTAGGAGCAGGCTAGTCTAGAGCTGACAAGCTCACAACAGGAAGCACTGTTGCTCGCGGAAGTGCTCGTCTGCTTATTTTCAAAATGGCGGTTTGTTTACTATTGGGCAAAGGTCTATAGAAAATAAAAACTGAATTTTAAATTCCTAAATAATTAAACTAACGTAAAAAGAGAATTTTAACGAATAAAAATGAAGAACCTTAAAGTTAAATGGAAAGTGTCGTAATTCGTTATAAATTCGAACAAATAAAGCGATTAGCTAGCAGCAATTAGCTATTGACAACAATATGGATAATAGAAAATAGTTATGACAACAATTAACTAAGGATAAAAATAAGCCTAACAACATGGCCATAATGGTACCATTAAAACATCTTTCGATTTTGACCATCATTAATTACTCGTTATTTTCATTCATGACATGTCATTACAAGTTGTTTGATATATTACACGCCATATCTTATCATTGATAGTTTCCATAACATGCGTTCGAATAGCACGTGCTCTAATGGTACCATTAGGATCCCCCTAAAAATTTTCAATGCTATTATATGCCATGTAATATATCAAACAACTTGGAACAACGTAGTGTATGTGTGGGGTGATTGAGACTCTGCCACTTGCATTATGTCCGACGAGGCAGAGGGGAGATGTTTGCCATCCTGTATTACATCGATACGCGCCTGCATGCATGTGATCCCCTGCTGAAGGGAGCAAATCATGTAATATATCCTTACGAGTTGTTTGATATTTTACATGCCATATCTTAGCATCTAAAGTTCAAACGGTACCATATGGTACCATTAATACACGTACTACTAAACAATTTCCACTATCTTTATTTAAGCGTTATATTCATTCATGAGACATCCTTACCCTAAGGTACTATTAGAAAACGTGTAACTAAATCAATTTTGACTGTCATTAATTAAATTATATTCATTATATTCATTTATGAGACGCCTTTACGAGTTGTTTGATATATTGCATGCCATATGTTAGCATTGAAAATTTTAAGGAGGTACCATTAGAACACCTGTTATTGTACCAATTGTTAGTTTTTCTCATCTTCGAACTTGTTTCTGCTCTGCCTCGTATTTATCGATTTAAAAAAACTGAATCGCACTCGAGACAGGTGCGAACCCTACCTCGTTTTGAAAGAAGGAAATTCCAGCTACATACGACTAAAGACGTGGAGTTCTAATGCCGTAGAAAACTGCCTAAAAACCGAGAGCTCCATTAACCCAGATATTTCTATGAATACTAATTTCATATTTGTTCTTATGGGTTATGCCGAGAGCCAGATAACCCCTGAATAGGATGAAGTTAACCTTCTTCTACCTCTCCAGCATTTCAAAAACTCAAGACAGAAAACAAAAGTACTAGGTAACTATCGGCTTCTTAGCCTCACAGCTTATGCTGGCCAAAAACCCGTTTTCGATGCCAGTTTTTTTATCTATAAAAAGAGCAAAGATACTTAAGCAATTTTTTTAAACTGGTGTCTTGTCGGAAGCACTCGGCAATCTACCTGGTCTTTCCGCAAATGAGTTAAAATTAGAAATAACCCTAAAGGATAATGCACTAGAACTCCTTGGAAACGACTGATTGAAATAATTTTATGGAAATGCATTACAAATTCATGTGAACATACGCTATCAGATGCCAAACACTAAAATAGAGAGCCTTTATAGCTAACTATAGCTAGAGTGCCTATAAGGAGAGTGGCGACAACTTGGGACGGATTTTGATTGGTTAACGCTTCGGACGTCATAGTTTTCCCAAAATAGCGTGCCGTTTGCATTATAGATATACAGAAATTAACAGTTTTCGTTCCGTTTTTCGTTTTATTGTGCATGTTTCTTAATTTCTGCTAATAAAATTGCACTATTAAAGTTTAAAAGTTGTGGTTTTATTAGATCCGCTTTAAAATTAAAGATTGAAGTGGCGAAGAGGGAAGGGAAAAAAAAAATATTTTTCATAAAAAAATATTTATTGTTTTAGTGTTGTTCATAAAAATGTGAATCTCACAAAATAAAGTGATTTTTTTTAAAGATATAATAATAGATAAATTTTTCAAGAAATGTTAAAAAAATTTTAATTTTTATAATTTTTTTTAATTTATATAATTTCAAGGAATTTTTATTCGGGCCTAACGAGCAAGATTTTTATCTTGAAAAATTTAAAACAAACCGTAAAACCAATAGTAAAAATAACTATATAAAGACACAGCCCCATACAAAAGGAAAATAAAAGACAAGTGTTACCATAAAGAAGAGAACAATAAACAAACACTTCTCATCTGTAAACCACAAAACGAGAAATCACATTATACATCATCCACAAAAACCTACGGCCCATGTAAGAAATAACATAAAACATTTAAGAAGCATCTCAAAGAGTAAAATCTAAAATAAGAAAAATAATTTAAAATATTTATTAAAAAAGAAAAAAAGGAAACTCAAGTAAAGTTAGTTAAAACTTTCGTTTATCTTAATAAATATTGATTAAATATGGGTGTTATACTAGAGAGAAAGGAAAAAAGGTAGCAATATTTTGAGTAGCTCTTATAAAAAAAAATATTTAGATTTTTGTGTAATTTTGTCATACATATAGCAGCACACATATATTGGAATAAACTTTTTTTTTTAAATTGTTATTCATTTTTATTTGCTGGAAAGGTTAAAAAAAAAACAAAAAAAAAAAAAAAAACAAAACAATCATCAATGTTTTTGGTTTATTTTATGTTGCTTTATCTGAACAGTATAAACAACAAAGTAAAATTGTAAATCTTTTTGTAGGAGTCGAGGAATTACATTCCGCCATTAATGTTGCTTTTATTTTACTTTTTTCTGTCATTTTTATACAGTAGTTTCTGTAATATCAGATAAGGGCATTTTGTTAAACAATTTTTATTATTCTTTCAGTTAAATATACAGTATAAAAAATGTAAAATGATTAATTTAACAGTCTTGAAACCGTTTATACACACAGCTATAATATTTGCTCTTTATACGCCTAACATTATCGCTTATTGAAGATTAATTCTTGCAATCCATTTCTTGAGTCCCTTTAAAGCAGCATCGTGCCCAGGATTTTATTTCGGGGGGGGGGGGGGGCGCCCATGTAACAAAACTCACCAACCTCCATGCAATTGTGTTACAGGCGGGGACCCCCCCCCCGCCCTTGCGTACGGCCCTGCTTTAAAATATTAAACTGAACATTTAATAAACATAACATATTTAAGTCATGTAATATATTCAAACAGAGAAAAATTTTGGAAAATGAAACTTGAAATTTAAGTATTTTATAGATAGTTTGTAGCGTCAAAATTTATTTTTCAGTTATTATTTAATTGCTAGACATTGAAGTGATCAACGAGGCCTGATGACGAGCGTAGTTGTTCGCGCGAAAAGTTTTGCCATTTTTATGCCTCTTTTAGCAAGTGGATGTAACTATTATAATTTTGTTTCATATTTTTAAATTTATTTGCAACTTGCAAACACGAGAAAGTGACGTTAGAACAATTCCACAATTATACTCTGTCCCACGAAAGTTGGAGTGGGCATGTCCAGTTAAACTTCCTATTTCAGTTGTTAGACATTGTTGATTCCAATGACGTATATTAAAGATAGACTCCGAATCCTATTGTTGTAACTTGAAGCAAATTGGGAAGTTCCATGCCCAGAACTGTCATGGCTGAAAGTGAGTGAATGTGATGCAAAACACATGGCTAAACACGAGAGTAGCTGATTAATAATTCTTTCCCACGCCGATTACGGAGTGATAAATTTATCTTTTCGTTTACTTCGTATTTGAAGTATTTTATTATATTTTATAAACAATTTTTCGATCATGGTTTCTATTTCAATTTCGTTTCGATTGTCTTTCAGTAACGTATTTTCATTTTAGTTACGTATTTTTGATTTATTTTTGTGGAAAATGATTCCTGATACTTTTTCTTGTATGTTTTTACAGTTGTAGGCAGAACAACTTTGAATAATGGTTTTGAATTAATTATTCCTCGGGCCCAGAGAAAGCAGCCAGACAAGCAATTACTCCACGGCTCACTCCTGCCCAGAACTATCATGGCTCAATTTGCTTCACTTTTTGCCGCTGTTAACAATAGGATTCGGAATCTATCTTTAATATACGTCATTGGTTGATTCTACTTTGGCGACAATATCTAACAATTGAAATAGGAAGTTTAACTGGACACGTCCACTCCAATTTTCGTTGGATAGAGTATAAAAGAATGTAAAAGTGAATCTAGATTTTTTTCCTAAAACTAATCATCGATAATTATAATTAAGAATTTTTTTTTCATCTTTTGCAATGTCAAACTTTTATTTTTCTATAAATATAAAATGTGTGTAGATTGCTAAATATAATTTCTTTGGTTATTGGCTTTTAGTTTCCCTTTTTGCTAAAAAGGTGAAAAATCAATTCTCGAACTTGCCATCAGCTGATTAAATAATTAGATTTATTATGAAAATTAAAACGTTAATGTGCTTCTTTTTTAACCTCCTTTATGTAATATACAAATAAAAGCTTGCTAGGCTAACCAGAATTAGCCATCTTTACATTTCTTCTTAATAAGCTGAAAAGTATCGTAAATTGTACCTCTGCTAATTCAATCGTTGGGAAAAATATGGCCGACGGCCCGAGTTGTCGCCACTCTCCTTACAGGCACTCTAACTATAACTTAAGCTCCCTATCCAGAGCTTTAACTATAACAGATCTCCAGCGGCCCTAGTGGCAGTAATGCGCAGTTTTGGATTGAACAGTTTATCTCATTTGGATTTAATCTTTGTAAGAAAATCTCTTCGGCTTTTGAAATAAAAAAGTCTTAATAATCATATTCGTGTACTGATACATTTAGTTATCAACGCCATTTCTAGCCAGACGGGCCAATGAATCAGAAACATGTGTATAATATTTTATTGGGCCTTCTTTAGCTGTAATGACAGCATCCATGCGGGAATCACTCACCAGATTCTAGTCAGTAAGGTATTGAAGCAATTGTAAGTCAATGGAAGAATCAGAAGTTCACCAGATATTTTTCTTTCTCTACAGGGTGAGATCTGGATTCTGGGACGGCCAGGGTAAATGACGAAGTTCTCTTTGAGCTATAAACCACTGCTGAACGTAACCGTGCGCGATGAGCGGTAGCATTGTTGTTATTTATGAAGAAGCCGTCACACGTACAGTAGGATGAAAATTCCGCATTCCATGATGGGCTTGGGCGGCCACATTCTTCATTTAGGGCGTGTCTAAAAATTCCGATCGGTCGTCAACAGGTCACGTGGTACGGTCGGCGATTGGTCGGCGGCCGTTTGCCTCCGTTTGTTCGTTCATGGACAGCGCGGTCGTGAGCATTCTTCTTCAAAATGGCGTCGCAACAAGTTTCCTCATCATTTAAGTTAGTACGATTTAAAACTGTGTATATACATAAATTTTCTTCACCCGTCTTTTATTTTTCGTGTTCATTTCTTGTTTCTTGAAGCTGCCCAATATGTATTTCGCCATCTCCTTTCTAAAAAATATATTTATTACGTATCGGGTACTCGAATACTCTAATTTTCTACTTCCGTCCGCTATTTTGATTCTACAGTACTCGCCGAGGCAGCCGACCGGCGTTGGACCAACGCCACCTAAAAAACAAAGCCTGGTCACTGCGTCATCATATCTGGGCTGACAATTCAACTTTCATTGTTTACAACAAATGAAAAAGCACCTGTTGTAATCAGCGTTTTTTCGTTTGTTGTAAACAATGAAAGGTGGATTGTCAGCCCTGGTTTGATGACGCAGTCCACAGGCAGTGAGCAGGCTTTGTTTTTTAGATTGCGTTGGTTGGACTCCGGTCGCGATTAGTGCGACCGGATGATTTTCCCGAACTAAGGGTGTGTCTAAAAAGTTCCACCGGCCGCGTTATGAAAACTCCGGTCGTCACTTTATGGACAGGCTGTTCGCGATGGGCTTCGACCGGTCGCGATCGGAAGGACTTTATAGACACAACCTTAGTTCGGAAAAAGCATCCGATTTTCCAGGAATATGAGCGGACCAGTTCCTTTTCAGATGAATAAACACTATACCACGACATCATCACCAGGTACTTGAATTGTCTCGATGGGGCTCCCGCCAACCCTCCACCCCTATTTACCTTAAGTACAAAACAGAGTCTTGGATTCATCAGACCAGATAACCTCCCAGTCTTCATGTGTCCAGCAACGACGTTCCAGTCTTCATACGTCCAGACGCCTGTGTAGACCAAGCATGCAGAAACAGGGGTTTTCTTATTGTCCATACCAATGTCGATTTGGACCCGCTTCAATTCCCGAAGCATGGTTCTGCCAGGTACGGGTCGGGAACAGCTTTGGTTAAAATCATTTGTCAGTTGTTGCACAGTGGACGTCCTATTTCTCCGTTCAAGGCCTTGCTCAGGATTGATGTCACTGAGCGATAGTTACATTGAATATTTTGGATATCGCGCCTTTCGAGTATCCTGCCAGCTGCTTCGTTGTTTCATTCGTAGCTCCAGCTAGAAGAGAACCAACAATGAGTCCCTTTTCGAAATCAGCCTAGTCCTTCTTTTTCCCCTTGCTGATCAAGTTTTATGATTGGATTCGCCCAAGTCCTTAAGTAGACGCTGGAGTCACATGACATCAAACTATTTTGCATAAAGGCGGATTATAATAAATTTAGTTTATGTTACACACATGTTTCTCTTTGACCTGTGTGTATAGATGGAAATAGAAAGGAGAACAAACTTGTGGAGTTATTTCGAGAATGCTCCCAGGGCTAGTATTGTTGTCCTCTTTTTGACGACTACGTTCAAGTTCAATCAAAATGACGTCGTCGTTCTTTGGAAAAATTGCCCGAATGCCTGAGTTTCGTCCATTTTTTTTAATTTATTTTATTTGGTTGTGATCTATTTATTCGCGGACAGATGGAATGAGTGTCTCCTCGCTGTCGTCGAGGTCGGGGTCGTTGTAGTGATGGCAACCCGGTCGCAGGAATGTGCAATTTATGAGGCGCGTTCATATTCTTCTTCTCGCTCCTTTTCATTTCCATTAATGATGGCGTTTCTGGCGCGAATTTTCGCCAATTCGTTGACCCCTTTCTCTAGTCCCTGTTAATATACTCCGTTGACCCTTTTAATATTATGAACGAGGAGTTTTAATCGTATTGTATGGTTGACGGAGCTACCGCTTTCCATTAGCCGCTTTAGGTTTGTAGTGTAAGTGGCGTCCTCTTTCGTTCATTTTTGTTTGAGTGCTGGGTTGTTATTATTATTATTATTATTATTATTATTATTATTATTATTATTAGTTGTTTTGGAAAAACTAACTCGGATCAACTTCGGAAGCCAAGTCTCAGAGGTGGACCCAAGAGTCTGCTCATTTCGTTTCGTGTCCAAGATCTGTATATTTAGTGATTTTGACTGTAAATGTCTTTTGGAAATTGTGTGTTGCGGACGTGAATGTCAATTATGTACAATATTGTAGAATCACTTTACTTTATTTATCTAGAGTCAAATGCCTGGTCTGTTATGAGAGATAGTCTTACACGTGTTGTGTTTTAAGTGAGCGATTGGGATATGTTTATAGCATAAAGTGTTTATGCCCCCAAGCTGGTGTATCTTAACTAGATCTTGGCTGTCTGGTCATGTCTCTGCAAATTGTCTTTCTGCGTGAGTATTTCGAAACTAGATATGATGTCGTCGACAGTTTCCTCTGCGATATGGCATTTCTTGCAAGCCCCATCAGTTGAAGCCTTGATAATGTACTTTCTGTAGTTTTTCTTGTTAATAACTTGGTCCTGTATAGCTATTATGGTTCCTTCAATTTCGCCATAGAGACTTGGTTTCACTGAACCAAAGTTCTGTCGAAGTATGGCTGGTTGAGGTCAGGAAGATGTCTACCATGGAGTTCCTTTACGATCCATGATTGAAGCTTAGTGCGTGTTGTAGGTATATCATGTGTTCAGATATAAAGGTTTGTATGCTGCTGTATCGACCATAGAGATTGCTTGGTGCAGTGGTAGTGCCGTGTGCTGTTTAACGTAAAAGAATTCTCTACGTCTGTTTGTGGAGTAGATCTATCATATCAATAAGACAGAACGAAGGAAGGCGTCTTATTGAGCCTTTCGTTAACTGTGTAGGGTGATGCTTTCAATTACCTCAAGATCTGTTTGTGTTTGTCCACTGTATGATTTCAAAGGAATAGGATAGTATTGGGATGACCTAAGCTGTTGACGATCTTGATTAAATTTTTTGAATTTTGTTTTAAGTAATGTCTTTAACTTTTGAAGATACACTCAAACCGCTTAAATGGATAAATTTCTATGCCAAAATTTGTTGTAACTCCTGTCACGGTATGTGGATAAAATAATTGAAAACGCACTGTGTGTGTGTGTGTGTGTGTGTGTGTGATTGATAGACGTATTCTCTGTAATGTATTTACTCCGTTTATAATAGCCACTTTTCATTTCCCTCTAAACCAATCGGCACTGATTGGTCAGAAATAGCACTACCATCAGCATCGACAATAAGCTAATCCTATACAAGATGATGATTCGGACCATCCTCCTCTGTAGTATGCCTGCGTGGGCGATTACAGGTCCCTGAGGACCATTGCGCAGCTTGGTAAAGGGACTGAAAAATCAGTACATGCACTCAGATTTGAATATGACTCACATCGGAAAGTTTACCCAAGATCTCCTGATGAGTATGGTGAAGACGATGAAGACCCATGGCAAGGACCTGGTGGCTGGAATACTGAAAAAGTCGATGGAAATGAAATGGCATAGAAAGTCGAGGCATATTGTTGACGTCAACTTCGAAGACATTGGCAATGTTTCCTTCCCGGATTATTGAAAGATTACTCCCCCCTCCCCGCCCAATCTTCTGACAATCGTCAATCTTATTCTTTTTTCATAATGTGGAAGACCTCTTGGGTTAGTCAGGCTTCTTGCCTAACTCAGGCTAAGGTCAAAAACTCTCACCGGTGAGAAGAGTTAGCGCTTGGTCGGTCAGAAATCCCAGTGAGAAATTTGTGACGTCATTTTAAGGCGGTCAGAAACGCGAGTTAGTGCTGCTATGCCTAACCGGTTAGTCTCACCGTCCTCACCGAGAAAAAGACGGTTAGCCCAGTGAGAAATTACGTCATCATTCTCTCACCGGTGAGGGTTTTTGACCTTAGCCTCAGTGTAATTCATTTGGTAATTTAGTCTGGAAGGCTGAGCCTAGTGAAAGCACTGCTTCCGTCCCACCTGAAAAACTGTACACTTTACTGTTCGAATGTCGAGAGATATTGGAAACTGAAAGTTCAACATAGTGAGAAGCAAGATCCCTAATTCGGATAAGCTATCCACTTATCAAGGTGCGACTATATTATAATTAAGAAATGCAATATAGACTTGGGTACTTACACAAGTGAAGCCGAAAGAACTGGAACACCACTGCCCACAAAGACATTTATTAGGCACGGATGTTTTTGTGGGAAGTGGTGTTCCAGTTCTTTCGACTTTGCTTATGAAGGTATTGTTTGCGAGCGTGGTATTTGTGCTCCATAAGCTTCGTCTGTTTAAATCTCAGATGTTTGTGAGGTTCACCATTTTCCATAGCAGCAATGGGATCTTGCTGATTCAATATGAAGTCCCTTCCCTGACAACTCCATTTTTAATGCGAATCCTTTTGTCCAATCAGAATTTAGAGTTGATAGAAGACCTTGTTTTGAATATATTTTGCCAACAAGCAGGAGCTCGCAAATGAATCCTTGATACATAAAAAAGATGTCAAATATCATACATAAAACGATTCCAATTACAGAGTGTAAGTCTCCAATGCGTTATTTTTTTTTTTATAAAAATGTGATGAGTGTGGGATTTATTTTATATACGCGTAACGTACAGTATATACAAGCCAGGAAGTGGGACGCTATCAAAGGTCATTTGCAATCGATATGGGGGAAATGTTTGTATATTTTTTCGTATCAATATGAGCATAGATTTTTCGCAATGCAGGATATTGTTATTTCGTAAAGCGTAGGCAAGCATGCGATAAGTCTATTTTATGTGGAGCTTATATTTACTTGCATGCTTTCTTTTAATAGTTCATCCTTATGAACACGACTGGTGAGTTCATTGGAGAGTTGTTTGGCTGCCTACCAACAAAATCTCCAGTGTAGCAGCATTGGTTGAGAAACGACTCATTTGTTCTTGTGGCTGAGAATTAGTTTGTTTGCTCCGGGTTTATCCTGTTTACTCGTTCGGAACATGCTCTCTGGGTGTTTTCTTCGCTAATTCTTTTTTTGTGTGCTTATTTTCTTGGCTGTATCCTAGAGAGCTGACATAGGTGATGGGAAGACAAACTCCTGGGGTGCAATCCTTTAATCCGTTGCTTAGCAAGTGGTGGGCTGCGTACATCCGCAGAAAATGAAAAAGGATCTTGGAACTTTAAGGCCTACGAGTTAATTAAGTATTCGTAGAAGATGAATTCTTTTGAGCGTAAACAGAGTGTCTATTAAAAACTCTTTTTATGTTCTACCTGCTTGTAATCAACAATAGTTTTAAATTTAAGAAAAATATTAAAACACTAGGGTTCTACCCGTCAAAAATGACGTAGAAACTTTCAATGTTTTTATGGCTTAATGCACTATATAAGTTTTTATTACATTTTTATATTATTTTTCCTTTTTTGTTATATTTTCATTTACATTAAAAAAAAATTTTTTACATTTTTCAATTGAGAAATTTGAGTTTAATTCAGCAGATCTTGAATTTATTGTTAATACATTATTGCAAAAAGCCTTTACTAAATTTTTAATATTTTTACAGTAAAAACTATTACATAGTGCATTGTCATCGGGATCTGATCCACCCTGAAAAAATCAGATCATCTGGACAACTTTTTTATTTTTCCCATACAAATTTGATTTGGCTGCCCCCCCCCTTCCCCCCTTGGCTACTCCCATGCATTTGTGCTGATAAACCACATAAAAAAAAATCGATAAAATCTCAGATCGTTAACATTGGTTGTTCTATGACAGGAGAAGAATCAATAACCACAATTGAAATTAATTTTATTTACTTTGCAAAAATGATACACTATCTGATCAAAAGTTTAGGAACGCCCCTTATAAATCATGCAATATGCCAAATTTCGCATGATAATGACATATAAATTATTTAAATAGCATCACATGCCTTCAGACACTCATCTTTCACCTCGTCGTCAGAACGCAATTCATGTCCCTTAAGGTGCTCTTTTTTCTTTGGGAAATGGTTAAAGTCGCAAGGTGCAGTTTTTCATCTTTGAACTGTGGGCGCTCCAACTCTTCTGGTGTGTGGCGAGCGTGTGCGGGCGCGCGTTATCGTGCTGCAGAAGAGGGTCCAAAGCTTCCATTCAATCCTGGTGTCGATTACAACCTCAGAATGGCGCAATGCGTGGAAAGGGAATATGTCGAAAAGTGAATAGTGCATTATATAGAGGACAAGTGTAAGTATCAAATGCAAAAAAAAAATTGAAAATCGGTTAACAAATAAAAAAAAGTTACAGACCAGGAGGCAAAAATTCTTGAACAACCCTCGTATTATTAAGATATTGGTCGTTCAAAAGAGATCAGCGACAGATCATTCCTTGAGATTGCCATCATTCTACAAATACCCCGTATAATTATAGGCAATTGGATTGCGAAGTGGAAGACCCAGGGAGCAACAACAGTGCAACCACGAACTAGCAGATCCAAGAAATCGAGAAATAGAGATTCTCGAGTGCTTGCTGAAATGATTGCTACAGGGTTCATAAATTCTACTTCCTGTGTTGCTATCACAATCACCAGTTGTCGGGAGCTCCAATCCCTGGGTTTCCACGGTCGTGGTGCTGCTCACAAACCTTTCATCACTGACAACAATTTCAGGCGACGTTCGGAGTGGTGTAAAACTCGCAGAAACTGGAGCATGGAATACTAGAAACGTGCCTTATGGGCCGATGAACCACGATACACACCCTGGTAATCAGAAGGACGAAGTTGACTTTGGCGGATGCCTGGAGAACGTTTCCTACTTGTGTGTGTGTGTGGTATCTACTGTGAAGTTTGGAGAAGGTGGCATCATGGTATAGGGCTGTTTTTCATGGTTCGGACCGGCCAGCTTGTTGCTTCTCGAGACATCTTGGGAACGGGGTAATAAGACTCGATCTGACTGATTGTGTCAATGCAAGGAGATTTTCTGAAAGAATTCATGGTGGTTGCTGGGTACAGTTGCAATGGACGTCTGACCATCAAAAAAGTCGTATCTAAGGCTAAGATAAATACTGCCTACTATCAAAAAAATGCCTTGGAACACGTAACGACATCCCACGATTAGATGGCCCTAGGGCGATGGATGTATACAGAGCACCTAGTCCCACTGCTAAATCGACTTTCCAGAACTGTGCTTGAATGGAATATTTATGAAACTGGAACTAAGATTATCCCATTCTCAGACAGCCACTCGATGTCTCTCATATGGATGTTTATGGATTCGTCTCTTTAAAAGAGCTCTTCATGTAAGAGGTCCGAGAACACTTTCTGGATTATGGAAAGCCAAAAGGAGCGGAACAGAATGTCGACGTAGAAACCGTTACTGTGGAAACTATAATGTCGACGATTGCCAGAAGAAATGGCCATCACATAGAGCACAATAGGTGGTGGAGAAATGGGTTCCAGTAGAATTACAGTAAGTGTATTCTCGTCATTATAGTCTTGAAACAATTTCCGTAAACGTCATAAGGGTTGCTTTACTTCCTGGTTTGCGTGGGTGCCACAAAGAAATGCGTAACCCAGTTATGTCTGGTGCAGAGGTTCTCAACCTGTGGCCCGCGACCAATCTAGGAATTCTAAGAGGGGCTCCGTGAGAACCGCTGGTCTAGTGGTTGCCGTGTTTACCTGTTTGAGTCATATTGAACTGAATTTTGGAAGCGTTGTAAAGGATTTTGAATTAATATAAGATGCAGAGTTGTTTTGGATGTTTTAACTAAATACCCCCCTCTCAAGTCCCCAAGATTAAATTTGCAATTTTATGGAATTAAAAAGTGAGAGCGGGGTATAAATTTAGAAAAAAATATATGCAAATAAACTCTTAATTTGTTTTTCCATTAAAAACTCTCCTTTCCACGTTATCATCATCAACGACCCTATTTCCCGTCGGGACCGGAAATTAACATGCGGCGAAACCGAATGAATTCGACGAACATAAATCAAATTGAAAATGGGCGTTTATTAGGTTTGCCATTGAACTATTAAATAATGCTAATTATTACTAAAAATAGAGAAGCCAGAGGAGAAAGAGGGAAAAAAAGAGAAGAAGAACAGCCACTCCTAATCAGTTGCTTCCATCGGAAAGCCCGCCATCGTTCTCAAACAAGGGCAGCTTTTATGCTTAGGAGGAGGATGGATTGCTTTACTTGGCACTTCTCCTGTTGGAGATTAGGCATGTTGTATCGTAAAAGGAGGATTGAAGCTCTTTCTTGCTTCTCTATCCTCCAGCTCCATATTTTTATACACAAAAAAAAAAAAAAAAAAAAAAAAATGTCAACGCGTGAAAACGAGGCCTTGGAATTTACGAGCTCACTTCACTTTTTTTTATGACGTCATAAATTCGACAGAAACTGTGCGATTTCAACAACTGCAGAAGGGAGTGTGGGTCCATCCAAATCGAGTTTCTCTTTATCTGCTATCGGAAGCGGAGGTGTTGATTTTTCTTTAGGATTTTTTTCTTCTTTCTGAATTTTGTGACGGCTGTAAAATGTCGAATCTGTGTTGCACGTGTTCAAGTGCTTGGCTCCTTTTTGCTTGTTCTTTTTTGCTGAGCGGTGTCATTAAAGTTTTGCTTTCGGCTTTTAGCGACCTTTGCAGTTTTTAAGTAAAAGATGAATGGTTATGACCTTTCAGTAGTAAAAATAATTAGCTGTCCTAGAGAAGTTTTGTGGTGGATCTTATCTAATTTACGTTTTCATGAAAAGACCCCCGATTTTCGGAGATTATCTTTATTTCACTGATGCCAGTACTGTATGCGGAATTGAAACTTAATTGTTGCACTATTTCTTTTCTTCAAGCCTTTAATCCTGTCAAGGATACGTAGAATCAGTGAGTTCTCCTGTTGGCCTGCGTAACCCAAAGACACAAACAATGTATTCACTGGGTCGTATGCAATGATGTATCAGTACAGCCTTTACTTTCGGCAGATACACCCCTATAACCGGTGCTTGTAATAATGCCAGACTTTCAAATGTTCACACCATTTTGCTTAATGCCAAAGAGTTGAAAATAGTCTATGGATATCTACTAGTGGTAAACGTTAGATGAGACGTAACGATGCCTCTTCGACGAAAGGTTTAAACCACGCAGTTTAAACGGGGGAGAATCATCGGCCTTCGTGAAGGCGGATTTTCCTATCGTGCAGCAGCAGCTCGTGTGCAGCGTAACAGCAGCACAGTGATGCGAGTTTGTAAGCAGTGGACCGACGAGAACCGGACAACTCGGAAATCCGGGAGTAGACGCCGAAAGGTGACGTCAACGCGCGATGATAAACACCTGGTCCGCATGGCGCTGACAGACCGTACAGCTTCCTCTAGACAGTTGGTCCAATGCTGCAAGCGTATCCCTGTCTGCTTCGCCAATTCGTCGAGGTCTGCTGCACCGTAGACTGCGTGCGAGAACTCCTTTAAACAGGATCCCGCTGACGCAAAACCATCAACGCCTGCGGCTGCAATGGGCTCATGAACATAGAGACTGGCGTGCAGATTAACAACGATTTTATTCTGACGAATCCAGAAAATCTGTGATACATGTTGTTTTTTTTAACCTGTGATACCATGTTAGACGCTATGCCGGTGAACGCTACCTTCCGGAGTGCATTATCGAACGTCATAATGGACGAACACTCGAAATTATGGTCTGGGGTGCGATTGCGTATCATGGACGATCTCAGCTGCTACGAATTGTGGGTAAACTTAACCTCAGTCGGTACATCAGTTACGTACTGGAGCCCGAACTCGTTCCTTTCCTTCAAGGCATTCCCGGAGCGATCTTTCAACAGGATAATGGCCGCCCACATATTTCAAGGAATGTTCAAGACTTCTTTTCAGCAGAAACATACAGCTTCTTCCTTGGCTTGCTTATTCGCTGGATATGTCGCCTATTGAACATGTGTGGGATTTCGTTGGTCGGCGTCTCGTTCGTGTTCCTCGCCCTACAGGTTCTACAAATGAACTTTCGGCAAGCATACAAACAATATGGAATGCTCTTCTCCACGCAGACATTCAAAATCTGTTTGACTCCATGCCACGTCGTATAGCAGCACTTATTGCAGCGCGTGGTGGCTACACCAAATACTGATTTCGGACACTTAATATTGTTTTTTTGCTTTGAAATTCTAATCATTTATTTGCATCAATACAAGTCTTTTGTGTATTAAATTTCATTTAATTCTGATGGTTCCTCATGGTATTGCATTTTTTTACAAACAGGAGTTTAATAATAATTATTATTTCTAGTAACAGCTCTCCGCGAGAAGCAGGTTTTCGTGATGGTCGTCTCAAGAATAGCCCAGTTGTGTTCTATGGGAATCATGTTGAGATGACTAATTAGCCCATATAAGATCTCGGAAGATCGTCCTCCAATATGGTATTACCCACACATTCTGCGAACTCTGCTTATCCTGTGCTCCAAATGCAACTCGACATCATACTTGACAGCTGATTGTAGTCCGTTCATGTTAAATTCGTCGATGGTTTTATTCAGACCCCTTGTATGAAAACCTTTAAAAATTGAGCAGTAACTGGAGATAATGTAGAGTTAGCAGATTATTGAGAAAGAATGAAAAGACGACAGAGGAAGCAGTCATTTCGCACGGTGCTATCAAAACATCATTTGACTAGGTGATACCTTCCACCAAACTCATTTCCTCATCTCAGTTGCCCACTGTTTTCTTTTCTCCATAATGACTGCGGTGAGAAGTAATGTTTTCTTGATCGCCTCTTTCCCCGGTATGATGATGGATCCACAGTTATAAGACTTCCTGAGCAATTTATCTCAACCCCTGAGATGTAGTTGAAGCAACATGTTCGAAATTTTTAACCTCATGATTTCGGATGCTCATATGCAAAGGCACTCATCTGGCACAGATCATGATAAACTGTAGCTTATTGCCAGCGCTAATATTAAGTGTTGAAGTTGACTCACGTACCGGAATTCTCCTATTGCTTCAAATAAGGTGGCTTTTCTTTAGAATACGACTAAATCATCGTATGGTAGTCAAAGAGGAATTTTCAGTTGCAAAATTGGCTCTATTGGGTTAAGCGTAAATTTTCATTCTGCCGACCAGTCGTGTATCTCAGAGGAATGCTTGCTTTCCTCCTCTTGCGTCGAGTGTTCTTCCAATTCCCTTGAAGAAGAGCCCCCTTCCCAGATGATGATAATAAAGCTCCATCTTCCGGCGATAGAATTGAAATAAAAAAAATAAGAATCTATGCCCTCTCCCGCCTCCATTTTTTACTTCTCGAGCCAAAGGTTGGCATACTGTCGATTCTGGCCCAGCTTCCCTCCTCTTCGCCAAGAGGATAATTGATTGTAAGTCGTGGGGTTGTGGAAAGAGATTTTTTTTTTCCCTCTCCGGAGAGAGGCCTGTTCAATTCCGTTTATATGGAAACGAAACTCATTTCCGGGCGCACACACATTTCACTCGTACCTCCCCCTTCGTCACTCACCATTGACCCGCTCTCTTCCTCCTCCATACTCTCCACCAATCTCCTTTGTACCCTATCCCCTCTTCACCATAATCATAGCTGTCCGTCCATCACGCATGAAAGTCGGGTAAATTTTGCACGGTTCCAGGATTTTTTCTTTCTATCCTACCAGGGCTTTTTGAAAAATGAAAAGTCTTTGTGTTGGGAAATTACTTCCAAATCAGAGCCCTTTCTTCTAATATCAGCTGTGAAGAGTGCGGTTACCCCTTTTTAATTAAGCCACTGAAAGAATAACGATGCTCATAAACACACCAGCCAATGAATTAGAAATATCTGTTTTACTTTTTATTGGACCTACTTTGTAACCGAATGACAGAATATATGTGGGTTTTCAATAGGATCTCTTAGCTCTCTTACGGCCGGTTGCAAGAACATCAGCTAAAACGACTCTGACTATCGGTTAGTTAACGATCGGTTAAGTCCTTAAATTGGGAGATGTTGCACTAACCCTAGCTAAGTCTCAGTTTGCTAACTGGATGTAAGGTAGGTAACGAGGACTGTGATTGGTTCGTTTTGCTCCAACAACTTTAGATCAACATGACTGGTGTTTTTCACTAGCTGTTTGATATTTAGCTTATCCAAATGGTTGGTCCATTTAGATTATCCAAATGGGTGATCCATTTAGTTTATCCATTTGGCATATATTGGTTTCGCTCTGTTTGTGTGTCTGTCTGTCTGTCCGACGATTACTCGAGAATGCTTTAAGTTTATCAAATTCTGCTTTCGCTCTTCGATAGAGACCCTTCCTGAGCTCACCTGATTAGTTGGTGATTGAAATCGGTGTAATACTCACGTGACTATTGAGGCCCAACCCCCCCCCCCTCATTAAATTTTTTTATTGGCAATTTAAAGCATGTAATATGTCATTTGAACCAGAATGACGAGCAGAAGACGAAAATGACATTCTTTTCGTTTTTCGAAATGCTACATCCGAGAAAATGACCCCCAAAAAGTACAAAAAAATCAGCCCTTATTACGAGCTTTAGTTAAAGCTATATATAAGAATACAAGCATAATCAATACCTTTATGTGTCCGGTCGGCCATCGTTTGCACGATAACGTGAAAATTGAAGAACTCAACTGCGATATATCAACTTTTGATGAGCTTTCGTGGACCCCTTCAGGCACGTGCACTAACGATAAGAATATGAATTTAGGGCATGTAATATATCAATCGATTCGTATGACGAGTCATAAGTGAATACAGTGTTACTTTTCGTTTATCACTTAAGCATTGTTGATGTGGCAGCTTTGGAGCACGTGTCCGTTATGAAGCTTTGTCGATGCATGTGCTCATTTCGTTTTAAAATTCATTGCCGTTAGGCCTATTGTAAAATGTGGCTAATTAATGTTAAGGCGATTGTTAAAAATGGCTCATTAATGTTTGGCCTATTGATAAAAATGGCTAATTAATGTTAGGCCTATTGTTAAAAATGGCTAATTAATGTTAGGCCTATAGTTAAAATGACTAAATAATGTTAGGCCTATTGTTAAAAATGGCTAATTAAAGTTAGGCCTATATTTAAAAATGATGTTGTATATTAAATTCGCCATTGCTGTATATAAATTATTATATTATTATAAAGTTTTATATTCTTCTTTTCAGCATATTTGAAAATCGTTTTACGAGTTATATTCTTGTTTAGTTTATCCATTTGGCTGATCCATTTAGCTTATCCAGTTAGCTGTTTGATAATCAGTTTATCCAATTATTTTAAAATATATTTCTGTTTCGGAATACCATTTTGTTTCGCTAACCATGGAGCTAAACCGTCTTTATCCAGCGTTTAAGTTAAACTGCTACTTAACGTCTGGTTAAATCCTAATATCGCTTGGTACAACGCAAAAATTTTAACCGGGACTTTAACTGCGGTCGTTAGCAGATTTTTTGGAACAGGTTCTTTGCTGTGGAAACATCGTTCCAACATGAACAGTAACATTGTCTTCCGCGAAGAAGCCACTCCGGTTCCGAGAACAACAAGACCAGCGCTCTCTTGAAAGTGATGTGATCAACAAAAGTGATTCGTCAGACCACATAGCCCTCTTTCAGTCTTCACGTGTCCAGTCTCGACATTCCATATACCAATGCAGGTAGAACTTTTCTGTTGTTCGCAGAAATCAGGAGTTTTATTATAGGCATGCGACTGCCGCTTCTATTCCCCTCGCATGGTTCTGTCAGATTTGGGTCGGAAACAGCTTCTTAAAATCATTTGTCAATTGTTGCACAGGTTTCTTATTCATTTGGCCTCCTGTGTGTGTATAAAAGTTTGTAAACGTTTGATTTTTGTTTCTCAGTATAAATAATGTCTATTAAGATGGTGAAAGAGTTATAAACGCTTTGTTAGCCAACGCACTTGCTCTGTTGATGAGGAAATCAATAGCAATCCATTTGGACGTTATCGAGGTTTTATTTCCTATCGAGTCCCGTGTCCATTTCATTCCACGGAAGATTACCTCATTATTATTGAATTCCTTTAAATCTGTGGGAATCATTTGGCGCACAATTAGGCTATTAACTCCGCGTGTTCAATTTTCATTTCTCTTATCTCTCGTATTTATCGTTCTGGTTGAAGTGTGAAGGTCAGAACCTTTTTCGCTATAAAATTAACTAGACGAGCTGAACTTGACCAAATTGTAGGCTTTCAGACTTTCAATTTGTGGCTGGATCTAATGACGCTTTATTCAAAAATTATTTCCGTTTTTCAATGATAACTGGAAATTACGCTTCCTCTGAATTTTCTTTTTCCAATTGAAAACATTTTTACTGAATCAATTGCACAAGCCGGTTTGCTTGAACTGTTGCATGTGATGACGTTTATGACTCCAAAGTTGGGTACGTTGCAAAGAAGGACCGTGGAAGAAGCTATCGCAGTTCCGGATGGCGGCGACCTAATTGAATTTGTCAACTGACAGCAGGGTTCTGTAGGGAAAAAAACGCTCAGGATTAATATTTAGAAAATTCTTGCTTACTACTGTCGAAGTTACACAAAGTCACATTAAAGAGATGAGTAAATTATTACCATAATACGAATCGCTGAAGCTAAAGGGCGGCAAAATCTCCGGACGCCCTTAAGGCTATCGTATTAAGGCTGACGCTTTGTCGATTGTGATCCTCCACCGGCAGGAAAGGAAATGGCGAAAGGAATCCTGCATCTCTTGCAGGCTGGCTTGTCCTTCCAGCAGATTAGCCTACTTCCAATATCGGAATCTCCGTGACTGAAGCTGAAGATGACCCGGCGTGGCTGTGATATCGACGTGTAGTTTAGATTGGATCCCGTGGCCGCTAACTGGATCTCGGTAGTTGTAGCTCTCCTCGCTGATTCCACATCTCATGCGTAGGAAAAGAGAAAGTTCGTGAAGTGAGAATTTAGATTAAGTTCGAATCGCCTCACCTCGGCGGCGTTTTTCGAATTCTCGTGTAGTCGGTCGCTCATTCGCTGATCCGATACGTTTCCTCGTTCATGCTTGCTTAACGCTGTAGCACCGTCTCTTCATGCTCTGGGATTAGAAGAAAGCCGCCTGGAGAAAGCCTTCACGCTTTCCTTTGAAGAAAGCCGCCTGGGATTAGAAGTATTTGATTTATTAAAGCAAGGTGATTTAGTAATAAAATCCTTCTCACCCTTCATAGTTCGTTGTCTTAATTTTCCGGACTTCTGATCCAATACTTCGTCCATTTTCCTATGACTGTAGGTATCATGAGGAGCGACGTTTCCTCCCTCTCTAGTGGGTGGGCGTCGGGCTTTCTTCTATTCTTCATCTCTCATTAAACTGGCGGGCTCCACTTGTACCGTCAGGGAACACTCTCTCCTCTTTCCTCTCTTCCATCGCTTTTTACCCGTTTTCGCGGATTCTGGGCCGAGTCTGCGCCGTCCCTCCTCCAATCGCTGCACGGAAAATGCCCTAGCTCCTCTTATTCGCGACTATTCTTCGGAGGGGAGCTCAATGCCAAGCTGTCGGAATCTAGTAAATCGGATTTCCCTCGATTTCGATGGCGTGACATCTTCATCGTAGGGAAAATGTTTACCCGAAAGATGTGTAAGAAGGCCGAACGGAGGATGCTCTAGGACTTTCCACTTGAACTTTCTCAGTATCTCAATTTATTGTTGGGAGTAAGAGGATTTCCCCAGTCCATTTCTATATCCATTTGTAATTTACTTACTGAACTTCCCCTTGTCGTAGTCGGCAGTAACCAGAAAAACGGCCCTGTGCAGCATTGAAAGCAACTAGACGGCGTGGAAGAGAGTCAGTAAGATGCACAAAGGTGTCCCCTTGTATCTGGAGCCATGAATTAGGCAGTATCTAAAAGATGCGTGGTGGTGGAGGATATATGAAACAAATATGGTGGCTGATTGGATTTAGAACTGGGAAATTACGGGGCGAGGGAAGTTTGGGGGTGCTCTTCTAGTCTTTCTCGGACAATTCGACATGTCGCATTGCCCTGCTGGGATATTCTATCTCACCCGGGGAAGACAGTGAACATATATATGCGTATTCGATTCGTAATGATGATAAACCAAATGGAATTTTTGGAGTGACAAAATAACACAAATCGGGAGCGTCCTGTTCGTTCTGTAGAGTTAATCGAAGCCGAAGTGCATACACACATCATACCGACAGAAAAATCAACATGTGGATAGATGTTGTGAAAGTACTTGAAGATTAGGCATTGTATTAGGTATGATAATTGTACCTGGCCATTGTATCTTAGGTACATGACTTACAGTATCGTTGAGTTATATTGCCGCTTCAAAGTGGAATTTGGATGTACAGATCCGCTGAAAAGCTATTGCCTATGGTAAACTCAGTGCGAATCTTTTGTGGCAGTAAATATTTTGTCGCATGTATTATTGCAGTACAGTGACCTAACACTTATTGTACCAGCTCATGAATAGCAAACACGTTATATTTTAAAAAAGTAAAATTTAAGTCAGATTCCTACATTTCTCTTAAAAATAAGTTTCCGATAGTTAGCTCTTCTTTCTTGGAGCTTTAGTATAAGGACTTTATATTTAGTACTTAATTTGACTAATGTTTTCATTTTTGTTCTCTTTTCAGGTAAGTGATGATCCATTTTTTCACAGTTAACAAAGCGATGTGAGGATGGAGTTGCAGAAGTTTCTAGCAGTCTGTTTTTTGGATAAGTTTCACACGAGAACAGTTTACCTTTATCATGTATTTTAACAGTTAAGTATGTATATGTCATTTAGTCCGTTATTTCAGCATAGTAGAGGTTAGTCTGTAGATCTTCACTTGTAAGTCTTCAAACTACAATGATTTAGAAACATGTGTTTTAATATTTTATTGGACACCACTTGGCCGGATTTACAGAATTGTATGCGGGTTGCATTGAAGCACTTCTAAGGCGTGGAAGACCAGGCGGTTACCACACATTCCTTCAGTGCTCAGATTTCTTGGAAGAGGATTTCGATGTCGGATATGTCGTTCTAACATGTCCCAACATTCTCTATGGGGCGGGTATAAATCACTGGTGAACAATTACTCTGATATAAACAGTAGCATTGTCGTGTACGAAGAACCCGTCGCCCTTTACAGAATATCAAGGTTACCAGTTCCATACCAGCAGAAGAAGCTCCAAACCATGATACCACCACCAGATCCTTTTGCTGTTTCGATAAGGCTTATAGGATTCATTGCTTCATGGAACTCATGCCAAACCCTCTTGCCTACCGTCGGTACAAAACGTGTATCGCGATTCATCAGACCTCATAGTCATTCTTCCAGTTTATACCTGTCCAATTAGAAGATTCCATACACCACTGGAGACGAATTTCCTATCCTTTACAGAATTCAGGGATTTTCGTATAGGCATGCGACTGCCAATTTGGATCCGCTTCAATTCTCGGCGCATGGCTCTGCCAGATAAGAAACGAGAATAGCCTGTGCTTAAAATCATTTGTCTACTGTTTCAAAACTACTTTGCATAAAAACGTATTTTAATCAATTTGCGTAGGCTTTACAGGTGTTTCTGATTTATTGGCCAGTATGTGTGTGACTGAGATACAGGCTGTTTCTAAATTATTATACATGTTTATTACTCAAAAACTATTACAGATTTTAACATAATTTTTTTTATTCACAAAGAAAAGCTCAAAACGTTTCGTATTATGCCTTAATAAGTTTCAATGTGCCCCCATTTATGGCGTGAAGGACGTCAAAGCGAAACTCGAGTTCCTCCCATGTTCGGGCTCGCATTTCGGGGGTGATTTCAGTGATTGTTTCAAATATTCTGTTCTTGAGAGTTTCAATGTCATCAACGTTAGTCTTGTACACTCTGTCTTTCACATATCCCCAGAAGAAGAAATCCAGAGGGTTCGCATCGGGTGAGCGAGGGGGCCAAGGGATTGGCGCATCCCTTCCAATCCATCGTCCTGGAAAGTTCGTATCAAGGCACTGCCTAACTTGCAGGCCCCAGTGAGGAGGTGCTCCATCTTATTGGTAGACTATGTTGGGTTGCAGTTCTTCCACCTGTGGAATCAGGTAGTTCTCCAGCATATCTAGGTAGGCTGCAGCGGTAATGGCGTCTTCAGCGAAAAAGAAAGGTCCAGTTACTCGATCATGCATTAAACTGCACCAAACATTAACCTTTGGGCTGTCTCGTATATGCTCCCTTAGAATGTGGGGGTATTGTGAGCTCCAAATGCAGCAGTTGTGTCGGTTTTACTGCTCCGGAAGTATGGAATGTTGCCTCATCAGAAAACAAAATATCCTCAAAAAAGGTGAGATCATTGTCGATTTTTTGGAGCGTATCCTCAGCAAACTTCTTGCGCTTCGGTCAGTCATCTGGCTTCAGTTCATGCATCATCTGGATTTTGTAGGGTGTAAGACGAAGGCGGTGCTTCATTATTTTATGTACGAATGTCATTGGCATATCCAGTTAACGAGCCGCTTGGCGAAGTGATTTACGGGGACTACAAACGAACGCCTTCCTGGCCTTTTCTACTGCCTGTGGTGTCGCTGAAGGTCTACCAGCACCCTTTTTGTGTAACAGGCTGCTTGTGTTTAAAAATTTTTCATGCCACAGCTTAATTGACTTATGATTTGCAGGATTTTTTTAAACTTTGTTTTGAACATTCTCTGAACTGTAATCATTGAGTAAATTCCGCACGCCATAACACGCATTGAGCTTTTTCTTGAACACTCGCCACTGTTTACTGCGTCTCGCGAAAAATGGAACAACGCACCAACAATGGTACCATGTGTTTCATTATCAACTTACGCGACGCTAAGAAACTTTAATGCTACGCGTCCACTGCCAAAAATATCCTAGTTATTTAAGTTCTAAACTTAAAGATTCAGGTTTTTTTAAAAACTCAAACCTTTTGTGATGTCCACTGCAGAGGAAAAGAACTAGTTTATTATGACGATGTTTTTAATGTTCTCGCGTCAGCCTCGTCATATTGTCCATTTTGTGACGTCATGGCGCCTCTGATCGAAGTGGGCCGTCGGCCATAGCTTACGATGTTTTCAATAGCGATAAAACTATAGTGGCTAGAAGAATAGTGTGGCAACGGCTACTACTCACAATGCTACGTGGTTGATTCCCGATTTGATGATAGTAGCGGTGGCGCTGCAATCGACATAGATGCGAGTTAACCTGGGAGATGAGATGGAAATCTTAGGATAAAGGAGGGTTTTTTCAGCTATATTTCGGGTGACTTAAGTTTATTTATAAACATTTTGTATATTTCAGGTAATTGACTTCCACAGAACTTGAGAATATTCTTTAACGTTAAAATAAATGAAAAATATCTGCTGTTATAAATAAGTTGAAATATAAAATCAGAGATGGATGAAGGTATCCATCCCTAATAAGATAAAGCATGGAATATGAGCCCTTCCGAGCCAGAGAAATTACATTTTGAGTAATTAATCATTAAACATAGATCTGCTAAATTAAGTCTAATAAAATATCAACATAAAATCTAATAATATAATGCTGTACACAGCTGGCTACCGTACAAATGATAAGAAATGAATTTTCACAGGTGTTTCAGGAGAAAAAATTCAAGAGATGAGGCGTTCGCCCCTGTAACTCGGAAGTTCTCATATGTGGAATGCACAATATTGAAAAATATATAGATATACAAAGAGAATATCTTTTTTCATATAAAATTCATTTATCACATGAATAACCACCAAATTACTTTTTTATGTGATGATAAAATATTAAATATCAGATATTTTAGGTTAATAGTTTTGAAAAAAAATTTCTTATTATTTTTAAAAAAAGGAAGATATATAATAAATTTGTATTTAAAGCTGTTTTGATTGCTTTTCGTTATTTAAAAATAAGGACTTTTTAAAAATTATTCTGAATTTCTTAGATTTTACATAAAGAAAAAAATAAATGAGAAATATAGACAGAAAAGTGATTCTTGAAATTTTAAAATGCAACAATAAGAAGGGAAGGGCTGCTATTTTATTGCAAAACTAAAATCAGATGAAGAAATCAAAAAACTTATCTAAAGAAAATAACTCAGTGTGAAACGGTCGTGTATTTCACTATTTGATAACTGAAAAAGAATAAAATCATTTGAAATTAAAAAATACTGCAAAATCATCTCTAAATTAAAAACAAAAAGGGGGGAAGGTCGAAATATTATTAAAATGGTATATTATTTAATGTTCTGTAATGAAAATGAAATAATAAATCAAATTTATAAATTTTACGAAGAAATTAATGGAGCCTTATTGATGTAAAGCTCTGGATGTTTAGCTACTATGTTGATGTAGCTGCCATCTGGTGGCATCATCATTCGAGGAATCAGATTTGAACGCTCGCTGCCACACTATTCTTCTAGCCACTATAGATAAAACTAAGAAAAATAGATGTTTACAACAGATAAATGTCTTCGGCCCGTAATACGCAAGACGCCCGGCGATGAATTTATGATTTCTTTCGCTTTATTTATTTCTAAACACTCAATAAAATAGGGTCCTAGCAAAATTTTTGTCTGTAAGTGAAGCGAGGGAATCTGCCGCCATTTCAAACGAAGTTGAAATATCACGGTTATGACTCATTTGTCTCAGTTATGACGTCAATAACTAAGATAGTTTTCCCTAACCTTTTTTATCTAGGTTAAATAACCAGGTTTTCTTTATAACTGGGATCTTTTGTAATGGACACCCACAGATAACCTGGATATTAAAGATCAAGAACTTAAATAACTAGGTTATTTCTGCCAGTAGACGCGTAGCATATGAGTGTTTCTTTGTGAATAAAAAAAATCACGTTAAAATCTGTAATAGTTTTTGAGTAACAAACATGTATAATACGGGAGATAATTTAGAAACACCTTATATAGTCTTTCACTTTAGACGAATATTCTGTTACCTAATTTTACAGTGGAAGTGTTAAGAGCACAGAGGAATAAGAAACAGAGGGGAAACTCCCAAGGGAAACTTTTCTGAGATCACGTGACGAAAGTCAACCAATGAAATTTTCCTTAACAACACTCCTGGTTTCGCGGCGCTACTGTCGGGTTCGTCATAATTACGTCATTCTCCCGCAAGCGAATTTCCTTTTTGCAGCAAGAATAAGCAATATACCTCAAAAGCAACCAATAGAATGACACTTTTCCACGTGACGTCACCACAAAGCTGTGCTGCCCGTTCGTTCACTTCGCTGCCTCGCTCGCTCGCTACGACTCATGCCACTCGAAAAACGAAAGCTGTTTAATCAAAATACTTACGTGAATAGGTATAATAATATCTATCTCTATCATAGGTGCTATGTATTCCGCTGATTGATGACTGCAAGGGCAGTCGAAATGCGCATACGGGTTTTTAAACTTTAATGTGGACAAGAGGTTATGTTTTCTTCTGTGTCTTTATATTTATTCACAGTTACTCGGTTTCTCCAAAAATAGTCACGTACTAAACTGCTTTTACAAAACATTTTGGAAGTCAGACTTTAGAGAATCATCTTAAGCTTAAAAAAACAAGATACTTAATATTAAAAAATTTCAATTGAAAAAAATAGTTTTATCAGGGTCGCTAGGGGTCGCTTGAAGGAACGGACGTGTTGTTTCTGCGCTCCGGTACCTTGTTTGCGAGTGGAACTTTTCTTTTTTTTTGTTTTGGTTTAGCGAAGCTTTTGGAGAAGATAGGAGGTTAATTTATTTGAATGGTTGGTTAGGTATTTCTAGAATGGATGACAGATAAGTAAATCTGGTTCCGTTTTTATTACTGTAACTGATATTTTGACTATGAAAAAATTGCTTACTAGTTTTTAGGCCTAACGATAATGGAGTGCGGAATGTTATTTTACTAAGGTTGCTATCTGATAGAACCGTATTGATAGACTGAAGCCGTTATAATTATTTGTTCTATCTTGTTTAATTTTAATGGCGGCTTCTAATTGTTATAGTTGTAAAAAATATGTTACAGTAGAAGACAGAATTGCCTGTGTTGGATCTTGTCGGAGAGTTAGCCATCGCTCTTGTCTCGATAATGGAGATTCAGATTTAACTTTTCCTGATAATCTGAGTTATTGTGGCAATTGCCATATTTCTATTTCATTGGATAATACAGTGTTGGTACACGAGGCAGTAAATGAAGACAATAATCAGGATAATTTATTAAATAATACTGAAAATATTTTAGGAAAATTGAATCAGTCCCTCGATGATAAACTTAGACCGATTTTACAATATATTCCAATTTTGGATAAATTAGTAAAAGAAATGAAAGAAGCGGCTAATAAAATTAATGATCTTACTGAAAGAATGAAATCATTGGAATTGCAAAAGGTTTCCTGGGAAAATGAAATCTCTTCACTACATAAGAATGTTAGTTGTTGTACTGAAGCTGAACAGTATTCTTTTAATTATAATCTGATATTTAGAAATATACCTGAATCCTCTCAAGAAAATTGTATAGAATTGGCTGCTGAATTTCTAAAAGTAATCTTTCCTACATTCACGGCTGGAGATCTGAATGGAGCACATAGAATAGGGAAAGATAGAGGTCGTGATTCTCCGAGACCCTTGCTTGTTAAATTTGTAAAAAAAGAATTAATCAATCTTCTGTTTAAAGATAAAAGGAAACATATTGAGACTTTATCGGATTGGTTATCAGTAAAATTTGATAAAAAACAGAAAATGTTTTTTCATGAGCACCTCTGTCCAGCCAGATTGGAATTGTTTTATAGAGTCAAACAATACAGAACTGAAGGACATTTTGCTTTTTCATGGACTCGTAAAGGTAGAATCTACATAAGACGTGAGCCTTCAACCCAAGCTAAGGAGATTACGTCTTTCGAGGATTTAAATCAATTAATTAAATGTTTGTTAGTCATTCACCTGAGGTTGGAGGTTTGCGTCCAGTTAGATAATTTCCAGCTTGTTTTTGTTAATATACGTGGAGTCCTCTCAAATATGGATTGGTTTTTGACGCAATTGAACTCGAGCTCTTTTCCAGAAATTATCTCTTTAGTAGAAACTTGGCTTTCACCCCTAATAATGCCTCCCCCACTAAAAGGTTATCAAGGATTCTCTGTTTGTCGTCAAGACCGAAAAGGAGGGGGTATTATATGTTATGTAAAGGATTCTATTCAAGTTTTGGAAGTGTCTGAGGCTACCTTTTGTGAAGAAGATTTGGAGTTATTGACTTTAGTTCTAAATTCCAAATTCACATTATTTGTTCTTTACCGTCCACCATCCGGTAATGTACAGAATGCCTTTTTAAAAATGGAATTGGTTTTGGAAAAATTTACAATCCCACCATTTAAGAATAATATTATCTGTGGAGATTTTAATTTAAATCTTCTTTCCCCTACATCATCTAATGATTTATTATTCTTTACCCTTCTTAGCTCATTTGGTTTTGAATCTGAAGATGTTGGTCCGACCAGGATTGATCCAGTTTATGGAACTTTTTCTGTTTTGGATTATATTTGGATTAGAGGTCTGTCATTTAGACTTTCTAAAGGAGATGTTATTATCTCGGATCATTCCCCCCTTTTTCTTTTTTTAAACGCTTCTATGTTTTCTCAAAACCCTAACCAAGAGCTGCGTAAGCAAAATCTTATATCTCCTAATCGATTAGTGATGTTAGAAACTTTTTTTGCTTTAACATATTGGCAGAGTGTTTTTCAAAATATTGATACAGTAAATGAAGGGTGCTTGAGATTTATTAATCATATTCAAATGGGTTTAAACAGATACTCTCCAACTGTATATAACTCATCTGCTGGTTATAAATGTATTAGGAATCCTTGGTTAACTAATCAACTATTGCGGCAAATAAAGAAGAAAGATTAATTATTTAAAATCTATATTGCTACAAAAAAGGATAGTGATTATGATAGATACAAAAAAGCTCGGAATGCTTTAAAGACCAGTATATCACGTCGAAAATACCAATACTTCAGTAATTTGTTTTGTCCTTGAAAGATAATAAAAAAGGAAACCTGGAAGGTGATTAAGAACTCAATTACGGTCTCTAAATTTTCGAAGATTTCTCCTTTTTCAGGATCAGAGAAGGTCTCAAAGGTACAGTTGGAAGAATTTTTACACACACTATTACCACAAGTGGCTTACCCAGTGGACCCAAGTAGGATTGTTCATGATGATTATGTTGTCCCTAGTTTTTTTTGGTAATCCTTGCTCTCCATCTGAAGTTATAGGTTGTTTGAAAAAATATAGTTCAAGCTCTTCCTTTGCAGATCCGTTGGGGGGCCCCCCCCCCCCCCCGATTATGTGGTTATACTGTCGGATTTCATTAAGTGAACCTATTTCATGGCTTTTCAATGTTTCAATTTCCACACGAATATATCCAGAGATCTTAAAATCTGCATTTATTAATCCTCTCTATAAAGGAAAGGGTCTTACTAATTCTTTTGCAAATTACAGACCAATTTCAGTGCTATCGGTCTTGGCTAAAGTTTTTGATAGTCTGTTTTCAAGGAGACTAGCCAATTACCTGGAAAAATTTAGTTTGTTAAGCCCTAACCAACATGGCTTCCGAGCTAAACGTGGGGTAGATACTACTATTGAAGCCCCATTAAATGACTGTTAATTCCCAATTAAAAACTTTCTTCTCAACTGTTTTCTTTTTGGATTTTAAGAAGGCGTTTGACTCGGTTACAAAAAGTATTTTAGTTAAAAAGTTGATTCATGAAATTGGTATTCGAGGCGTGCCCCTGAATTGGATTTCATCGTTTTTGAGTGACCGAAGGTATACTTTATTTAATCATAATTTAGATTCGGCGAGTTTGGTTTCTAACCAAGGCCTCCCTCAAGGATCATCTCTTTCGCCAATTTTATTCTGTATGTTTATTAATGATTTTTGTAAGGTCATTTCTTATAAAAGTTTTTTATATGCTGATGATATAGCTATTTTTATAGATGATATTTCTACCTTAGATTTATTGGAGAAAATGAGACTTGTTCTCCAACAGGTTGCGTCTTGGTCACAAATAAATGGAATTATGTTGAATATAGAAAAATCTAAATGGCTTCAGTCTATACAGAGGAATAGGATTGGCATTTTAGATCCGTTTGCAGCTAAATATGGCGATGTTTCTTTGGAAAAAGTTGAATATTTTAAATATTTTGGGTTGTGGATTTCAGCGGATCTGGGATGGTCGAAACATATCCAGGAACTGGCTAAATGTTTGTCTCAACGGATTGGGATTCTATACCTAGTAAGATTTTTCCCCAGAGATATTCTGGTTTTGTTGTATTTTGCTTTAATACACTCTATGTTGTGCTTTGGAATTATCTTTTGGGGACGAGGTAATATCACAGATTTGAATTTATTGCAGAGGTTGCAACTCATATCCCCAGTTCATCCGTTTATTTGGATATGATGATGAAGAATTATAAGATTCTCCCAATTATGGGAATTGTTATTAAACAAATTGCCCTTTATTTTTTTTAAATCTAAACATAAACCGACTGTATCCACCTGTTTTGCTGATTTCATACATTTTTCTTCTTCTTATCTCACATGCAATAAACACTTACCTATAATACCTTTAGTTACAAAAAACTATGCGAGAACGCAAGTCAGATATACGGGACCAAAAGTCAGGTCATTTATTCCTCCAGAAATTTTGAATACTACTTCTGTTTTCTCGTTTAAAAAACGTTTAGTAATGTGGCTTAATCTCGTTACCCCTAGCGACCTCTCTCCTTTTTTTTTTTTTTTTTTTTTAATTTGTTTTTGTTTGTGTTTGGCCCTTTGTTTGGTTTTCTTTTTTGTTTCTTTATTTAATTTCCTTATTTTATGTTATAATTTTTGTGGGTATTTTTTTATTTTTTATGTTATAATATCTGTTATGGTGGGGGGCGGCTACCTGACAGGTTCTCACCTTTAGGCCACCCCTCATTTGTTTATACTTGGTATTTTAGTTTATGATGAGCAATGTTGCCTTTTTTTTTATTTTACAACTAGCTCTGAAACTATTAAATATTAAAAAAAAAATCAGCTTGAGGTAGAAATTATGAAATACTTATACATAATATAGGGAGAGTCAAAAATCTGTTACCCCCCCCCCCCCACAAGACCTTCATTTCATCTGTGTTTCTCCACATCGGGTGACTTTTTTAACTGTTTTTAATATTTATTTTATTTCTATTTTTTTTTTTTTGCATTAAATGGAGTTATCATTTTTTAAAATTAATTATACAACAAACTGTTGCAGGCAACATATAGGAAGTTAGATAGGGGGTAAACATTGGAAGTGTAAATTTTATTTTTCACCTCGAATTTTGCAACTTGCAATTTGTAACTTTGTAACCGTGACATGCAGAGAAAAATTTCCAATTGTACAGTAGTGAAGCTCAAAACGCTAATTTTAACAAAACAATAAAAAAAAATTTAAAAATAAGAAAAGACTAAAAATAAACACTACCGCTGGTTCGGTGGCCGAGAGGTTAAAGCGCTAGTCTTGCCGCTCTCGCCGAGGGCATACAAGCTTGCCTAAAGTACACATCATTTCCACCGCTACCATGTGCACTACCATCAAGAACTGAAAGCATAGGGTTATGATAAACGAATGCAGTTTTGCAACTGGCTTCTGTGTTGAGTTGAAGAAACTCTTGGTTTTGTTAACCATGTCCTGTGGTCAGACGAGGCCCAGTTTCCCGAGATTGAGTAGTTACCAAACATAAATGTAAACTGGAGAATAAATGTGT
Organism: Rhysida immarginata; assembly: GCA_023313115.1. Lineage (NCBI taxonomy): Eukaryota > Metazoa > Arthropoda > Chilopoda > Scolopendromorpha > Scolopendridae > Rhysida > Rhysida immarginata. Next base: position 1,640,067 of record JAHWFO010074327.1, on the reverse strand, counting down.
GGTGGACTATGGAACGACATATAGGGTGGGCCAAAAGTCTGTTACCACCCATACAATTTCAAAACGAGTGGAGACACAAGAAATCAGTTGTAGGCAACATATAGGAAGTTAGGTAGGGGGTAAATAATGTTGGTGTCAAATTTGACCTTCGACGTCAAATTTTGCATCTTGCAACTTTGCAACCGTTACAGGTAGAGAAAACTTTCCAATTGTACAGTTGTAGAGCTCAAAACGCTGATTAAAAAAAAAAGATTAAAATAAGCGTAAAAATAAATCCATTAAAACAAAATGAAATTTCAGTGCTCAATGTGGTATCCTTCTGCACGGTATTTCACAGAACCCATCAAATATGACTTCATGATGGGTGTTATGTCTGAACAAGCCTGCTGAATTCGTTGTTTCAAATCATTTATTGATGCTGGTACAGTGGCATACACCTTGAGCATAGAAACTTCCTGAGATGGGGGGGGGGGGGGGGTAACAGACTTTTGGTCCACCCTGTATATTAAAATAACAGAGAGTGCCATTTTATTTCGCTGTCTGGCCTAGCCAATTCGTGTAATGGCCTAATGTTTTGCTTTCAATGTTTTGAATGAAGAGGACTAATGAATCCTAATGTATTTGAATAAACTCTTTTCCATTACAATAAATATATTTTATTACTCACAATTTAATTTCTAATTTAAAATTTTGAAACATTTAGATCTTTTTGATAATTCTTTTTGGAGCCTTCATCTTATTGATAATTTATGTGCTTGTTAAATTTCTAAGTGCTTTGAAGTGCTTAGTTTATTTCTACAGATCCCTTCCTTCCTCTCTATACTTAAGAAGAATGTTCCGACCCAAAAAAGCGTTACGGATGATGCAATAATTTTAATTTTTCGTCATCCAAATACTCGTTTTGTGATTTTAGATACTGCGAAAAGCTTGCACATGCCGTGAGTATGGTCCCACATTCGATTGTGAGTACAGACGCGAGTAAAGAGACGCACCTTAAGCATAGCGGCTCTGTTTACTTGACATATCGAGAGACTCGATACCCGTGCTTATATTTCAGTTATTATAAGCCCTTATTCAGTATTACCGATGTACATGATTCTGTAGACTCCTCCATTGATAAATAAATAAAAGGTACTGGATAAAATATTTATTTGTTTATTGCACCCAGAAACATTATCATGATTCAATACTTCGGACTGCAGATTCAAAACTAACAAGTCACTTGTAAGTCACTTTTTTTTTTTTTTTTTTTTTTTTTTTTTTGCAAAGTTGAACAGAATCTTTTACTCATGTAGAAGGAGAGAAAAAAGAAACATGCAGGAAATGTGGATAATTGGTGTCGCGATTGCATCGTTAGAAGAAAGAACTTTTCGAGGCTCTTGTATGTCGGCAAAAAAAGATCTCGCTTACCGATAAAACCGTCAAAGAGACGACGTTCTAATTGCTTTCTCCACCCTCCTCGATATCGATTGATTGGGAGGTTGAGAAGAAGCTGTTTCCACCCACCCTCACCATGATCAATACTTCTTCAATATTTGGGTAAATGTTTGTGACGGAATTCGACCTAATTGATTACAGGCGTCTGAGAACCGCCGAGTAACACATGCACATTCGTCATTTGCTGCCCATTTTTCACATTCTTAGTAATCGAAAGATATCTTTAGTGTGATCACGTATAATAAACGGCAGTATAGTGTACATGGAATCATTTTTGCACCTCACAGGATGCCTAAAAGAAAAACGTTAGCGTCTGATGAGAGTCTGTCACTAGCATTTCTAAAGAATTCAATCAAAGGGATCTTTTTAGAAACTATACACTGCCTTGCCAAAAGTCATAGGACACCACCACTTAAGTGCCTCTATCTCCTAAACGGTTGAGTCAATTGTAAAAACGCCAATAATAAAACATATCTCAAATGTTTTGTACAATTTGAAAATACAATTAAAAATAGGGGTTTCCATTGCACACTTCCATATTCGAAAATGGTGTCTTTTTTTTTGAAAATGGAATACACATAAAAACCCTTCACATATAAAGTAAAATAATTCTTCCATTGAAAGTACTCTCTCAGTTTTGTATTTTAGAAGTTAGCTTTTGGTTCACTTTAGGTGAGACACCCTGTATAATATTGTACAGACTTACCGTATCCCTGTGCAAAATATGCTAGTCTCCAGTCAACATGATTTTTAAAATTAATTAAAAGTTCATTATCAATTATTCGGAAAAAAATTAATGCCTTAGGTACTTCTGGTTTTAAGTCCTTCGATTTGAAAGTAATAAAATGAAAATATGTTGTGATTAGGGAAGCTTTTCTATATTATTAGTTAAAAAATAATATTCCAGTTTTTTGCCGAATTAGATTTTATTATCCACCATTTCGTACACCCCCCCCCCACCCCCCCATCCCCGTTTTTTGCCCTATGAATATTATGCGTTTTTCGCCTGAATCGATTTCTCTAAATCCGATATCGGTATCGGCGTTGGAGGAGGGAATGAATGAATGGACTGGAAATGGAAGGCAGTCGACATTGGAATTTTTCGAAATATTATTAAAAAAAAAAAGGGGGGGAGGGCAAAGTGAGTTGAGTGACAGGTGGAAATTGTTTCCTTGTTACTGAAACGCATTTGCTTTGTAGCATCCACATGACTGTGTCGTCATCGTTTTGGGCTCCATTATTTGCACACTTGGGATGATGGCAGTCATTAAGGGAAATGGATGGCAACGAGGAAATGTTATTTCTTAGAGGGAGAGGTGGGCTTTTAATTAGAATTTTCTATGATTGTCGTGGAAATTATGATTCAAGATTATGCTTTGTTTCTTGAAGGAGTTTCTGATCATTATATTCTACACACAGGCCAATGATTTTTAAACACGTATTTAATATTGGATCTCATTTGGCCCACATTAAAGCATATATATATATAAGGTATTGAAGCACTTAGAAGTCAATGGAGGACGACGCTATTACCAAACATTTCTTTAAGTTTCTTAGCAGATTTGCTGGAAGAAAACCTTGAAATTTGGATTCACTGAACTACTGCTGAACCATCCGTGTGCGATGATAGTCGTCCATAAAGAAGCCGTCACATGTAGGATAAATAATAGCTTGCAGGATCGACGTGGTAGGCAATAATGCTCAGGTACTCCTTCGAACGCACAATACTACAGAACCATTTCCATACCAGCAGAAGAATTTCAAATCATGACACCACTAATGAACGGGCTGGATACATTGCTTCGTGGGGGCCCCGCAAAAGGATCTGCCTACCGTTGGTAAAAAACAACGTAATTCATTAGACCACATCATTTCACGTGTCCAGACACATGCTAAGTGTGGGTCGGAACAGTCTGCCTTAAAATCATTAGTCAATTGGTGCGCACTAAATGGGCTGTTTCTTCCTATACTTATGGATTGTTTTTCAGTACCAAGTTGCTCCTTTCAGACAAAGATCATAGAATAAGCCTAATATCGCATTTTTTGAGAATCGAATCAGGTGCTCCGTTGTTCCAATCGTAGCTCCAGCTGGACGAGCGCCAACAATGAGTCCCTTTTTGACCTTAATTAGGTGCTTCTTTATCATCGTTTATAGGCTCGCCCAACTCCTTCAAATACATAGAAGCTTGAATCACATGATAACAAACTGTTTAGCGTAAAAACGGATTAAAACATATTCGCACAGAATTCTTATTCAGTAGACTAATGTTCTGTCTCATTTGAAGCATTTTTTCATGTTTTGTTTGAAGGGTACTGTAATTTAATTTGGGACTCTCATAAAAATGTTTTCGTCTTTGAAATTATTTTGAAGACTTAATGGTTCGTTTGAGAGCTCTCAAAGTTTGGAATTTTCGGGTGTTTCTCCTACCATGCCATTTTGTTCGTTTTTTGCTTTCCTTCGCAGTCCACTTTTTTTTTTTATTCTTTTTACATTTAGAGATTCTTAATGCTCTCCTTCAGTGGAAGAATCTCTTGAATTCACAGGAGAATATTAAAGTGGAGCGCCATTTGTATCAGGTGCGTTCAATTGGCTCTCTTACTCGGTTTCTCGATTTGTTTAACAAATGATCGTGAGGAAGTTTTGGAAAATCATTTATTTAATGCAAACAGCCTCGTTATCATTAAGAATGAAAGGTAGGCTTTAAAAGATACTTGGTGAATTTATATTGGGTGTTAGGTTCCAGTATCGGCTTTAATAACGTTTCTTATTATTTGGGACTCTCGTGGTGAATTTTTTTTGAGGTTTTTTTTTTTTTTTTTCATACACTTCGTGAACAGAAATTTCTACAAATGACTCCCTGAATTTAAGAGTAAATATCTTGGAAACTGAGATCGAAAGACGAATGAAACAAGGGGTACGTTTATTTCGAAAGCCGTAAAAATCTGATACGGAAATTTCAAAATTAGTTGTAAATGTTCTCGACAAGTGGCGCTGTATGCTGTAGTTGCAGTGCAGAGCCCGATAAATAAGCCATAAACTCTCCTTTGGAAGCAGCCATTGCAATTACGTCTCGATCGATTCAAAATGTGCACCTTTCCCAGCAAGAGATGGCGCAAACAGTCTACTTCCTTCAGTACGCTACGTACAGCGCCACCTTTCGGCAACTTGTTTCATTCTTCTATCGATCTCCGTTTCCGAAATATTTATTCTTGAAATCAGGGAGTCCTTTGTGGGACACACTGTAGACACTGCGTTTGCACTACAACTATGATTTCAAGGAAGTGGCTATGGGTGTTGAAGCTCCCTTTAATCTAGGCCACTCCTTTTTCTTCCATCACTGTCTCCCCATACCGTTACTGCTTATAATTCCTCCTAGAACAAGATGGCCCAATCCAAACTATGAAAATCAGCCCCATACCATGATACCACCTCCTCTGAACTTCGCAGTGGGCATCACGCAGTCAGGCTGGAATCGTTCACCAGGCATCCGCCACATCCATATCGACCATCTGGTTGCCACAATGTGTAACGAGATACGTCGCTCCAAAAGACACGTTTCTTATTGTTCTTGATTCAGATTCGGTGAGAAGTGCATCATTTTCTACATCACTTGCCATTGGATAGGAGGAGTAGCGGTATGGCCATGGAACCCTAGGACCCTAAATTTCTGGCCTGCTACTTGGCGAATTCAATAATATCTCTCCTTGAGATTTGCACTTGACAATGGCGTCACTTAATGATCTTCGGATGTGTTGGAGCGTCGATTGAGCTAAGCGGGAACTAACAGGTGTCTAATCACGCAGAGGAAGCAAAAAAAATTGTTACGTCTCTTCCGCTTTCAACTCTAAACGTGTCGTTTATTTCTCACTTGCAAACGATGTAGTGGCTTTCGTTCAGTTGTCGTGTACATTAAACTCACTGAATCGTTTGGTTGCTCTCCTTTTATTGTTTTCTCTCCTATTTCTTTTTTGAGAGAAAGCAATTGGTTAACTGCGTAAAGGGTCCTTAATGGCGAGAGAGATTTTCAATTTTGTTTCAAGTAATTTCCCATTTCTCTCGAGCACCTGGTTTTCATTTCCTTTGTGGAACTGGGAAGGTTTGATCGCGCTTTCCTCCAACTTTTGCGGTTGCTGGATTGGTTTCGTGAAAATGGCTTCCTTCTCCGTTTGAATTGTTTTGCGGTGCCTGTTTTGCTCAGCGGATTTTACGTTGGTGGCCGCCACCAATTATAGCGAATCCCTCTTTTCGAGTTGGTCGTAGAATTCGTTAGATTTAGTGGGTAACCATTTTAGTCATACGCGTTTCCATAAACTCACACTGACCCCCTTTGGCTCCAGTTAGATCCGTGTAGGCGCTTGTATGTCTTTGTTCACCAGACATTGCTTTAGAAGATTATAAATATTCCATTGCCAGGGTGTTGCAGCTGATTGTAAGTACAAGCAACGGTTGCTCCGAGATGAATGCGTATGCCCTGTACCCTTGAGCGGCTATTCCAAAATCATTGGTGAAACCACATAATGCTTAAAGCCACACTAGAGAGACAGTACAAAGCCACATTCGGGATAGGGCGTCTAGTCTGACGAATCTATGTATTATTTTTCGATCCCGGCCGAAGACGACGACGATTTTTCAGGGGAGAATCCTGAGATCACGCACTTCCTTCGGAAGGGAAATAAAGCCGTTGGTCCCGTGTAGTCGTTTGCCGGCTGCACGTTAAAGAACCCTTGCGAGGCAAAATTTGCGGCACCTATAACGCTGTCCTGAAAAGACCACAGCAGTTGAAAAGGACGTTAATACCAAACAAACCAAACCTATCACTGCGGGGCAAGAAACGGTTGGAAACATTCACAAGCGTTTATGTGCAGTTTGTGGAGCATCAGTAGTCGACAGAAGTACGGTTAGTCGCTGGGCATAGAGGGTGAGGCCATCAGAAAGCGGTACAACGGAGCTCCAAGATTTGCTGCGGTCGGGGCGGCCATCCTCGGATGTCACACCTGACAAGATGCAGCGTGCTGATGCGCTCATTCGTCAGGACCGACGCAGAACGACTCGGCAGTTGGCGCTGCAGCTGTCAATCACCAAAGGAAGTGTGGGTGAAATCATCCGTGCTCTTGATTACACAAAAACGTGTTCAAGATGGGTTCCGCGCTGTGTTACGGAGAAACGCAAAGCTCTGAGAAAAGACGTTTCTTCTGAGTTGTTGCAACGTTTTGAAGCTGAGGGGGAAGCTTTCTTGTCCCAGATTGTGATAGCTGATGAAACCTGGGTGCACCATTTTGAACCCCAAACTAAACGACAATCGAAGGAATGGCGTCATGCGCACTCTCCACAGAAGAAAAAATTCAAAGCAACTGCTTCTGTTTGGTAAGGTCATGATCACTGTGTTTTGGGACTGTGGTGGTGTCATACTCATTGATATGATGCCGAGAGGCAGCACCATTAATTCTGAGGCATATGTGAACACATTAACCAAACTCAAGAAGCGCTTCCAGCGACTTGGACGCTATAACAACACAGCTGATTGTTTGCTTCAACACGACAACGCTCGCCTTCACACCAGTTTGAGGACGTCGGAACAAATCACGAAACAGGGCTGGACAGTGTTACGCCATCCACCTTACAGCCCTGACCTAGTGCCCTCAGACTCACACTTGTTTGGTCCATTGAAAAATGCCATTCGTGGAAGACATTTTGAGGATGGCGAAGAGGTGATTCGCACAGTGAAGACATGGCTGCGTGAACAAAACAAGGACTGGTAGCGACAGGGCATACACGCCTTTGTGTCTCGCTGGAGGAAGGCCATAGGACGGGACGGAGAGTATGTGGAAAAATAGGGAGTGTAGAAAGAAACATCATTCTTTTGGGCTACCCTCGTATAATCATGTCGACAAATGTTGTTTGGCGTGATCGTGTTCGAGGCGGCGAATTGATCGTATCACGTGACTCCATCAGTATTACTGGACCAAAAATAGTGGAAAAAAGTTTGAGACCATTACATTTCAAAAATAGGCAAACAGAAGTACAAAATTTTTGATGAATTTAGTGAAATATAGGTTTTTTTTGTCACATTCAACTTGATCTATTTCCAAAAAAACTAAAAATAAATTGCAAAATAATAAAAACGATAGTTTCTGCTGTATGAAGACTGGAGACAAATTTTGAGATCAGGATGGATTTTCCTTGAGAATCATTAAAGCTTTGTGGATCAGTATTTTCTTGGACGTCCTCAATAATATCAACGAGTCTCTTCGGCATGGTTTTCACCAGAGCTTGAAGTTTTTATGGAGTTATTTGGTTCCACACGGTCTGTATAGCGTTTTCAGATCGGAGACGGTCTTATGAGCATAAACCACTCGAACCAGATAACCCCACAAATTTTCAATTGGGTTAAGGTCGGAACTGCAGGCAGGCCAATTCATTGATGTGATATTCTGTGACTTTAACCATTCCAAAGTTGATGCTACTTTGTGCATTGGCGCTTTGTTCTGCTGAAAAATGAATTGCGGATCATTTAATTGAACTCGAAGAGGAAGAGGAAGTTGCCCAAGATGTCCTGGTAATCGGTTGCCTTCCATCGTGGAGAAACAAATGCCACTTGGGACTTCTCTCGCTCGGTGTAAGCAGCCCATAACATAACCCTGCACACGCCGTAAAAGAGGAAAGTACAAAAACTGAAAGACAGTTTCTTAGATTGACCAGTGCCGCAGACAGCATATCCAGTTCAATTACAAGATCACTGCAGGCTGCTGGTTCATCCAAGAACATTCCGAAATGTGTTGTAAGCATCCGAGCATCATGCGTAGATAAAGATAAAGTCCAGATCAAAGTTGTCTTCCCGGCATCAAGAAGTCAGACTGAACTTTGCAAAGGGATACATCAGTGATAGTCAACTTTGGAGCATGTCGTTTTTAGTGACGAAAAACAGTTTAATTTGGACGGCTGAGACGGTGTTCACTACTACTGGCATGATTTGCGTCAAGAATCAGCATATCTTTCGCGGCAGGATTGGTCATGGTATGGGCTTCTTTCACCGAGCGAGAGAAGTCCCAAGTGGCATTTGTTTCTCCACGAGGTTACTTGGGAAAAAGCCGGGTAGGTTACAAAACGCAGACCTAGGAGAAACTCCTAGGTCGGAAGTAACTATTTGATAAACTTAAGTAGGGGTTTCCAAGTTGTGAGGTCCAGGGGTCCATAATGCAGGTTCAACAGATTGTCTCCTTGGTTCCTCATAATGTCACGACTCAAGGAAACTCAGCTTCTTTTCGATATTCACTAAATGCAAGATCTTCACATTCTCCTTTTTCAGCTCATATCCATTATTAAGAAGATGGTCTGCAAATGCTGACCTCTCAGGTCTGACGTTCTTCACATGCTCAAAATGCTCACTGGCTCGGGTTTCTATCTTCCTGCGGGTCTGGCCGATATATTTAATATTACAGGCTCCGCATTATAGATTACCGATTTTTCTTGTATCGGTATCTGATCCTTGGTACTACCTAGTAGTCTTTTGAGTGAATGATCACTTCTGAATGCGACCTGCAAATTGAAAGGCTTGCTTATTTTCTGGATGCCTCTGTTCAGGTGTCGATTATAGGGCAAGCAGAAGAATCTTCTGTCTTTCCCCACGTTCTGGTCCATTAGGGTCGTGCATTGTGTAATCCTTTTCTTGAAACACAGTTTCTTGATAAGTCTGTCAATTGTTTCACTCTTGCTTCCATGGTCCTTTGGAATTCTTTTATCCTCTTGTCCTGGGCCAAAGCGATGTTCAAGGCCCTAAGGATCATGTGATTGTATGCTGCAAGTTTGTGACCAAAGCAATGATTCGAATCGCTTCGAATATATGAAAGGACATAGTTGGGTTTCCTATATATGTCGAACGACAGTCTATTCCCCTCTCTGCATACAAGTAAGTCCAAGAAGGGCAAAGAATTATTGTGTTCCTTCTCCAAGGTAAATTATTAAGGTTTTCTTTAAGTTGAACTACTCGGTCATTTTTTACAAATGGCGAGTATATCATCTACATACCTAAACCAGACGTCAGGGAAGTGAGTGCATTTAGTGAGGGAGAGATTTTCAAGGTGATTTAGATAGAGGTTAGCAGAGAAGGGGCTCAAACAGCTGCCCATTATATTTCTTTATACAGGTTGTTTTTGAATTGAGTACAGATTTTTTGGGAGATGATAGAAGAGGTCCTTAGAAGTATTTTTTGTCATATGAACATGGGGTCCTTGCAGCTCCGTTTACTTACAATACTGCATTGAACAATCAAATGACACCGGGACGCAGTGTGCGTTGGTAGGCCTAGATTATTTTATTTTTAACAATTAACACAAGCAATCTACTGTATGACTTTTACAGTAATTGTTCGAAATGACCGCCATTTGCTTCATAGCACAATTCGCAACGCCTTATGATGGATTGATGTACGCGTGGAAACAGTTGATTTGAACGGTCGCTGATGTAACCTGCTGCCACGACAACACGAGCCGCCAATTCTTCTTCGGTATCTACGGGTTCGGAGTACACCATTGATTTTATGCTTCCCCATAAAAAAAATCCATCGGTGTGAGATCTGGCGATCTCGGTGGCCAAGCAACTGGTCCCCCACGACCAATTCAACGACCAGGATATGTCTCTTTTAGGTAATCTCTAACTGCTCTTGTGTAATGCGAAGGTGCGCCGTCCTGTTGAAACCACATCAAATGTCTGGTCATTAGTGGAACACCTTCAAGAAGACCAGGGAGCTCCTCCTTCAGGAAACCAAAGTATGTTTGCCCGTTAAGACGGCATGGTAGGAGATATGGCCCAATCAGGACATTGTGAATCATGCCAGCCCAAATATTCAACGAAAAACGATGCTGAAAACTGTTAACATGTGTTGCACATGGGTTGACATGAGACCACAGATGACTATTGTAGCTATTGAACATTCCCTCTCGCGTCCCGGTGTCATTTGATTGTTCAAGACAGTATTGTAAGTAAACGGAGCTGCGGGGACCCCATGTTCATATGACAAAAAATACTTCTAAGGACCTCTTCTATCATCTCTCAAAAAATCTGTACTCAATTCAAAAACACCCTGTATAATATCTTATTTTACCAGGACATCTTGGCCAACTTCCTCCTTCCTCTTCGAGATCAACTAAAATGTCCGCAGTTCATTTTCCAGCAGGACAATGCACAAACCAGCATCAACTTTGGAATGATTAAAGGCACATCATACCACACCAATGAATTGGCCTGCGTGCAGTTCCTACCTTAACCCGACTGAAAATTTGTGGGGCTATCTGGTTCGAGTGGTTTATGCTCATGGAAAACAGTATAAGAGCGTCTCCGATCTGAAAAAAGCTATACAGACCGCGTGGGACCAAATAACTCCTCAAAAACTTGAAGCTCTTGTGGCCATGCCGAAGAGACCCATTGATGTTATTGAAGTTAGAGGAGGTCCGACAAAATACTGATCCACTCAAGGAAAATCCATCCTGGTCTCAAATTTTTTCCCTACCTTCATACATCAAAACGTTTCGTTTATATTAGTTTGCAGTTTTTTTTAGAAATAGCTCAAGTTGAATGTGACAATAAACATGGGTATCAGTAGAATTTATCAAAAAATTTTCAATTTACGTTGCTTATTTTCTGAATTGAGGTGGTTCTCAAACTCTTTTCCACTATACTTTTACAGTCCATGTTTTTAACGCTAATTTTGGATTTGTTCATTTGGGTTACCCTGAGTGTCAGATAACTCCTGAAAAGATAAAGTTACCTTACTACTTCGGTCCCTCCAACATTTCAAAAACTCAAGGTATTCCAATGTGTACGAAACTCTTTCGAAATTGGATGATGCATCCGAACTAATATGTACAAATCCAGAATACTTAAAATGAGTCTCTTCAACGCGTCTTGTCGGAAGCACTCAGCCACGGATGACATAAAACGGATGCGCAACTCGCCCGATTTTTCAAACTAATTTTAAGTGATTTTCTACTGCAACCACTAGAGGGGAACTCGCAGCCGACGAGAGAGACAGGCCTAGGCACTGAGAAATCTTCTAACTATAATCCAACCTTCATTGTCTCCATCTTGGAATTTAACAACACACCATTGTTTTTTCGTTTGTTGGAAAAGTTATACGAGTGCACAGCATTTCGAAGAAAAATATTTCATGAATAATTTAAAACAAACTTTGAACCACTAAGAAAGTTTTATTTGTTGAGTTGTTTATTAATTTTTAGTTTAGGTGAAGTTAGGTATGGAGATATTAAATTCAATTAGTTGTACTTGAAAATATATTCTACATTTTATAAGATAAAATAGGAAAGGTTAGCAAATACTTTTTAAAGTAAATTAGAAGTTTTTAAAATAACTCTTATTTTAAAAATTTTATTAAATGTGCTATATAGCGTAAAATATGATATGCAAAAATCTGCATGTGTAAGCGATAGAATTGTATGTTATATTTAATAAAATTATTTTATTCGAAAGAAATTTGTTTGTATTGACTACAAAAATTTAATTAATGAAGTTTACAAAAATAAATAACTTAATCAAATGAGCATATAAATTAAATATATGTAATAATTAAAAAAACATTTAATTTGTGGAGTAGGCTGCGAGGAGTGTTTATAAGCAGCCCCTGAAAGTTGGCTGCCAGGAACACTTTTAATTTTCTACTGCAACCACTTTTGAAGTGGACAGGCAGATGGTATTGCCTCCACAGAATTAAGACCTAAAAAGATCTTACAGGTGGCATTATGCTACACCCAACGTAAAAACTTGAAAACACCTCAGACGAGGCAACATGAACTTGGCCCACAGCTTTCGCTGGTCGGAAGCTAACTCCCGACACCTACCCGCTTTGGCCACCCGAGTAGGACAAATCCACCAGAAAATAAATCCTCTCTCTCCCACGAGAACGAAGATTGTATTTCTGACAAAATTTTCTACTGCAACCACTTTTGAAGTGGCGGGGCAGATGGTATTGCCTCCACAGGTTTATAAGATCTGAAAAGATCTTCAGGTGGCATAATGCTACACCCAACGTAAAAAAACACCTCTAACGAGGCAATTTTCTACTGCAACCACTAGTTGGAACCACTAAATTCAGTTTTAACGTAATCTGTTAGAGTGTCGTATCCGTTTTACCTCATCCGTGCACTCAGCACTGTAGGTGGCCTACCAGCAAAAGAGTTGGCATTTAAAAAAAAACCTAAAGGATAATGCATTGTAGCTCATCAGAAACGATTAAGGGAAATAGTTTTGAGATTTCATTAAGAAATAATAGTTGGACGTTATCAGATGCAAAACTTTAGAGATTTCAAAGCTGTAAGAACTGTAGTGGCCCTGGTGGCAATAATGCGCAACTTTTCTCTGCACTGCTGTCTATGTTTTGTTTGTGGCTTTATAAAAATTCTTATATTGAAATTGTCGTTACAAAACAACATGTACGAGGGAAGTTCATAAAGTTCGTACAAATACTGAGAGAAGGGAGATGAGACCATGAAACTTGGTGATGGAATCGAGCCTTTTTCAACATAAGCACCAGCGAACTTCACACACTTCTCCCAACGATGGATGACCTGATGGAGACCATCCTTGTGGAATTCCATGTCCTGACCATTGAGAAAGCGTTCCACTTCATAAATGATCTTTGTCGTCATGAAAGCTCTTGTCACGCAGTGGTTTTTTCATTTGAGGGAAGAGGAAGAAGTTACTGGGTGCCAGGTCTGGTGAGTAAGGGGGGTGAGGCAGAATTTCACAGTCTCTTGCGCTGAATGAGCGGGCGCGTTGTCGTGGAGCAAGCGAATGCCCTTGGTGAGCTTCTCGAGGCGATTCTTCTTGATGGCCAGAAGATCTCGGTCATACTTTTTGAGGCGTAGTCGATCAGGAGAACACTTTGGCAGTCCCAAAAGACGCTGAACATCACCTTCTTCGATGACGCCTGCGTACTTTGCCTTCCTTGGTGGTGGTGACTCTGTGTGCTGCCACTGTTTGCTCGGCTCCTTCGTTTCTGGGTCGTATGGTACACCCAACATTCAATATTTAGCGCTTGCTTCGCCAGTTTGCAACAGTTTCATTTGCTGGGGCATTGTTACCATACACTTCGACCAGCTCCGTGTGGATTTTTTTGTGGAGTTCTTGCCCTACAGGTAGAATGATTGATAGACCAAGACTGTGGATCATTTATTCCAATGGTTGGATATTCTGGATATCGCACATTTCTAGAATCCAATCAGCTGCTTCATTGTTCCATTGTCAACAATGAGGCCCTATTGAAACTTAGTTAGATGCTTCTATAGGACTTATGCTGAACAAGTTCTGTAATTAGACTTATAATATTTTGCATAAAAATGCATTTAAGCAGATTCACATAGAAGTTACATAGAGATTGTTCCATGCGAAGAAACAGAGAGGGAGAGAGATGTGGTAGTATTGAGCGAGTTTCCTTTTGATGGAAAGTGTAGATGACGTATTGTGAGAGGCGCAGAGGAGCGCCAGGGATTATCTTTCACTAAACCCATGCCATAAATCTCGCCTCGTTGAGAGTTCAAGAAAAGGTTGAAAGGCGAGGCTCGATTTACGGCCCTCTGTCTCCATCCTTCCCCCTGTACAGTTTAGGCCATTGCTCCTTCCTTCCTCCTCCTCCATGATGGAAGTGGTCACGTGACGCGCAGCATAAAGCTGAGTGCACCTCGAACAATTGGATGAAGAAAGGAATCTGATATTCTTGTTTTTATATGTTGAGCTTTTATTAATATCCATGGCGATTGATATTTTCGGGCAGGCCATTATCTTGGTTGCTCTGGTGATGGCCTTCTCATTCGGCGTTGTATTAGGTGGAGCCGGAAGTTTTTTTGTATAAAGCGCCTACACATGGCTAATGGGTGGAGAAGATGGAGGAAGGTTGTTTTGGTGTTTGTCAGTTCGATTTTATCCGGTCGACGAAGACTGTTAGCATCGCTTTCATCTTTTTGACAGGATGCTTTTATTATGTCAATATCTCACGTGCTTGAGAGGACTTTTGATTGAACATTTTGCCCTCTTAAAAAGTTTTGTCAAAGTCTGAAGGACTTCACAAATTTGAAGTGATGATTCGCTATTCGATAAATATCAAGATTCTACTACACACACACACACACACACACACAGGCCAATGAATTAGTACACCTGTGTGAAACATGTGTAAATTTATTTTTAATCCGTTCTTATGCAACTTACTTTTGAGATCAAGTGATTCAAGCAGGTACTTAATTAAGAAAGAGTTTTGTAGGTATCTAATCACAGAACTTGATCTTCATGGGGTAAATGAAGCACCCAACTGACTTCGAAAAGGAACCAGGTTTCCATATACTTTCCGATTCCTATAGGATCCAAATCGACAATGCCTATAGGAAAACCCTCGATTTCTACCAAGAACAAAAAGGTTCGTCTTCTGACTGGAAGGTCAAGACAGGTAGAAAGTTAATGTGGTCTGACGATGCACGTTGATTTGTACCGATAGTAGACAGAACATTTGGCTAGAGCTCCATTTTGGGTCAAGGTTCATTTTTCTTAAATGGGAAGGAGATCAGAGAGCATATTAAATAACACCAATTTTTTTCTCAGGAGTTCATTCCTGCAATCGGATTTCAGTAATCTCTTGTGGTTCACAAGTTATTAATAAAAACGTTGACACTGTACCATTGTCTGTTGTAGATCATTGGATATGGCGCCAATGACCGGGGAATACCCCTACCGTACCATTGCTGCTGATTTCAATACCCGGCACCCGGAAAGAGAACCAATCGCGCACAGTATCGTCGCATATGTGATATCACATTTCAAAGATACTGGGACTGTTGAACATAAAGCTCATACAGGTCGGCCAAAAACATCAACCGATGAGGCAACCTCAACAATAGAAAGAGTCCACAACGCAGCACAAGACGACTCGGCCAATCACCCATAGCACGGATTCTGCATAGCAACAAGTAGGATCCTTTCAAAGTTCAGATGCAGGGAAAACGATCCGAGGATGATCCGGACAGACGTGAGTTCTGTACCTGGGCTCTGAACAACTATAGACTGGAAACTTCATTAGCACATAACATTGTGTTCAGTGATGAGGTAAATTTTTATGACCATGGTGAGGTGAACCGTCAGAACATGAGATATTGGAGCGATACGAAAATACCATTGGACAGATCCATTCAAAGTCGTTGGTGATGTCAAAGTTCTGGTTTGGTAGGGATATGGCGCACCCGTTTAATGGGACCAATTTTCATAGACGGTACTCTAAATGCTGATGAATACCTGCGAATGTTACAGAAAACTGTGTTCCCGTCACTGCTGACTGAAGATGGCAGTTTCTCAAGTTTTTTTCAGCAGAATGGTTCACCACCGCATTACGGACGTACTGCCCGTCAATGGCTGGATGGGTTTGACCGACGGGCATTTAACAAACGTCACCTTCAATAACGCATCCTAGAGGCCTGTGACAGCATTGTTACCGACATTCGTGTGACGTGCATAATGAATGGATAAAGCGTCTTGAGTTGTATGTCCAGCAGCAGGGAAACACATTGAACACATCCTTTAGCTATTGCAACCCAGTTTTCGGTGTGTTTTTGTTTGTAATGTGTCAATGTTTTTGTTAATAACTTGTGAACCACAACAGATAACTGAAATTCGATTGCTGGAATGAACTCCTGAGAAAATACGGGTGTTATGTGATATGCCACTTGACTCCCTTCCCATTTAAGAAAACGAATCTTGACCCAATATGGTGGCAAACTCCATAATTGTTCCAAAAAATAGAGCACGTATCCTATTCCCTGCGCAGCATGATCACATCGTTCATTCTACACGCTATTTCCACAATACAGCTATGTTCCCCTTTACCCATTTAGATATCCGTCATTAGATATCTAGTAGAAATCCTCTTTATATTATATTTTAGACTTGGATACAGGGTGATTCAGTCAATTTCTGACCATTTCACTCGAATGACTTGCATTAGGGATAAACAATTGAAAGAATATGAGCGCCAAATCGAATTTCTAAATAGTTAAGAGTTTGTATTGTTGCAACGGCGCTGCATGAAAATCGTATTGTTGAAAAATGGCGCCCGCTTTATCAACAGAGCAGAAATGCAAGGTTGTCGAATGGTATTTCGAGACAAAATCACCTGTAACCGTGCAAAGAAAGTTACGGGAGGAGTATAAGTGTCGAGACGCACCAGGCAGGCAAGCAATCATGGATTTTGTTAAGCAATTTCGTGCCACTGGATGTGTTAAAGGCAAGAAAAAAGGCGGGAGCGAAGCTCGATTTCGAACGGCCGAAGTTGTCGAAAATGGTCGCACAAGGATGGTCGATTCCCCTACCAAAAAATCTGTTCGCCGCCTATCCATTGAAGAAGGGCTGTCGTATACCACGACGAAAGGATTTACACCTGTTCCCGTATAAGATCCATGTTTATCAGGAGTTAACAGAAACTGGAAGACAGAAGCGACAACAATTTGCGATGGAGTTTGGAGCAGAAATGGAAGGCAATCAGGACATTGTGGACAACCTGTGGGTGTCAGATGAGGCCTTCTTCTATCTGTCAGGTGACGTTAATAAACACAACGTTCGTTTTTGGGGTTCCAGCACTCTCATGAGATCCATAAGTCACCTCTTCATCCACGATAGGTTATGGCTTGGTGCGCGATTTCCAAAAGAGGCATCATTGGTCCGTTCTTTTTTGAGGGCATCGTAACGTCACAGGCTTACCTTAACATGTTGGAAACCTTCTTCATCCCCGAGCTGCGAAGGAGGCGTATACCGCTTCGACATCAATGGTTTCAACAGGATGGGGCTAGGCCTCACACCACTAATGAAGTGCTAGACTTTCTCAATCAGAAATTCGGAAATCGTGTCATTTCAAACAGGTTTCCAGATCGATTCGGGGGGTGGCTTTCTTTGGCTCCCTACGAGTCCTGACCTAAACCCATGTGATTTTTATCTCTGGGGGTTCCTTAAAGACAGTGTGTTCACTACAGCACCAAGAGCCCTAGACCAGCTACGACCCTTGTGGATGCAGAAATCCTGGATAGAGTTATGAACAACTTCACGATTCGGCTGCGAGCAGTTCAAAACGTTCGTGGTGGCCACATTGAGCATATCCTCAAGACTTTTCCACGGGAATAAAAACTCCGAACTGCCTAAAATATCATACTGAAATGCTATGTTTGTAAACATTAATGGGTCAATAAATCATAGTACTGAAATGGTCAGAAATTGACTGAATCACCCTATATTATGATTACCAACATTGTTTCGATATCCATTGTTTGGAAGCGGAATAGTTGACCAGTAATAAAACTTTCTCAAACCAGTGACTTCATATGGAGATTGTCCCTGGTTCGTTCCATTGACGTCATTTGACATTTTTTCGTGTTCATTTTATGCAGATTATGTCATGCCTCCGCGCTGGAAAAGACGCATTTAAACATTAAGGCGCAGTTCCTTCTCCATTGAGCTAGAGAGCGTTACAGTTAGGCTTTTGTCAAACGAGAGTAGGTTTGGAGGGCAGAGGAAGCTGGGATTTGTCAGGAGCTGGGAAGGTAGAATCACATTTTGGCATAAGGCGAGGGAGTGGAAGGAAGTTCCCCGTGAGTCACGCTTGGACGGCGTTTCCCCATTCGCCAAGCGCTCACTGCAATTGCTAAACAGGAGTGGGGGGCATTCGTACGTGACGTGAGGGCTCCTCTTCTGGGCGCTTTGAAGGAGAGAGAGAGAGAGAGCGAAGGTTTGTCTGTCCTCTTTTTGTCATTCTTATTAGAGAGAGAGAGAGGAGCTTGATGAGGCTCGTTAGGGATGATAGAGGGTTTTTTTTTTTGTTTTTTTTTTGGTAATGATCTTGATAATTTTTTTTGGTAAATATCTTGATAATTTTTTTTTTTAGAATTTAAACTGACTGTTTAACTTAGTTGCGAATATGGTGGGAGTAACTCATCGGGAGCTGGTAATACTTCTTCCCTTTCTCTTTAAAAGATTTCCTGTATAGAAAATATCAACTTCTTGAGAGCTCGTCCAAGTTCCGCGATTGATTACGTGATTTCCCTTAACATAAAATTCAGCTTTTTTAAAGAGGTGTCCGTATATTGAGTAAGGATTTTCGTAGACATTTTACCCTTAGTAATACGGAAGTACATCGGATTTTTAGGGATCTGTGGTAACAATTATTATACAGGGTGATTATAAGTCACTATACATTTTGGTGAAAACTCCGTTTTATTGCAGCAATTGCAGTATACATCAACCAGATATCATACCAGGATATATTCTTAGTAAATTTCAATGTGTCCCCCCTTGCAGCTCCCAGCGTTCCACCGTGGCGCGGAAAACATTGCGCAACATTGCGGTGTAATGTCCTCCACCGCGGCTGTAATCCCTTGTTTCAGCTGTGCAATGGTGCGTAATCCTGATCTGGTACACCTTGGACTTGATAAAACCCCACGCAAAGAAATCCATGGGGGTTAAGTCTGAAGACTGGAGCCCACAGGCTTGGCGAGCCCTGACCAATCCAGCTGCCTGGGAATGCGTGATTCAGTTAGTCCCGAACGATGTTGGCCAAATGGGATAGTACCCCATCCTGTTGGAACACAACGGTATCCTAAATCCTTCATCTCGCAATTGTGGCTCCAGGAATTGCTCCAACATGTCGAGGTACACGGTACCATTAATAGTCCACTCGGCATACATGAAGGGCCCATAGACCTTTGACTGTGTAACTCCCATCCACACATTCACTTCGGGTGTGTTTGGGTGTGCAAATAAATGACATTCGTTAATGATTTCACCAAAATGTATAGTGACTTTATTATCACCCTGTATACACGTTCATTTCACGCACGCTATCACGTGAAGTATTGTTAGGGCAGATATTAAAATAGTTAGTATTCCAACAGCGTATTAAAAATATCGAGTTGAGCCACCGAAATTTGACAGGTATTGGGAGGGCTACATAACAGCCCTTTCCGACGTCAAATTCAGCTATTCCGAAAGGTAAACATGCAATAAGCGAGGGCTCGTAGTTTCCAAGAAAGGGATATCACCAGAAATCGTGCCATTCCTCAGGGTAAAAAGTAGGCCAATCCGAGACCGGAAAATTCGGGCTCTCACAACCGATTGTAATCCACCAACAACAGCGGGTCATTGCACAGAATGTAGGAACATCTGTGTACATGGTAAACACAATGATCAACCGTGATTGACAACTGGAGAAGCAACACAAGAACCACGTTCATAAGTTGTTGTCGCCCCATGTTCAAGAGCGACGGACCAGCTGCCGTAAAGTATATGAACGCTACATGGCGGATGAAAATTGAAATACGTGGTCGCACTAAGTGAGGCGTATGTTTATTTAAGCGACTTCAACAAGAGCCGAGCCATTTTTTACCACCCAAGGTACCGTGAATGCAAGGAAACATTTTTAAAAGGTTTCATGATACAGCTACAACGGCAAGTTATTTTACACAGAGTTGAGTCATAGGTCAGCGTGAACCTCATGTACTCTCAGACTAACGTTCTAACCCTCATATTGACCCGTGACAACCCCGGTTTGTGCGCAACAGAGATAAATATCGTATAGATGCTCCAAGACAAGGCATCGAGTCACGCGGCCGTGTCAACTCGCCTATTCTTGGAACGCATGCAAGAAGATACTGGAATCCGCTCTATTCCATTCATCAACATACCCGTCAAGTCGCCGGACGCATCGCCTATGGATTTTTGTGGCTTTTGCCTATTTAAGTAGGACAGTGGAGGATCTTTGGAAAGCGCTTCAACAGGAAGGGTTACGAATTGATCTTGTTGTTGTGCGTTTCCAGCCTCCTGCAGTGGAAACTGCGATGCAGGTCAATAGCAACGATGCATGGCTACTAGATTGAATACACTCGATGGTGGCGAAAGAGGTTTTCCACCTTTTGTGTCTCTGAAACTTGTTACCATAGATCCATTACAACCCTCCGTAGTAGTAGTAGGTTAGAGTAGGTAATGGATCACTTCCATGCACCCCGGGGTTTCTATACGAGTCCATTTTTTCATGCTGTTTTTATTTGCACCAAAATTCTTTGATTTTCACTTACATGTGACGTTAGTAGCAGTAGAAAAAAAAAGTAAAAAGGTTTTGCATGTTTGGCAAGAAGCACTTTCACATTTCATAAATACTGTAACACTTCATTTAATTTTAAAGAAAATGAAGGATAACACACAACTGCTTGTCCATATGTTTTAGTAAAAGTGTGGAGATCTGCAATTCGCTACGTAGCTTTATGAATATTTCTAGTAGTTTTAACCATATTTGAGAAGGGGGTTTATTTTATTGACAAAAACATGTTTAATAAATATTTGCTGGCGCCTGGATTTGAACTATGTTCAGATGTACGTGCATAGTGTCAAGAATAGCGCGGTTTCTTGTTTAGAAGATTTCCAAATTCAAGAAACCCCAAGATAAACAGAAAACCATGTTTCAAACTCAAAAAGTCCCTTCCCCGACTATCGATTCTCGCCCAGTTCGATCGTTGTACTGCTTGTAACCGACCCTTGTCCTCTTGGATTCCCCTCTGGACTCGGACAAACATGAGTAAGAACAGGAAGCCAAAGAAAGAGGGGACTGAATGTGGATATTAAAATGCAGCACGTGCCTCTTATCCTTCCGCTTTGAACCCCCTACCAATTTACAAGAGGAGAAGTAGCTTCCCAGGTCGATGCTTAATGCAAGTGGGCGAGTAGCGCCGGGAGTTAGAGCTCTTCAATTTTGTTAATGAAATGTTATGAAATTTTATATTTGAAAATAAATACATTTTAATTATATTTATAGAGACGATGATGCGTCATCGAGTAATTTATGCTTTTCAAACCGACCTCCTCGTAATTCGGGGATTTTTTTTTTTGTCTTCCTGGTTTAGTCATGCTACCTAGGGTTTCCTTTTCCACTTTAAGTTATTTTGGCAAGGGTTGAGCAATATGGTGGGTCTTTAAATAGCGTTACATTTTGAGCCTCTTTTTAAGCTTCTCGCGGTGTGGAAAGAATTTTCAGAGTGGGGTTCTCGTATTAAAGATGCGATGACGTCAAGCAGGAAACGGGAAAAGGAAGAAGCCCTCCCATCGATCGTTGTAGGTTTTTATTACAAGGAACACATGGCGATGACGAAACGAATGGAATGACGGTTCAGATTTGAAGATAGTCATTATTTGAATAGTTTGTTGGGTTTTTTTTGTTTTTTTTTTTAATTTAAGATGCACCGTGCCCAAAAATTTGGAAAATGCGTTTCTCCTATTCTTTAATATGCTAAAACGATTTTAAACTTGTTTTTATCAGTGTATTTCGACAGCTGTTAGAAAAAATGCTTGCATTTTTTTTCTATTTGCAACGGTGTAAGTTCAGTTCAGTTCACTATCAGCTTTCTTCTCCTTAATGAGGGAGACTAGATATTTTCCTCCATTCAAACTCGACTTGTTTTCATTGATAAAACTTTAGCTCTATGTCAACAATCTCCTGACTCAAATATAATTCGCCGATTAACAAGAATATAAACGATTTTCAAATATGTTGAAAAGAAGAATATAATAGTTCGTTGTTTATTTAATATTACAGTCATATATGCGAACACTGCAAGTAAGTTTACGTATTCGATTGCAGCGTTCACACGAATCTTTGCGAGATGAGAAATGAAATGCTCGCACGTCTAAATGTTTAAAACTACTCGCCTATGTTCTTTCCACTGCTAGAGCCATTCATACCTTCCTAATCAAAGTTACCATAAATAAACGTTAGGAGAGAAAAATCATGGTTGCAAAGCAGTGTCTGGAAAAATCTTGTAAGCATTCCAAGGAGGTTTACCTGTGACGCAGATGTAATTTTAAATTTGAATATTTCACTCTTACTTGCAGTTGGTTTAAATAAACAACGGAAATTTCTTTGATTCTATCCACATTCACAACTGTTTTTTCCTTCACGTTAAAACACAAAACAATACAAATTCCTTGTCTCGTACAATGATGCAGATGCACTACAGGTATAAAGGCGCATTCACATATACGCGAGAAAGACCTATTCACGCCAGAAATTCACGCCAGATACGGTTCTCGCAAGGCCATTCACATATACGCCAGGGTCATTTCTCGCGCGAGTGGACGCAACTGGCGCCAGAAAAGGTGTTGCCAGCTCTGGCGCGCAAGAGCGAGAAAGTGCCCAGATCCCAGCCAATCCGATCAGAGCACTCCGCTCTTCTGATTGGCTGCCTGTTGCAGCAAGGCAAAGGCAACAGCTAAAAACAACATGGACGCCATGAACGATTCTCCCGTCTTTCAAAGAAATAGGAAAAGGCAATTAAAAAAGCAAAAGGAGACCACGTTAAGAGAAAATTTGATTTCTGCCATCCGTGAACGGGAAATTGTTTGGAATAAGGCTCATAAAGACCACAGAGATCGCGACCTCGTTGAGATACGATGGCTCGAAGTTGAAATCACTGCATGAAAAAGCTTTTTTAAAAAACAGCGCTAGCGCCATCTCTTGTTTTTTCTTGCCAAACATACATACATAAGCATTGTTTTTTTTTTTCAATTTTTTTTTAATTTCAATTTATTTCAATTCGAATCAAGATATTTTTAACAAAATTTACAAGAATTATATTTATATCAGAAAATTTACAATACAATTTTTTCTACAATACCATTATTAACTTCACAAAGATAAAATATTCATTTCTTTCATATAATAATTTTCAAAAGGCCAAATTCGAACCCAAAATCCGAAGCCTTTTCTGGGCTTGTAAGTCCGGGTTTACATATATATGCAATTTTTAAAACAAAGTTATAACATTTGACATATAAAGGAAACTCTTTTCATGAAGCTTCTTACATCCAGAGCTTACGTTACATTGAGATTGTTTTTTGTGTTCTTCCATAATAATAATAATAATAATAATAATAATAATTATAATAATAATAATAATCACAAACATTGAACAAATCTAAGTACAAATTGTTAATACTATTGTCCGAATTAATTAATAATCAATATTATTTAATTATTTTACCTGTATACACGGTTATCATTTCTTACGCATTTAATATAAAAATACGTTATGGAAGGACAATTTTTTTTTATTCATTTATGATTTCCTTCGACATTTTGGCGCAAAATTTAAATTTAAAAAACTGGCTTCGTTTGACGGGCTTCCTTTGAAGCTTTTTCAGCATCAAAAGCATTTTCAAATGCAACAGTAGCCTCCTTTTTCTTCGTCGAGTAATCTCTCGCGCCATTGAGCTAGAAAAGAAATGAGTTATGTGCACAGAGCATGCGGTTCTCGCCGAATTGAGCGTCTCTCGCAGCAGCGCGCCAGAAGTGAGAGAAAGCACCAGAACTTTTCTCGCGTAAACAGGTCTTTCTCGCGTATATGTGAATGCGCCTTTAGAGTATTAACATGAATATTTGAGGCAGACTATGTGTACACAGTGGGTAGATCAGTACGTAAGAATTGCAAACTCAAAATAATTTGTATGTTGTCTATTATATATTATAAAGTGATTGTACGTTTGTCATAGCTTCTCGCGTTCTCTACATTAAGAGCTACACAGGCTGAACACAACATGCATAAGATTACAACAGTCGCTAACAATTCATAACAGTAATCATCATGAACGGGGACACCTATTGACCAAACCGAATAAGTTGATCTTACTAGATTAATAGAAAAGAGAGAAAAGGACTAAATTGTTATTTTAATTTAAAGAAATTAATTTGATGATGTTAGCTATAATTAAAATTATGTTAAAATTACAGTTTGAATTCGTTGTTAAATTTTAAATGAGAAGTTTCATTTTCAATAATAAAAACAAACAAGAGATGATGGAGTCGTTGCCTTCATTTATCCCAACATTAATTAGCTTTTAACAACAATAGGCCTAACATCAATTAGCTATTTTTAACAATTGGCCTAACAACAATTTTTAACATTAGTCTGAACAGTAATTAGCTTTGGTCTATATATAATAGGCCTAATACACTACCCTATCATAAGTCATGGGACACCATCCCTTTAATAGAAACACTCAAAAAATATACATGTTTTAGTATCTTGTTGGTCCGCCTTTTGTGCTATCGCAGCTTCTACTCTCTGGGGCATACTGTGCACAAGTTTTTGATACGTTTCGACAGGTAATTTTCGCGATTCTGCCATAAGTGTCTTGGACAGTTCGGTCACGGATTTCGTGCGTTCCGTACAAGCGCGCAATCGACGTTCCAACACGTCCCACAGATGTTCGATGGGGTTCAGATCGGGGTTCTGTACAGGCCAGCCAAGTTCTCGAACCCCCTTTTCATCAAACCATGTGCCTACAGCCCTAGGTTTATGACAAGGTGCGTTATCGTGCTGAAACAGAAAAGGGCCATTGCCAAAAATTTTGAAATTTTGAAATTCTGACTTCGGATTCTTAAAGACCATTAAAAAGTAGAATAAGAATGTCTACAAAACCCACCCTCTATCTCTTTGTCTTCATCGATAAAATTGGGTTCAAAACTTTAAAAGTTCCACACTTTTAGGGCCTCTACTCCTAAATGGTGGGATCACTTGAAAAAACACCAAGAATAAAACATTTCTCGAATATTGTGTACAATCTGAATATACCATTAAAAATAGGGGTTCCTATTTAAGATTTCAAAATTACCCCCTCCCCCCTCACAATGGAGGGAGGGGGCTAATTTTTTGGATAATGAATTGCCCCCGCGAAGTAATTCACTTTTGATTTTGGACATTTTTTCGTACAATGCTTAGTTTCCGAGATATTCAGTTGTCTCAAGATAAATGCCTCACCCTGTATATAGCTTTAGCTATAGCTCTGAATAAGGGGTCATTGAAATTCTAAAATAGTTGATTTATTAGAATTTTTGGCGTCGATTACTAAGATCATTTTGCGCCTTTTACACAAGTTATATCTGTACGCAGCCCGGGACAAATACAAACATCCATGCCCACGGCGGGATTCGAACCCACGACCAGATGGACTCGAGAACTAGAAAGCCTACGCCCTAGCCCTCTCGGCCACCTGGCCGGCCCCATTGAAATTCTCTTGGGGGTCATTTTCTCGGACGTAGCATTTCGAAAATAGAAAAGAATGTAATATTCGCCTTGTGCTCACCAGTCCCGTTGGAATGATATATTACATGCCTTATATTGTCAATAAAAAATTTAAAGGGGGGGGGGTTGGGGTCTCAATAGTCCCTTACTGTTAGACCGATTTCAATGACAAACTATTCAGGTGAGCTCAGGAAGGGTCTCTATCGATTAGCGAAAGCAGAATTTGAAAAAGTAAAAGTATTCTCGAGTAATCGTCGGACATACAGACACACAAATAGAGCGAAACCAATATACAAGGTGTCCAAAAAGTCTGGTAACATAGCAGATATCTCAAAGCTGCCAGATAGGTGAGAAATGATGGGTGTGGTTTATAGGTAATAGGGGGGTGGGGAATTCATTGCCGCCCTCAAATTTGACTTTGACCCCCAAATTTAAGGTCATCCATTTGCTAACTCGAAAACTATTAAAGACAGAGAAAAATTTCCAATTTCTACCCTGTAGAGCAACACCACATTAGTCTAAAAATAATTTTTAATCACACACTTCCCCTTGAAAGATTTTGAGAAAATGGGCGAGAAAGAGTCACTCAAGGTCAGGTTGGCTGAGGTTTCTAACACATTTGAATTGCAGTGAAGCACACCGTTGGGAATTTTGAACTGCATAATTTATATTGTTTGGTTTCGTTTGGCCCACTATGGCCTGAGTTACCCGATTGGGAGTTAA
This sequence comes from Rhysida immarginata, assembly GCA_023313115.1. NCBI lineage: Eukaryota > Metazoa > Arthropoda > Chilopoda > Scolopendromorpha > Scolopendridae > Rhysida > Rhysida immarginata. Next base: position 1,613,805 of record JAHWFO010074327.1, on the reverse strand, counting down.
AAGAGTCCATCTAAGCCTAATAACACGAAGTCTGTACACTCCGTGGTTTCCTTTGATTCCTGATTTCCATCTACGCATGACTGACCACCTAGCGGATGGACTCGAAATCACGTTTGAATTAGACTGTGTGTAACTTTGGAGAAAATTCGCTTTAACTTTCCAACCACAATATATAACTGCTTCTTCTTTTTCTTTCTTATATAGGGTGTACAAACTAGTATGGGTAATTTTAAGCAAAAACGTTTATATGAATGTGGGGGTCCGAATTTGAACGAAAACTGAGATATGAACAGAAATAAAAATGCCGCCACCAAGATCAACAAGTTAATTTCAACCTTCTACCTCAAAAAATGCAGAAATTATGAAGGGGATAGACGGATATTGTAAAACGAACAAGTAGAGCTCTCCATTTTTCTGCTTCTTAATAAAGAATTTGTTCTTTTACCAGGTGGCCATAACCCTTTCATATCTTCCTGAGATAGAGGACTTCTGTTGACTGTTTTAGTATTATTATAGAGAAGTGGTTGTAATGTATGAGGGGATTTGAGGGCTATTAATTGACGAGGGTCCATAAATAGTCATCATATATTGCAAAATATGTAGCGTACAAGCTGAATTGAAAGCGGAAGTTGTTTCGTGCGTGCAGACAGACTTCCGCAGAGGGTTGAGAGCGGTGCCAAAAATTTCAAATTTATGGAGGCGACCTTTTAAAAACGAAACGACCTTTTATTATTATTTAGGAGGAAGAAATAGATTTAAAGGGGAGGCCAAGCATATACGCAAGGGGGGGGGGGGTCGAACGACCACCCCAAAAATGCTGAAGGTCCTTGATTTTGATATATCTATTGTTTAGATTCTATTAAAAACTCTGGGTGAACAAGGAGTAGTGGAGTGGTTGGCGAGGGGTTGTTTTTAATTTCAGTTTTTTAATTTTCCCTTTTTTCCCTCATTTGGCCTGTTCCAGTGCTATTTCCCTTCCCCCACCAATCACCCCACTCCTTGCTCACTCCAGTTAAACAAAAGGATTTTTTCCCCTTTGACCTGCACTGAACCGGACGGACAATCCACATCTTTCTTTGCCAGAAGATGACTTAAGTCGAAAGTGCTCGCGATTTTAATTTTATTTCTTTTTACGGTTTTTTTAATTTTTATTACAAGATTTTTTTTTCACAAAAATGAAATCCGAATTTTGTAATCAGATTTTTTTTTTGATATCAAGAATGTATAATAGCATAAACTTCACAAGCAACTTGACAAAAATATCACTGAAATACAGGGTGGTTATAAAATAAGTTCTACTCAGAGCCCTCTAAAGCCCATTCTAATGAACCGATTTTGATGCAAATTGAAATGTAGGCTATTCAGACCATGGGGGGAGAGAATTCAGGAAAGAAAAAAATTAGTGCAAATTTTTACCACCAGGTGAAAATATGGCGCTGCGGAATAACAAATGGAGATTTAAAACTATTTTTATTGCTTTAAACAAGCAGGCAAGGTTTTTGTTTGATTACAGCATATGTTCAATATGTCCGCCCCCTGCGTCAGTGACATGTTGGAAGCGTAGCACAGCATGATCAAGTGTTGTATAAAGCGTCTCCCGGGGAATGTCTGAGACATGTCGTCTAATGCTGGCTTTCAGCTCAGGGACAGTCCGTACGCTTTGTTGATAAACTCGATCTTTCAAATATCCCCAGAGCAAAAATCGCACGGGTTCAAATCCGGAGAACGTGGAGGCCACGCATCTGGAAAATTTCTAAGTCTAATGCTGATCTTGCAGATTATACGATCATCTCCAAAGTTGGCACGAAGCAGTTCTTTCACTTGTCGACAAATATGAGGAGGTGCTCCATCTTGCATGAAGACAGTGGTTTCCAAAGATCGTCGTTCTCGCAAGGCAGGAATCGCAAGCTGTGAAAGAAGTTCACAATACCGTGCACTTGTCATCTTACAAGACCTCGTTGTATCACTTCCTCAAAGAAAAAAAGGGCCTGAAATAAAATCAGCGGTGAATCATACCACACAGTCATATATTCAGAATGCAAGGGATTTTCATGCACGACATGGGGGAGTGAGGCACCTTATATGCGGCAGTTCTGCGTGTTCACCGCTCCTTCTAGGGTGAAATGTGCGTCGTCTGACCATGGCCACAGGTCATCAACAATCATTCTCTCCAGAGAGCGATAAGCAAAGTCAACGCGTTGAGTGGGATCTTGAGATTTTAGCTGTTGTGCCAGATGAATCTTGTAAGGGTACCAATGCAGAATGGACCGCAAGACCTTCCGCACCGTGGACAATGGGATGGACAATTCGCGTGCTGTTTCTCGAGCACTTGTTGCATAATGTTGAGAAGAGGACGCTCTGTCCACCACTGTAACAGCCACGTCCTCAACAACTTCGCCTGCTGTCTTGCGCCGTCCTCTTCCTGGTGAGACAGCCAAATCGCCAGTCGATTCCAATTTCTTTATCACCTTTCGCTGGGTGCTTCACTGCAAACTGTACAAGATCTTTCATTGGGACAACAGTAAGCACCAGGACTGTTCTCAGGGAACTCTATTCGCTGGATTTTCATGGCAGATTTGCGTCTCACACGCTTCACATCAGCATCTGCAATGATGCAGTGAGAGACGTCACTGGACTCTGGAGCGGTGACGGATGGTTGAATGGAGTGACGAGTCACGATACACCATCTGGGAATCTGATGGAAGGATTTGGGTATGGCGGATTCCAGGAGAAAGTCATCTGGAAAGCTTTGTAGTTCTCACAATGAAGTTTGGAGGAAGGTCAATGGGGTGCTTTTCATGGTTTGGTCTAGGTCCAGTCGTTTCTGTGGCTGGTCATCTGAACTCAGAGCACTACCAAGACATTTTGGTCACCCTCACACTCTATGGCATCACCTTGAAAATGGCCCTTTTTCTTTCAAAAGCAAGGTTTTAGGCAGATGCTTGACTGGCCTTCACAGAGCTTCGATCTTAAACCCATTGAACATCTTTGGGATGTGTTGGAGCGTCGATTGCGCGCAGGAGCGGAGCGCCCGAAATCTGTGACGGAACGGCAAAAAATTCCTGCGGAAACATATGAAAAACTTGGTTTAGTTCACTGATACGCCTGAATGGCACTCTCACCATACCGATTTCTATGTTTATCTATCGTTGTGGATAATATACAGCTATATCTGTTGTCTTCTCTGGGACGGAAAGCATATTCCAGCACGACAGTGCACACACGGACAGTGAAATAGAAGAAAGTTGCCGACATTATCTTCCCAGCATCCCAAGAAGATTTTGCATGTCTGTGGCGGACCTTGCCCTTTGGGGTTTTCCTTAATTTCTTCACCTGTGCAGATGTCGTTGGCACATTTCCTAACCTTTCAATCATTTCTGAAGCTTTCTGCTCTTGGTTCAAGAAACGAGGGATCCTTCATGATGAGACCTTCCTGACTTGCAGGTGGTCATGCAAGATTGTTTTAAGGGCTCCGACAGAGCACGGATGTTTTCCGGCGTAATTACATCGGCTGGCCGTCTACTGCGAGGTTCGACTTCAAAGTGACCAACTGTGGCTTTACTCGGAGCTCTGCCAGATAACGTCTGTTGTAAAATCTTAGAAATACTGACAGAAAGTAATACTGGCTAAAAACTTAGAGTGCCAAGCTTACAGTAGAAAAATCAGTTTTGGTAAAAAGTACAGATGACTGCTACCAGAGAGCTTATTGTGATTCTAGGAAACTACCGTGAAGGGCTGCATAAACCATCGATACGTGAATAAAATACAAAAAAGGAGAATTGGGTTACTGCCAATTCGTGTGCTTTTGTGATTTCACAGCATCGTGGTCCAGAATTGACGTCATTTGAGGACGGTCCAACCCACTTCGACTGTGTGAGGTTCGAGTGGATTGGACTGTAAATATTGGGATGAAGTAGCTCACTCTCTTTTGGTCGAGCCTGGCTTTTGCGTCTCGCTCTATAATCCCTGTCTGCTCTGTTGTTCCTGAAGAGTGCACGTGGCTCTTTTCTTCTCATGTCCCCTGCCCAGCCCCCTCCGCTCCTTTGATGACTATAACGCAGCTCTCGGCTTCTCTCGGTGGTCCCGGCTTATTAGTTGACACGCATCGTCGCCCTGATTCTTTCTCACCCCCCACAGACCGTTGCCAATAAAAAAAATAAGTGTTTCGATGGCATTTTCTCTTCTTTTTAGTTCGCGTCCTCATGATATCCGAGTGAACTATTTTCATTGGTATCGATTCCGTTCGCCAAACGCCGGTTTAATCAATGTCGTGGTGTTGGCGAAGGTCGCCTCTGGCAGGTGGTGCATTCTAACGTCGGCATTGGGAGTGCGAGCGCGTTAATTATTTCTGAGTGCGATAAAGTTCACATAAATTTCATTAAATTCGGATTAAAAGCAGCGTGCCCCCTTTAACGTTGAATGGAATTAATGCAGTGAGCGGCAGTAAGTGACGTCATTGGGTTGAGAGCTTTGCTGCTATTGTTTGCCTTGAAGCTTCTTTGTGATAGGTTTGCTGCTACTGCGTTAACATTTCGTTAAGTTTTATCTTTATTTTCCGTAACTATTAACGAATCCTGAATTAGTATACTAAAACACACATTTACTCAAATATCTTCCCTTTGATGGTTTCCTTTAGTTTGAGGAACAGGAAAAAGTCTGCTGGAGCTAGGTCAGGAGAGTACGGGAAGTGAGAAAGCATAGTCATTCCATGTTTAGCTAAATACTCACGAAATCACAACGTTGAGTAAGCTAGCGTGTTGTGCCAAACTTGATAACTCACTGCAGTCTAACCATTCATCACCGGACACCCCATAGCAGTAAGTTAGGCCGTCTTTACTCTAGAACGGTATGATGTGAGAACGGAACGCAACTAGTCTGACTGATACGGTACGAACAGCGTGCGATAACTTTTTCTTTACACGCACAAATAAAGAGACCGTTCCCCTACATCACTTTCTGAAATCCTCACTACACGGCTATAGCTGAGAAACAGGAAGTACGATATTTCTATTGAGATCAGTTTGTATTTGAGCTTCCGCCCAAATACTCACTAACTCTTCAATTTTACACATTTCCCATGTGCAAAAATTGTTAGACGAGTTGCCATGCGGTGGTGGAGTAGCCATTTTGGTTTGAATCCTCACGTGACCTATTTGAGCCAATCACAAATCGTTCCGAACGGATCGGGTATCGAAGGATCTCCGTACCCGGTCCAGTACGGAAACTGGAGTATTCCGTACCGATCGATTCGTTCTCCGTACTTGTGTGGAATGGTCGTCTTTCGGACTCCGTACTCAAAGTGTACCAGGTCCGGTCTTACTGTTCTAGTGTAAAGACGGCCTTAAACCGCACCCTGCTCGACATCAGTATCCTGTAGGGCCGCCTTTCGCCGTAATGACATCCGCAACCCTTCGAGGAAGATTTTCCAGCAATTCGCGATACGTGTCGGCGGGAATCTTGTTCCATTCATCCTTCAAATTGGCACACAGTCGATGGTCTTCTTTGGGCGGTATGGCCTGGCTCTCATCCGGCGCTCTAATTCGTCCCAAAGGTCTTTAATGGGGTTGAGGTCTGGACTTTGGGCTGGCCAGTCAAGTTTCCCCACGCCCATTTACTCAATACAGGTGTTAATAAAATTAGCCAAAGTATGGGCCATGACCAAAATGTTCCCACAACTGTTTGCTGAATTGTCCAGAACTGTTTGCTTCGCTGCGGTATTCATGATTCCGCGAAGTAAAACGAAAGGACCAAGACCATTCAATGTAAGATAGGACCAGACCATGATGCCGCCTCCTCCGAATTTCACTGTGGGTAAGACACAGTCCCGTAAATATCGTTCGCCGGACATTCGCCTAGCCCACACATGCCCATCGGACCGCCACAACGGGTAGCGGATTCGTCACTCTCATAGAATGGCTTTCCATTGTTTTGGAGTCCGTGGTGGCGTTCCTTGCACCACTGTAACCGACGGTGGCATTGAGGGCTGTGATATTTGGCTTGTGAACTGCTGCTCGTCCACGAAAACCAAGTGCGACGATCTCCCGGCGGACGGTACGATCAATTGCATCACTAGATGATGCCGATCGAAACCTTCCTGTTTGATATTACAACACCTTTCAAGCATCAGTCAATTTCTTCGGTTTACTGGGTCTGGGTTGGCACGTTATAACCGTCTCTCGCTTCCAATTCAAAATAATACCACCCACTGTCGAGCGGGGTATTTGAAATTGGTTGGAAATCTCACGGGTCGAATGCCCAAACCTGTGAGCTCCAGTGATCATACCTCCTTTCTCCGCATTTAATTTGCGTCGTCCGTTCATATTGATTGTAGTAGCTGCTAAGAGTGTATTCTAACCCGTCACTGTTCTTTTGTAGGTTGTTTGACGTGTACGGACGATCTCCGGTGACGAATGGCTAGATAGTGTAAATAGGTCCGTTGAGGAGATCCTGACACAATACAGCTCGGTCGATGCTCTTTATGTAAGTCGATATCAGTTGAAGAACTGATTGCAGGTCTTTTTGGAATTTGTTGAATCATTCATAACACCAGGAAGCGGCTCTTCCATTCATTATCTAATAGGTTTCTGTGAATGTTTTCCCTAGAATTTCACTGCACAACGCTGTTCATGCAAGTCGCTCCTCACGAAAATTAAAGAACCGCAGAACGCTCGGAAGATCACTTTACGAACATAAGCTATCCTAAGTACATATAAACTAATCTACTTATTGACAATCGTCCCGGAAGTTCTTGAACAGACCTGGTATGCATGAATTTCATTCTTCCTAAGTTGTACGATCCAGCAGTGCTTTGCCAAGCATTTTTATGCATTGAAAATGACGATGAAATGTCAAAAAACGTCACGTAGCGCCAGACTGACCATCCACACACTCTAGCGTTACGTAATTACGGTTTGTCCCTAAAGACTTCGTGGATGGTGCAGAGTAATCCAGAGTTTTCAGCTGGTTCAAAGCAAAAGGAGAGAAATTGTTCAGTCCAGAGTTGCGCAATATTGCCACCGGGGCTGCTGGTGTTCTTAACAGCTTTCTTACAGTGATTTTAATTATAAATTCCTATATTTACAGGTATGTTGTCATAAATTCTTAATGAATCCCATAAAACTATTTTTAGTCGTTTCCGATACTAACTGTCAATTGACCTTTTAGGGTTATTTTTAATGTCAACTCATCTGCTGAAACGCCACATAGAGTGCTGAGAGTTTCCGACAAGACATGTCTTGATGAAATTCATTTCTCATATACTTTTTTAGCTTTGTAATTAGAGAGGAGCTTCCTTTGTTGAATTAACTTGCCATGAGTTTTTTGACATCCTGGCGAGTTTAGAGTAGGTTATAGACGTCATCATCTCCAGAGGTGATCTCAGAATAACCCAAACAAATAAATCTAAGGTTAGCATGAAGACTGTATTGAGTATTATCGGAAAATAATTTTTTATAGATTTAGTGCTTTCTGCAAACTGAATCCCTTGAATCACGTTGTAAGCTCAAGTCCATTTCCAAATGAGGTTCTGCCTTTGGTATGGAGAATCAAGAATAAAGCGAGAAGAGAACGAGCGTTCAAGCTAATGTAATAGCGCACTAGTACAGAATTCTGGGCATAAGTGGCTTCAGTTCTACAGCTTCTTCTGACAAGGTTAAACCTAAAATGTTGGCAAAATTGAACGTGTTTTGGGAAGGACACATATGTGCCCTCATTTCTCTTTAAAAAGGAAGGTCTCCTCGAAAGTAAAGGTGGTACAACAGCCTCAGGAGTCGTAGTGATTAAACAACCGGAAAGGGACACAGCGTATCGTAAAAACATCCCGCTATGGCGTTTATAAAAACATCCACCTGCATGATCAAAAAGCTGAAAATGTCTCAAAGAGATGTTGGACGCAGCGTTTAGAGAAAAACCTTAAACTGCAGTGTCAGCATAACGAACAGTACCTTGCATGTGATGGATACCTTGAGTATACGAGGGGCGGCCTCCTAAAGTTCATACAATTGCATAGAAGGCATAATCGTACGGCAACCAAATTTAAGAGGTTAAACTAGAAACCGAAGAGGTTAAACTGATGAAACCAAAGAGGTTAAACTAGAAACCGAAGTGGTTAGGAGGAAACCAAGCACTGCGACTCTCGGAGTCTATTGTACTATCCCCATTTTATCTTAACGACTGCTGTAAGAATGGTCGCAGCAGCCGGGACCGACGGCTTTACGTGCCCTCCGAAGCACGGGGGGAGATGGAAATTTCCAGGTGGTCACCCAACCTGTAACTAGCCGCGCCCAAGGTTGCTTAACTCCACCAATGCATTGAGCAAGGCGAGACAACTGGGCTACGGCTACCCCCATGATCATGTCATACGATCATGCCGCACGAAACGCTCGTCCTCTTCTTGCTCCTCTATGCAATTGTATGAACTTTATGACAATCCCTCGTTCCTGAATGACACCAATAAGCTGCGATTATTCATTACCGCCATAAAGATAGCAAAGGAATGGAGGGGGTGTTTTCATCAACCAATGCAAGGAGTTTTCCAAAAGATTTAATGATTGCCACTGCATATTGTGCTCGTGGTAAGCTTTGGTTGAAGACGATGGCTATTAATCTTCTACGGTCTCTATGGTACAGACGCTCATCGAGTACATGTTCACATGGATAAGCCGTCGAGCCGCATGTTACGTTCGTAACTGGCTTAGTATGGAGAAACAGAAAGAGGAACCGGAATCAAGGTGATCCCAAATTCATCCATCCCGATTAAGACCCCAGGCGCCTCACCCTTATAAGGCGTGTTATGTTTGCTCTAATCCTTGCAGCAGAGTGTCCAGTAGTTGAGGCTTCCATTCTTATATTATGTTTATCACACCAGACAACTTCGGCTTGGGCTGCGTACACAGTGAGAACGTTGAGTCAAGAAGCGAATTCTATAGCACTCGAACAATGGATAACGGAGTTAATCCCTATTCAGAATTCGATAACCCTTTACAATTTCCTCTCCTTACTTTATCGTTCGCCGGCTCGGTGGCCGAGAGCGTTAAGGCGCAGGTCTTGCCGCTCTCGAAATCAGGGAGTCGCGGGTTCCAATCCCGCCGAGAGCATGGATGTTTGTGTTTGTCCCTTTTCATTATCATCCTTTCATCCCTGATGTGGCCAGTGTGATAAGGTTGGCAACGCAGAAAGGAGAGAACCCCCTACTGCGTAATAAACTTGCTTTAAGAAAACTCGTTCATCATAAATGAGTCACGACGTTCGACACCGAACGAAACGACCAACCACTTCCTTGTTCACTCACTTCTTGATTGGACGCTCTCACTGTGTACGCGGCCTTAGGGCCACGCTTCCGAAGGGGCTCTTTTCGGCTTTTCTTAAGTAGATACAAGGCTATTGTGCTTGCAGGACGTTGTCTCATCTGTGCTATTTTCGAATAGATTCTTAGAGAACTTGAAATTTACCCTTGTCCTCGTCTGTGATTATTGTTGACGTATAAATATTTATCAACAATGTTTCACGATGTAAACACACGAGAACAGAGTTCAAACAAGTGAAATAGATTACTGACTAGGTGCTGATTTTGCCTTACCTTCAGATCTGTCCAGTAAAACAGGTAACAATTCTCTTGGAATTTCTTTAACTTTTCAGTGAATAAGCACACTATTATTTATTAACTAGCTGAGGTACCCGGCGTTGCCCGGGATCATTACATTTGTAGGAGTAAATGCGCGAGTAATTACACTTTGTTTCCAGTTCTTGTACGTATACGATGGAGTAAATGCGCGAATGTTATTCTAAGTTGGCATGTATGATCCAGCATAAACATTAAAGATGATGAGCATGAAATCTCAAAAGAAGCCAGATCTGATTCGCGACCCCTATGCACCATGATTCAGGTTTCTATCAAGATAAAAGAATTAAGCGTTATATAATTTATGGACGAGCAGACTTCAGTTTCATGAGCAGCGCAGAGGAGAGCGGTTTCAAAGAAGAGCCTTTCAATCCAAATTTACGCATTATTGCCACTAGGGTCTGTGGAGATCTCTTACAGCGTTATAATTATAACTTCCAATTATAATTTATTTGTATATTCTCATAAATTCTTAATGATTTCTATAAAAGTATGCCTGTTAATCATTTGCGATGAGTTGCAGTGCACTATCCTTTTAGGGGTATTTTTAATGTCAACTCTTTTCCTGGAAGGCCACCTGAAGTGCTGAGTGCTTCCGACAAGACATGCGTTCATGAAATTCTTTTTCAATGTATTTTGTTTTATAGATTCTAAATCTTGTAACAATATCAATTCTAACTTTAACAACACTTTCAAAAATTGAATTTTTGAAATTTTTTCGTATTGTGAATTACTAATTGCAATATCTCTGTTGGGAGACCAGATAAAAAACTAAAAATTGCATACATGAAAGTAGTGATGTCAAGATCCGGATATCCGGATCTTTTTTTCAGACCTAGATCTTCGATCCGAAATTCGGATCCTGTATCAGGAAATTGTGTATATGCAAACTTTTTATAAAAGCTTTTATTAAGTGTTAGCCTAGTCCTCTTAAGTCCTAATTAGTCTTAATACGCATCCAGCGAAAGGATCCGAAATCCGGATATTTCTAGATCCGAATCCGGATATTTTCAGATCCGGATCCAACGGACATCACTACTTGAAAGGTCTCTATAGTATCAAATTTCAGTATAAGTTTCAACTTTGAGATTCAACTCAAAATTACTATAAAAATTGTGAATTTGAGCAAAAAGTACTCGGTTTCCACATACGGAATAGGTGGGCATAAGGAGTTGTTCTGTTATTTCTAAGGCAGTTTTAACTATGGAAACCAGTCCTTAAAAATATATGAAATATTTACAGTCTGTTAAGAAAGTATAAGACCACCAACAAAATTAACGTAGCTCACGATCTATGTAAGGCAAATAAGTTCCTTAATTTTCTTGTCATGCACATGGTTGGTACAAAGATATTTGATGATATTTCTCATCAGTGAATCATTATAAAATAAATTTTAACATAAATTGACACTTTTTTTACTGTAAAGTTTTTTAAGACCACTGTTGATATTTGGCATTTTTGTGACAATTTTTGTCACATCTATATTGAATTTGAGTTATTAATAATGTGTAGAGCCACTATTTCGAGAGATTGTCGCAAACACTCGATTTGGCATGGTCTCTACCAACTTGTGAAACAGTTCAGGTTCCAGCTTATCCCACTCGTCCATTATCTTATTTGTCAACACAAAGACATTCGAAAACTGTCGATTTCTTGCATAAACTCGTCTTGCCAAAACACCCCACACGTTCTCTATAGGATTGAGATCTGGGCTGCGTGATGGCCAAGTGAGAAGGTGGATATGCTGTTGACGAAACCACTCCTTAGATAAATTCGACACATGGCAAGGGGCATTATCTTGTTGAAAACACCATATGTTTCCACCAATTAGCGGTCTGAAGAGAATCAGCTTTTCATACAGCATCTCTTGATACACTAAAGAGTTCATCCGTTGTGTTACTACAGCAAGAACGCAAATGCACCCCAAATCATCACCGAAGCACTACCTTGTTGTCGACTGATTCGCACCCGTGGCTCTTGTCGCAAACCGTACCAGTAGCAGCAATTTCCATCGGGGCCGTCCAGATTAAATTTTTTCTCATCAAAGAACACCACCGATTTCCATTTCTCTTTCCAGGACATTACATTCTTTGCCCAATCCAAACGTGCTCTCTTATGGTCCGGCAACAATTGAGGTTTTGATCTCAATTTGGCGAATTTCATGTTTGCATTGTCTCGCAAACTTTTCCAAACAGTTGTATGGCTCACTGGAGTTGAGGGTTCGGAAGCAATTTCTGTTGTCGACATCTGTTGCCTTGAATACATTGTGAGTAATTTTCCTCTCTGATTTGCCACGACCATGATGATAGTGAATGCTTCGAATTTTTGACTCAGAGAGCTTTGTTCCACGAGGCATGATTATCAGTCACAAGAACACTTAAAACAGTGAAATATAACTACTGCCTGAATTTTCCTAAGTAAATACTCAAATGCAAGAGTTTAATGTTGTGTCATAGGTGAGAAAGGGAGGGTGGTGTATATTTACAGCTGTAGAATTACTTTTGCATGTTATAATTACAATAACCACGTGATTGCTATAATTTTCTCGTAAACATTGCTAATTTCTGAGGCATGTAGATTGCAGAGATATTTGAGTTATTTAGAATGTTTTGATCTGGTCCCCCAATAGAGATATTGCAACTCAAAATTTGAAAAAAAAATTCAAGAATTCAATTTTTAAAAGGGTGTAATTCTTAAAGGGTAAGCTACTTAACATTGATGGTTTATATAAAGTAACTATAAAAGTACGAAAAATTGAGGCTGGGAAACTGTTCCTTCTTTACGAAAACTGAAGTTTGCTCATTTGCAATCGATAACTTTGTATTACAAAGAATACATGAAAAAATCATATTAGAGTTTGATTTGTAGGCCAGAATGTACTGAACAAAATGCAGTTTATTTGAAAATGATAGGACAACCCATTGCTGAGTAATTAAGAAAATCGTAGGTACCTGCAAACGCGAAAAACAGCTTGAGGTCTAAAACAAAAATGGCCGCCATTTTTGAACTAGACACAATGAAAGTTTAAAAAAATAAGTTGAACTACTAAAACATAAGGGAATGCACCTACAAATTATTGACATCTTTTCTGAGATTTTGTGGCATGGATTGACTCTGAAGGAGAAATATGTTTAATATTTTATTAGAGTCTCTGTGTCCTGAAACATAGTATGGGTTATTGCATAGAGTCAAAATGCACTTGGTAATCAAGAGCAGGCGTTCACCAGGTATCCCCTTAGGCGGAATTTTTGGAAGTGGATTTCGTTATCGGACATGTCGTTCCGACAGGTCCTAAAAATTCTCTCTGTGGTGCTAACATCTGCCCAGGGTAAATAATGGAAATCATTTTCGTGCTCGCTAAACCACTGCTGCCCCAAACGTCATTCTTCAAATGCACCATAAAATGCATCATTACCGTACAGACTCCGTCGGCACCAATGTTCACGTAGTCCTGGAAACTACCCGACCATTCATGATTATCAGGGGACAAGTTCCATACCAGCGAAGAAACTCTATACCATTGATATTTTAACCGAAAATCTCGATTTTTTTCGATAAGGAACCTGCATCCATAGCTTTCTGGAGTTTCCTCCAATCCTTTGACAAAAGGGCGTTGTACACAAGGCCACGTAACCTTCTTCCAGCCACGAAATTCCAGACACCACTGTAAAGGCATGCGACTTCCGATTTGGATCCGCTTCACTTGAGAGGGAATAGTTCTGCTAGATATGGATCGGGGAGATTTGGTTAAAATCATTGTCAATTGTTGCACGGTGGATGTCTTGAGAATTCGCTCATGATTGAGTTACCGCAGTTACCTTTTTTAGATCAAAACTGTGTGGATGATCTGATCCAACGGTTGAATACTCTACAGTAAGCTGCTTCGTTTTTTCAGTCGTGGTTCTACTGAAATCACCAACGTTACGTCCCTCTTCGAAATCAGTTAGGATTTTAGTTGATTAATTATTGTGAGTAGACTCACGTACTCCTTAACAAAGCACATACTTGAATCATATGACCTGAACGTATTTTGCTTACACATGTTTCTAATTCATTGGTCAGTGTGTGTGGTTCTTCAAGATTGTTGCTGCGGTTGAGCTTGGTCTAGGGAAATGATATTGGCGATCGTAGTTCGGTTAGTTGGCGGATCATTTGGTGAAATGGAGCACGCCAGACGTGCATAGCCTGATACAAGATGATTTTTGGTAGACCGGCGTGTAAAGCTGAAAAATTGTCATTCCTATTGGGGGTTGGAAAAGCACGTGTATGCAGAATATTGTTGATACAGTTGGGATTGAAAAAGGTTTGTATCAGGTGGGCTCCGACGGCATTGACAGACGCCCAGAAAGAAACTCGAAAAACTGTCTGCAGAGAACATTTGCGATAGTAACAGAGTGGTGGAGATGACTTTCTTGCAAGAATTGTGACCAGTTTGAGCTTGCTTAAGAATAAGAAAACATAAAGAACACCCTTGGCAGGAAAAGTAGACACAGTCCGTTTCGATTTAGAAAGATTCCTTACATCACGCGGGACTTCCATTAACCTGGCAGATACTTCAGTCAGAAATCAGAAAACTTAGCTGCACAGCATTGGAAAACCCTTATCTGCCACCTGCTGATTGCCAGTTCTATAGTAAGCTCATGGAACGTGTTCGTGAAACGATGTTTGCACTGATAACTCTCTTTTGAGTGCTGCCTAACAGTGCTCCAGAGTTTACTGTGGAGGTTAAGAGGCCTCTTGTTTTACCGTCCAGAGATTCCGAGTTCCAAGATGGTATTTTAAAGCTTACTTATACAAATTTTAGTTTGCGTCACGCTGTTACTGACGTCATCAACCCAACTCTCCATTTCCAAGTTATTTGAGAATCATAGAAGACTGAGTCGGTAGACCTATTGATAAAGGGAAGTAGCTATCGCCAAGTTCCAGAAATACGCCACTATCACCACCAACGACAATAAGCGGAATTTTATGAACACATGGATTTGTCGAATTGCCTTGAACAAGTGCCACTTGAACGGGTGTAGGACGATCATGTTATTGGTGTCTGCCTACAGAGATATCTAAACGCTATCTCTATAGGCGAGGATCTGCTTTAGTAAGAAATTACGTCTTTCCAATAGTCTGCTTTAACTCTTGTATGGCTTGAGGAACGCTTATCGCAGTTCGAAATCAAGGTCTCCGGATTTAAACTCTATTAAATTTCTATGGGATACCGCTAATGCAGTTGTCGAAAATAGTTCAATAACATTAGCTGGTGTTACCTTCGGTATATTTGCAATAGCTGGTCAGTGACCTGACACATCTATAACATGAACGAACTAATTGCGATCGTTTCATTTGACAAAGTTGCTTTGAGCCAGGATTGGATTTTACTAAGAAAATCCATTCGCTCACAGACCCGGTAATGACTTGGCTCGGGTTCTCGTCGTTATTTATTAATTTGGGGCCCTCGGGTCGAAAAACTGGAGTGAACAAGCGTCCTGGGCGTTGATCACCTGTAATTGGACGCCCGAGATTTGGCAGCATTGAGCGCCAATCGCCGCGTAATGGTTGCTGTGAAAACATTTGCTTACCGCGTGCAGTCGTTAGTTGCCCCCGAATTTGAAAGCTTCTCGTTGTCGGGGAATGCCAAATTTTACGCGGTCATCCACTAGTTCTGTAACGAGTTACAATAACCAGGTCTCTCCACGAATTTGATACGCGATTTTAAATTGGCGTTAAATGATTCGCGTCTGCTTTCATTGGGGACATTGGATGTGAACGTGGATGTCCCTATTGTGCTTGAGCCGGTGTCCTATATTCAGACGCTTAATTGATTAAAGAGTGGACTGTCTTTGGGTTCGAATGAATCATTATACATCATTTTTTGAAAATTATTTGAATATTGGTTTGTCGTGTATGTAGGTGTATTTTAAAAATCCTACAACGTAACAAAACTACCAGTTAATGTTACGTGTTCAGAAACAAATATGTAACTTAGCTAACAGTTTTATTACGCTGAACCACAGGTTAAAGAAAACAAATTGTTACGCTCGGGATATAGCCAAAGGTATGCAATAGAGGGGGCAAAAATCGACAGTTAGTTAACAATTTTATTGACAACTGATTATAGTAACTGTTCAAAGCAGCTACCACGAATAATAACACATGCACGACATCGTCGAGACATTGATTGGCGAATAGTTTCAAAAATGCTACGTACATTTCCAGCTGGAAGTGCAATTTTGGCAAATTGTGACGTTTCACGTGTTTAATGAAGGAAATTTGAGTATTAATAGATTCCTAGTGATTATAGATTTATTTGTTGCCTTTTGAAGAGGAATTCATTATGACATATTTAATATACTGATGATGTTGTTATAAGAATTTGTGTAAGGGAATAGCTTATAACTGAGTTATTAATTGACTAAAGAATTGAATGAATAATACGTTTACAATGAGTTTTCATCCAGAGGTGATGTCAGTGGAGATAGAAATTTTGATTATTGCGAATTATGTTGATTTGGAATCATATTGGTGTATGACATGAATAATAATGTGAAGCATTATAATAAATAATGAATATTATCTCTCATGTTTTCAAGAGGAGATGAAGTTTTATTAGGCAAATATGCAATTTTGGGAGTTTTTACTTTCAATTTCTTTTTTTTTTTTTTTGTGGATGAAAGTGAGGCCGGATGCTCGAAGATGATAACAGGCGCGAAGTCTTGAAGGGGAGATGTGAGACCAGTATCCCCGGGCTCCCATGCCGACGCATGGTAGGGCTCGCGTTCTGTTTGAATTTTGTTTGGGAGGGAAACTTCGAATCTGATTCTTTCGATGATTGTAAGCTTCAATTAGTTGAAGATCAGAAACTGTCAAGCGACCCTTCTCCTTGCATTTTTGTTGCAATCAAGAGGGGATATCATTTAAATCAAGTAGTTAAATTGGACAAAGAAATGAGATGAATTCAATAGGGGAAGTGATATTATGTGATACTCCCAAATATGAGAATATACTGACAAGGAAATGAGATGAATTCAAGCAGGGAAGTGATATTATGTGATACTCCCTAATACGAGAATATTGATGAAGTGAGTTGAATTCCAATTAAGATGAGAATATGCAAATCCCCCGTTTCTTTGAATAAGATGGCAGGATGATTAAACCATGGAGATGAAATGTGGATATCCCACGACTTGGAAATTAATGGCGATACTTTATGTGAGACAAACAAAGCAACTAGGGAGGAAATTACTTCAAGGATCCACATCAATTGAGAAGGTAGCTGAGAATCTACAAGTCATGCATTAAGTTTTGGAGACTGTGCAGGTATCTGTTGATCTCATCTTAGACTGTTTGAGAAGTAACGGACTCATGAGGTAGTAGATCCAGGTTCCTGTACCAACGCGAAGAGAATAGTCTTCAGGGCAAAGTAATGTGTGCTTCACAAAGAAGTGAAATACTGGTATTGCGATCTATATTGTGTTTTTTAGTGTGTTAAAATGATAGTGTAGTGATACAAATATGGATATAGTAACTTCTGCTTAGTGGACACAAACTGTAAGTGAATATATTTGTTAGAGCCTGTATTGTTTTTTTTTTATAGAGATAAGAGAAATTAATGAAAAGATTGGGTGAGGTATTTTACTAGATTGATCACATGAGCACATAGTTAAATTTAGAGTAAGAGAATAAGTTTACTTTCATTCAAATTAGAATCGAATAATTTTCTTTAGTGTTTAACTTAAATTTAATCAGCAGCTGCATTTAGATTCATTTAGTCATTCATTAGCATATTGATATAGCCTTAGAATTTAAGTTTAGAAGTTAAGCGTTTTTGCATTTACCCACTCTTTTCAACTTGATTTTATTTTCTTGAAATAAAGATTATTTTATTTGATTTTAACACCTTGCCTTATTATTTCAATTGAAGTAATTCACTCACGAGTTTTCCTTTACAATTTTATTTAATTCAAAGAACCCGACGTTCTGGCAGTTGATTATGTTGAAGAATTTCATGACCTTTTTGGAATACTGAGCTAGTCTGTTTTATGGAGGGAAGGTCCTTTGCATAATCGATTGGCAGACGTTACAATGGCGCCCAACGTGAAGAGCAGTGTTTCTTTGCAGAGGGTGTCAATGTTACAAAATAAGTCATCTGAGTTAACAGGAGTCTCATAAACTTCCTGTGTCCCCAGAAAAAATATTCCAGAGATGACAAATCACGTGGCCAAGCAATAGGTCCGCCTCTACCATTCCATTGGGCCCCAAAAATTGTATTGAGGTAATTCCGCACACCAATGCTGAAATGTGCAGGGGCTCCATCTGTTGAAACCACATCCTATTGCAAATGGCAATGGATACATGTTCCAACAGTTCTGGTAATTGTTCCTCCAAAAAGGTTCAGTAGACCTGGCCATTGAGTCGAGGTGGAAGCAGATAGGGTCTAATCAAGAAGTCATTGAGAGTTCCTGCCCAAACATTAACACTAAAACGTTGTTGGTATGCATGTGGCTGCACTACATGTGAATTTTCAATACTCCAGTAATGGGCATTGTGGGTATTAAAAATACCTTCTCTCGTAAACATAGCTTCATCTGTGAACAGAACATGTGCAGTAAAATATGTCTGGATATCAGTTTTTTGAAGAAACCAAATTGAACACGCTGAGGATAATCTTCACGGTTTAAGACTTGTACATTCTGTACATGAAAAGGATAAAGTTGTTGCTCGTAAAATAGTCCACGCAGTGGAATGGCTCTAGTACTTGTTCCTGGATTAGCCTCCACCTCATGGAGAATGTCTTCTTCCAAAGTAAGCATTACGTGGTGAAATGTTCTAATGTTTGGTAACCACCGATTGGGGTGCCGTCGATGATATAACTTACGAGCAAATGTGGCATTCCCATCACTACTCCATACACAAAATGTTTGTTTTCAAATTCTTCATTGGTATATGCTGCAATCAAATACAAGAGTTTCCAAAAGTAAAACAAGTACTCCAAAGGTTCAAGGAGTCAACGGTTAACTAAAAACAGACTGAAAATGGGTTGAGTATCTCCAACATATTTCCCTGTAGCAATTTAATGGTGAACTTTGGACCATCCATTCTTTGATAAAAAAAAATATTCAGTATGCTATCACCTATCACCATGTGAAGTTTGTGCACCGAGTTCAAAAATCTCCTGTATAACTATGCATATAAACCAATCCTCTGAGTTTGTTGACATCTAATCCGGAACATTTGACCGATTTTGACTATCAATAAAGACTACCACGTGTCTTCACTTTATCCACAAGCCTTAACTCTCGAATGGCGAAGAGAGAAATGCTTACGCGAGTTATACATAAAAATCATATTTTTCAAAATGCGTCCCCGCTGTTACGTGACCTTTTGATCCGAAAATAGTTCACCGATTTCTTTCCAGTAACTTGTCGAATGGCGAAAACGGAAATCGACAATTCGGTAGCGTTCGAAGGCTAGAACACCCTCAAACAGACAGACGGACGCGCATTGTGAAAACAAAAGGACCAGCGGTTCTAATTAACAATGTCTACCAATTGAAATTGAAAATTACTTGGAGACGCGTAGTCGAACTTTCGTTGGACAGTGCATAGACTTTTGTATTGTCCTGCATTATAAACACGGAAGGGAAAATGCTCTAAGTTTATTATAAAAGACACTGATCAATGTATTAGAAAACATGTGTTTATATTTTATTGGAACCCTCTTTGGCCCGAATCACAGCATGTATGCACGTTCTTTGGTTAGATGCGATAAGTGTTAACCGTTTTATACAGTTTTATTGTTAAATTTGGTTTACACTACAATCTTACTAACCTCTGAAGAGAACAAAATTATTTTACTTCACTTTCTCCGACATTACAAAAACTTAAGTCAATTTATTATTGATAAAATAAAAGTAAAACTAAACTACCCCAATAAAAAGAAGTAATAAAGAAAATAGGCCCATTTGAAATTAAAAATAAATTAAGCTCTTGTCGGAAGCACTCAGCACTCTCTGTGGCTTTCCAGCAAGGAGTTGACATTAAAAGTAACCCTAAAAGGATTATGCTTTGTAGCTCATCAGGAAACGATTAATGGATTTTTTTTTGAATTTCATTAAGAATTCATGTGAACATACAAATTTTTCTTTGGAATTTCTAATTAAGTGAACTCCAAGCTGTAAGAACAACAGCGGCCCTGGTGGCAATAACGCGTAATTTTGGTATTGAATGGTTTATCTCCTTTGGGTTGAGTCAACACCACCTAAGGATATGGCAAACGCGCACCGTATCATCAAACTTAGGCAGACAATGCAAC
>JAHWFO010074327.1:1569934-1588881 GCA_023313115.1 Rhysida immarginata | reverse complement strand
TATGGCAAACGCGCACCGTATCATCAAACTTAGGCAGACAATGCAACTTTCAAATATTAGAATAATCTCGATATAGAGACAAAAAAATTAGAATAATAACAAAAGAAAGATACACATATCACTTTAATCAAAAACGTATCACCAAATTAAAGCGGGTTTCACAATTTAAAAGCTAGCAGCGGCGGCAGATAGTTGATGCTAACCGCAAACGCTTCACGTTTCATGAAAAAAAAGAAGCACAGCAAGCCGCAATCCGATTGGTTAGGAAGTCATCAGAAGTCACAACAACAACTCCTTGGTTGACCACCATTGATCGCTTCGGGTGTTCATTCTATTCTCGACTGGAATGGAATCGGCCAAGCGTGCAAGTTCAAGAACACGGATTGGTCACTACATAGGACGTTACTCCAGTCTTCTTGTCCCCAAGTAACTCTTTCCTTGTGCCACTTTACACGGGCTCATCTTTGCTTCAAAGTCATCAGGGGTTTATTTTTGGAATTCTGGAATTTGAAGTAGTTTATTGAATTGAATAAAAAGCAAAATATTTATTATATGCTTAAGGTTTTTTGTTTTTAAGTCTAACTAGTTGTGTCAATAGAGAATATCCAAAAAAATGCATAAATAAGAGAGAAAGAGTTTTTTTAAAAATACGCTTTATTTTATGTTTTATTATAATATCTCTTCAGGCCGGCGCCAACAATTAATTTAGCAATAATAAACGACGGATACATTTAACCCTCGTCCTAACGAATTGTTTGTTGTGGCAATTGGACAATTCGTAGAAATGAACCAGTGAACCGATTTGAAAGAATGTTTTTTTTAACATGCATTGTCATCTGTCCTGCACATGTGTATCAAATTTCAACTCTCTACCTTTTCGGGAAGTAGGTTAAATTCGACTTCCAAGATTTGTTTACAAAGTCAGTTACAAGTGAAGCTAATTAATAATAAGCGAGTTAATAATAATAATAATAATAATAATAATAATAATAATAATAAACCATTAAGGAATGACATAACCAAGTACCGAAAGGTTAAACTAAACCATTCGCAGAACTATATTTTTAAACACCCCTATGTTAACATTGTAAGTTTCTAATGGACCATAAAGATACCATTACAACATGTACCTTTGTACCAATTTCGACTATCATTAATTTTATGTTATATTCATTCATGACACATCATTCCAAGTTGTTTGATATATCACATGCCATATTTTAGCATTGAAAGATCTAATGAATCATAATGGGTCCACTAAACCATGTTCCTTGAAACCAATTTGGACTATCCTTAATTTTACGTTATATTCATTCATGGCACATCATTCCAAGTCGCTTGATATATTACATGGCATATTTTAGCATTGAAAGTTTCAATGAACCATAACGGTTCCACTAAACCAGGTTCCTTGAAACCAATTACGACTACCATTAATTGTACGTTATATTCATTCATTACATCTCATCCCAATTTGTTTGATATATTACATGCCATATCTTATCATTGAAAATTTTTGAGGGTGTCATAAGGGTACCATTAGAAATGGTTCAAAATGGTTCATTTCCCGAACCATATTTATCAGTTGGCGAAAATAGTAATTTATATCCGCTTCTATCTCGTCATTACGATTTGTTTGGTATATTACTTAATATATCTCTCCATTGAAAATTGCTAGGTGGGGGTCGTGAAGGTACCATTTGTGCACGTGCCAATGAACCGATTTAGATAACAATTGCGACTGGTTCATGCCATGAACCATATTCATCGACTGACGAAAACAGATTTTGAAAATCTTTCATACCCTCGGAGGAGTTAGAGTTACAGACAGACAGACGGACAGACAGACAGACACGTTTTTCCACACGGATAGCATAAAGCATCTTTCGATACTTAATAATAATAAAAATCACCTGTTTTAATTTATAAACCAATTGTGATATACAGTAAAATGTCATACAAATCAAACAGAGAGGTAGTGGATACATTCAGGTATATTTTTGTCCTGAATTTAAGTTATAGCTGCTTCAGACATTCAGAAGATGGCCTAAAGACACCGTCTAAGCGATGAAATGACGTGGAGAGCGGGGGGGCAGGCCGAAATCAGGCGGAGATAGCAAGACGGCTTAATGTGGATTGCGGTGCCATCAGACGACTCTGGAATCAGTACCAAACAAGTGAGGCAGCCGAAATGCCCGAGATTTTAAGGCATTCGAGGATAAGAAGGAAAGCATTTGTTTTGTAATGGAGCCCTTCGGTTTTAGGGTTAGATGGGGTTGCTAAGGCAAGGCGTAGTTCTAACGGAAATGTGTAGTTCAAAATGAATTAAGTACTTGAAAAGTAAAATGGACAGAGAAGTATTTCTCTATATATTCGAACATATGAGAGTCCTTTAATTTGTAAGCATTCCTATTTAATGAAATGAGCGTCAATTGTTGAAGCGTTCTGTGTAAGGATCTATTATTTCTTCATATTCTATTGCTAAAGCGTTTCTACGTAAGCAAGTACTGTTGAAACAAGCGATTATCTACTAGCTATTGATAACAATTTGCCCAATAGAAAGTAAGTATTGATTTTGTATGGCGTAAATAATTGCATGCCATATTTTAGCATTGAAAGTTTCCGATGGACCATAATGGTGTCACTGAATCACGTACAATTGGACCAGCATTAATTTTATGCTATATTCTTTCATGAGACGTCATTCCAAGTTCTTTGAAATATTAAATGCCATATCTTAGCATTGAAAGTTTCTCATGGTCCACAACTAAACCACGTACCTTTGAAACACTTTCGACTGTCATCAATTTTACGTCATATTCATTCATGACACAAGTTATTACAAGCTGTTTGATATATTACATTCCACATCTTAGCATTGAAAGTTGGACCATAATGCTACATGAACTAATTTTGACTGTTTTTGACCACCATGAAAGACCACCACGTGTCTTCACTTAATTTTATAAGCCGCTTAGCTATCGAATGGCAAATTGAGATGTGGTGTCTCTATTATTTGTGACAGTTTGAACGGGAAGTAGTTCTCCGATTTTTTCCACCAATGAACTCAGGCTGTCGTTTTGCCTGAGTTTTCGAATGGCGAAAACGGAAGTAGAAAATTCGAAAGCGTTCGAACGCTAGACCACCAAGACGGGTGTACATTGTGAAAACATAAGTACCAACGAGTTGTAGAAGACCTACGTCTCAACGTCCACGGACAAATCAGCCAGAGAAAACCGATTTCTAATTTTAAATGCAAGACGTAATAGCACACCAACCTCATACCGACGAATAGAAGAACTGTTTTCCGGCAAATTGTCTCTACACGGCTGCATGAGGACCACCTTTATGCAAGACGACCAGCCGTTTGTGTCAACTTCTACTCCTTACCAGTATTGGCTTCATATCTGTGTAAGGAGAAGTTGATACTAGTGTCCGGTCCAAAAATAAAATTTGGAGAAAACCCCTTATTGTTTTGTTTATTTTTGAAAGCAACTGAAATCCAACTCATTCAATCGCCGCTGTCTTTCTGAATTTTCACGATATTTTCTTGGGCTTTCTATAAAAGTAACATTTGTCTAATAAATTATCCAAAAGACATTTTGCTAACGCTTGCGCATGCGCGGTTAAACATTTATTTAGTAAAAATGCTCATATTTCATCAACTATTTAATATTTTTATATTCTGATTACAGAGTGTTGTCTCTACTGTAGTTTGTCAAGTTTCCTGAAAATGGCATGGCATTGGGTTGAAACCTTGCATGTTATAAACAAAAAAAACTTACGAAAAAAATTTCAATTTTTTAAAGAAACCTTTCTATCTCCATGACTATACGTGCTATTCTCATACAAATGAACACAGAAAGTAAAAGAAGCCTCACAAAATATGCTACAGCTACAACGCATTTGAAGCATTATTTTTTACAAGATGATCCCAAGCATTATTATTTTTTGGTTTTATTTTTGTTTAGTGGGTGCCCTAGCAGTATAGATGAAATATTTAATTAAATTTTCTTCTCGTACGAAACACGGTAGTAACTCAGAATCTCAAAATGAAAGTGAATTAGTTTTGCATGTCTAAGCAATTCTTTAAATTCTCTTCTCCGTGGTTCCCGTTTTCCTTAAGGATGTTTTCAATTTTAGAAATAACTGGAATGAAGTCGGTTAAGTTGAAAGCGTTTCGTTTGTGGTTGCTGTCGTCTTAAAGAAGCGCATCGCCACCGGATTTTTTTTTTTTGAATTCCTCCTTATTTCCGTTTGAAGATAGCATTTCCAACCTCAAAATAATTTTGCACCATTTCCATCTGGTTTGTTGTTTAAAAAAATTCAACAGCGAGACTATTTTTCGCTTTTCTTGAAAATAAGTGATGAATCACAGAGTGGAAGTAGGAAGTCTTATTCAAAAGCTCACACTTAATTCGGGCTAAAAAAAGTTCACAGCGTGTTGCCTAAGTCCATCTGGGATTCCGAACAACACGTTCCAACATATCTTGGTACTAAGCGCGTCTGTGATTCTTTGATGAAGCTCTGTAATTCTATTTGGTAAAGGAGGCACGTAAACTTTTATCTTTTACATAACCCAAGAAAAGGTCACATGGAATGATAAATAAATAAATTGATAACCTGAACATAACGCTTCAATATTTAATAATTCTAGTGTTGAAAAGGAAAGGAAAGTTCCACGACCTGGACTCGAACCAATTGTGATTCAGCGCGGACCTTGTTACAACTTGTTCACACCACAATTCTTGATCATGATCAGTTCGCTGATCATGATAAGTAATGTTGTGTGAACGAAACATGATTAAGTGAAACGTGATAATCATTTTTGGAACGTGTGTAATTTCATTGAAAGCCGATAAACTCGCTGGTATTTAAGAGTTATATGAACTGATTGGACCGTCGTGCCCATGAATAGTTAACGTACAAGGAACTCTTTTTATTCAAGAACATCGATAATGAATCCAAACAAGAAAGATGCCAAGTCATTTTTATAATCAGTGAAGAGTGGGTCATACGTTCAGGGCAAAAAATGTATCCCTGATTGTTATAAAGATTTTACAGTGTGAGCATACGGATATGTCGATAAAGCTTGAACATAATTCACCTTGAACGTGTGTAAAATGATCATGATCAAGAACAAGGTATTGCGAAGTGTCTGTATGGCTTTCTATGAAGACACTTCAGAGCTCGGAAACGCAGGCCCCCGATTCGAAAGTCGGGAATCCTTGTTACCCTGAAACCGTCAAATACTTAGATGAACATTTGTAATAAAAAAAAATAATAATAAACTGAAGATAACACTTCAACAATTTGATAAATCTGGTGATGAAAAGCGAAGGAAACATGCGTGTTCTCCTACTGCGCAGCAAGTCCATGCAAACAATTCCGGACAGTATCAGATTTCTCGGCGAAGAAGAACGGTCTGTTTAATTTGTTAGGGCAGATTGCCAAAAATCAGTGACCTAAGGAGAATCACGGACGTGTTGTAGTGTTCTATGAGAGTTTCCGTCCCCAGAACACGCACGTTATGGCTCATCACTGAACAGAGTCTTATGAGAAAAGCCATCCTCCTCTAGACATTCTTGGGATTCCAAATAGAATTAATAATGGAAATTGAGCTCTTAAAGCTTGAGTAACTGCACTAACTTCAATCAAGATGGTTTATAGGAAGAAGTGGCATCCAAAGACAAAAGACGGCATGCCTAGCATAGAGAAATAGCACTTTGTCGTATGGCTTGCCAAAACAAAATCGACGATCACTGTTCAGAGGATATAAAACAGGTTAACTTAAGAGATAAGAGGTCGATTACATAGGGCAACAACGAACTTAGTTCTGAGGTGAAACTACCAAAACCTGAATGAATTTTTATCCCATTGAAAAAAGTTGATTAGCATTCGTTGCAGAAATATTGACATATTGTCCGTTGTATAGCTGCTGTTAAAGAAGATTAACTACAGAAAGTTTTGCTGGCAGATCTATGCTGACCTGAAGGTAGTGTCTCAGTTGATGGGTTTGCAGCAGGGATATACAAAGTTCTGCAGTTTTCTTTCTGTATGGGACAGCAGAGCAATCTATTTGCATTACATTAAGAAATAAGCCCGGAGAGACGAATATAATAGCACCCATTATTGGCAGAACCACAAGCATTCATCATTTCCCCCTTTACACATTACTAAGAAACCGTATGCAATCAGCCTTTTTTTTTAGCCATATTCGTATTCAGCGCATTAAATTAATTAAGAAATGCCTATTCTCATCTCGGAAGCATGAACTTTTTGAAATTTTGTTGGCCAGTATTACTGCTTGGATGAAACCCATTTTTGGAGATATAGTGAAACGAAAAGCAGAGGGCGGCCAATCATACTACACATTTCGCTTTCTCTGAGCTAAACACTACCATCTTGGGTTCTGTCAATGTCAGTGCTTCCTATGAGCAGTATATGCGATAAACGAATAGGTGAGATAAACGCTTTTGGAGTTTCTTTGTAGCATGGTGAAAACAATACATGATTATGTTTTCTCTAGGAAAATTGCAGCAAAAATTAACTCATTTTAATACGAAAGGGATTTGTTCAATGGTAGGCTACATGGTGGTCATTTCGAAAAATGGTCAAAAGTAAAAGGCCATAGCTTTAGAGGGTTCATCCAAGGTATGAACACAGATTTCCGCAAGAATATTGTGCATGCAATAATTCGTTACACCTTTGCTTGATCTTCGCCGCATGTGGGCCACATCTCGCACGAAAAGATAGTTCAGGCCAAGTTTCAGTCAGCACCTGTGGTGCTATCATCTTCCGATTCAAGTCTTGCAGTTCAGTTGGATGTTGAACATAGGTATTTGCGTACAAATTCTTGAAGAACGTCCCAGTGAATGGATGAGAATGTCTGGTGAATTTGATGACCATCTCGGCCACAAAGATTATCGTTGAAGGTAACATTCAGGAAGCCGCA
The DNA here is from genome assembly GCA_023313115.1 of Rhysida immarginata. Lineage (NCBI taxonomy): Eukaryota > Metazoa > Arthropoda > Chilopoda > Scolopendromorpha > Scolopendridae > Rhysida > Rhysida immarginata. Next base: position 1,581,926 of record JAHWFO010074327.1, on the reverse strand, counting down.
TACCTGAAGAGTGTAATAGTGGGGCTTCATTTTGTTGGTAAAATGATCCCATAGATGCCATTGCCTACCAGTTGTCGGAAATTTCTGAAACATACTGTACCTTATACACACGCATATCTCATTATAGAAATGGGTTACATTCAGGAGTTCTAAATATTACTATGGTACAATTCTTTTATGGCCACCCTGCACATTTTTTTTTTTTTTTTTTTTTTGGCGTCGACTACTAAGGTCATTTTGCGCCTTTTACACAAGTTATATCTGTACGCAGCCCGGGACAAACACAAACATCCATGCCCACGGCGGGATTCGAACCCACGACCAGGCGGACTCGAGAACTAGAAAGCCTACGCCCTAGCCCTCTCGGCCACCTGGCCGGCCCCTGCACATTGAAAGACGCAAAAGAAACATACAGAGCCATCTATCTACACAGGTATAAATTATGTATAACAGTGTTCAATATTTCTCAATGTTCAATTTTTTGGATTATACGCATTTACTTAAGTATTCATAAGGTCATTTTTCTGCGTCTTGCGATTCAGGTAGGCTACTTATTAATAAAAATATAACGAGTGGAACATAAAATCTTAGAATTTCTGCTTTCACTGTAATATGCATTTATATGCCGCGTTTTCTCTAAAAGAGTCTAAATTATTATTGCGCTTGTTATTTATCATGTCGAAAAGTAGGTTCCACGAAAGCAAATCCAATGTAAAACACGTAGCAATCGAGTTGATTAAAGATGTAATATGATAGGTGCAGGGAAAAACAAAGCAAAAAAAAAAAAGAGGAGCTAATAACTCCGGAGCGAGCGTGCGTGTTTGTATTCTTCTGCCGTCGTCCTGGCGACGTAAACAACAGGCCACTCTCGGCGGAGGAAGAGACGGCGTTGCTTAGCTGCGGTTGGGGATGTTGAGCTTGCGCCCTTTCTCTTCTTTTCCAGGGCTTTTTGCCTTAATGATTTCCTCCTTTCTGCATCTGGTTGGGGAAAGCGTTTTATTTACGAGTGCAAAGGGTCATCTCTCTCGTCCAGATTGTGCGAGGTGATAAAAAAGAGTTCCACGAGTTATATGCGTTTTCTTCTGTCGTGACAGGCGAGATTGTACTTTGCATTTTCATTAAATGAAAAGCAAGAGAAAAGGTCTTTTGGTTCGGTCAGGTTTGATTATTAAATATCATTAAGCGGAAGTGAAAATTAAGAGGATTATGTGAAATTTCAGAGCTGTCAACTTAAGAATGAAGAAAGGGTGCATGCACACACACACTGGCCAGTGAATGAGAAACGTATGGAAATTCGTTTTAATCTGTTTGTTATGCGAAATAGTTTGAGGTCATGTGATTCGAACGCCTACTTATTTAAGGAGGATTTCGGTAAGTCCACAGAACTTAATTAGTATGGTTAAGGGAAAAGAAGGACCTAACCGACTTTGAAAACTAACTCGTTCTTGGTTCTCGTTTAGCTGGAGCCACGATTGAAACAACGAAGCAGTTAACTCGATTCTCGAAAAATGGTGCACAGTCACTGTCTAAGAGGGGTAATTGTGGTCACTCAAAGACAGTCAGTAATGAGCTAGACTGCCGTACGAAGAATCATAATGTAACAATTGACAAATGATTTTCACCGAGACTGTTCTCTACTCATATCTAGTAGAAGCATACGCAAAGAATTGAAGCGGGTCCAAATCGGTAGTCGCACGCCTATGGAAATCCTCCTATATCTCGTTCACCGTACAATTCTTGATCATGATCATTTTATACAAGTTCAAGAGGAATCCATGTGCACATTTTGCAAATCCCTAAGCACGATCAGATTGGGAGAGTGGAGCTTTTAGCAATAGTCTCTTTAATGCTGACCCATTTTTCTCTGATTATCAAAAACAACTTTGTTTCTGTCTTGTTGCGGTTGATAATTGATATTTTATAACAAGTGTAGTTCCTTCTACTATAGTTATTCCTGGTATTACGATGCAATTAATTCGCATAACTCGCATAACTCAAATAGCTTTGGAGAACGCATTGGATTCTGGGAGTTGATCGGCTGTGAACTTGTTGTAAGGACCATAGACTAGAAAGATAGCACTATGTAAGCTATGGTAAGGACATAGCCCCCTAGATGAAGGATTTGATCAGGTTATGGGAGCTTGTGTCAAGGTGTTATTTGTTCAAAGAACAGGAAAGTTCGTTTCCAGTGGTGTCTGGAACGTCATGACTGGACACGTCAAGATCGGAAGAAAGTTAGGTTAGATTAGGTTACGTTAGGTGACGTGAAAAAACCCATAAAATTTATTATCTCATAATCATAAACACATTGGATTTAAAACTGGTCAATGAAAACTACTACAATAATTAACAACAGACGACGTAACTTATAACTGCAGCCACCATAAACTGGAGTTAAAATCGCTCAAAGTAAAAAAAAAAAAACCCAACAACAGCACACAATGCTAAGAGGTACAAGTCTAGCTAATTATGAAAAAGGACAAATATCCACAATGAAGATTGCTGGAGAGTCAATAAGAGCTACTGCCAAAGCCCGTAATTGCCCTATCAGTGTTGTGATAAATTATCTGAAGTTAGGGCCAATGTGTGGTGCAAATAAACGCTCTGGCGGAACGGAAAAGCTTATTCCAAGACAAAAAAGAACCTTTTCCCGGATGTTAAAACAAGAATCATCATCACTGCGATTTGTATCAAGTCACCCAGATATTGGAGTCTCAAAAGATATTGTTCATCTGGTTGTTAAAAATTTGAGAACGCTAAAGTACAGAAAACGAAAACGCCAACCACCATTGAAAGAGTGTCCCCAGACTGAAGCGACTGCAGTGGGCTAAAGAGCACATGCACTGGGTCATCTTTAGATATGAAAAAAAGTTCAATTTGGATGGTCCAGATAGTTGGCACACTACTGGCATGACATCAGGGCTGAGGAAAACATCTTTTCCAAACAACAGCAAGATTCTTTAATAGTGTGGGGTGCATTTTCATTCAAGGGGAAAACAAATTTAGCCTTTTCCAAAGTAGACTGAATGCCATTGCTTATCAAAATTTACTCGAAGACAATTTGCTATCTTTTGCAGAGGTGATAGGGGACCCATTCTTGGCAGTGGTTTATGGACAATAATGTTCAAGTGCCGGATAACACGTGTACTGCCGGCCGTAATGCCAGACAGAGTTCGTCGGGTGAGAGAGGCATTTGATTATCGTGTTCTTGTGAGCTGTGTGATCAGTATAAAGTGGAAGATATGAATGTGAGGCCCCCCTAAGGTTTTAGATCGCTTCCTGGCACATAGTTAAAGTTAAGTGTTAAATCTCGTCAATAAAAATGACATTAGTGTACGCATTTGTATAAAAAACATTTTTATAAGCAGTCCTAATAGGCAACTTTTGAAGGTTTGACGTCGGGAATAGTAGAAGCAACCTTTGTCATTGAATGAGTAGGGGCCAGGAAGTCTTTTCTGTTAGTGAAACCGGGAACATGAGGCTGGGGTAGAATTTTCTTTCAATGATTGATTAGGTGTCGTTTTCAAATGATTAGGAGCGGACCTCGAAGAGAGGGAGGTAAAAGATTGAGAAATTAGGGGGAAATCAGGGAGGGCGTCAAAGGACTGCGTAGCAACCGTAGCCCCGCATTATTAGTAGTAACAGTGGTAGCACTAGGAGAATAAAGAAGAAGGTACTTTCTACCGCGACGGAATCAATTAATTCGAGTGAGAGGTAGGGGGGTTAGCTTTAAGCTTAGAAAAGAGAGAGTACTGTCTGTCGCCTGACAAGGGGAATCAACACAGTTGCCATAGTGACTAATCTCGTGAACAGCGGTTAAGGACCACCCGCTGGATTTCATTTATATTCCCTGCAAGGTTGCGTAGGCGACGTTTCCCAGGATCGCTTCCTAAGAGCACGTGACATTAAGAGAAAAATAAAAATAAATAAATGTTCATTTGAGCATGCGTGGTGTCCATGAGGGAAAAAAAATATTTTAAGCCTAACATCCAACATGCTTGACGGATGGCTTTTGTTGCATACAATGGAGTAATTAAGTACTTTTATTGCGACAATTAGATCTATAGTTTCGCCTATTGTCTACAAGGCGGAACCCTATTGGTGAGTGCCGATCACGTGTTGCTTTAATGGTTATTACAAGGATACCGAAGCTTTGATTGATCAATAAATTTCGAATGGGTGATCGATACGCGTGGATAATTAAGCTTTAGAAGCCCCCCGGCCCCCCCCCCCACACACACACCGTGGTCGTTTTATTTATTTTACTCTTTGAAAGCGATTAGTGTTGGCGTTTGAGCTCGTAAATCAAAGAGGCGCGGAAATTAATAAATAAAAGTCGGACGGCCATATATGTCTGTTTACAGCGGCGTTGACGTGGATTTTGAGAGGCGTGTATTAAATGGGTTTACATATTGTGTTTCTGATTTTTAAAATGAAATCCACGATGTCGGTAAGATACTCACCCCACCCCCTCAAATTAGTATTTTCCTATTACTCTACTAAAAAAGTTGGAGAAAATCGTCAGGTTGCGGCACGGAAGCAAAAGGAGGAATTGGATGAGTATAATCACAGAACTATTGGGTCGGTACGAATGAAATGTCCTGATCATGAGCAACACATTTCGACGCGTATAACGGAAAATGATGCTATCTAGCCTAGACTAAATTATTTCCCTATGAATCGACACTAATTTGCCATTTGGGATCTGAAGAAGTCACCCATTGCAAGGTGATGGTCTGTGAAGATAAGTCAGGATACAGTGGATAGAATACATAGTGTGGCAATCGGTAGTTTCATGTGTCCTATTCAATGGTGATCTCTCACCAGATGGCGTTAGAAACAGTAAGTACCTTACTTCAGCATTGTATATATTGGAAACCTTGATCTTTTTTCGTTAAATAGATTTTTAAATTAATAAACTTTATTTGTGTTTAAAAATTAAGTGAAATTATAAGAAAAATGAATAAAATAACCTCTGTTCATTTAAATTATAAATTGAATTACAACACAACAGTAAATTATAGCATAAATATGATAAAATCTTCGTGCATGAAAATCTATTTTCATGCTCGAAGGATAAAATAAACAAACGCAGAGCTTTTCATCCTGTAATTTCAATTTCGTATTTAAAATGTTTGATTTTATGTTTTTTTTTATTTCATTTCTGCCATTATTTAAAATTTTAACATATAAGAGGCAAAGAATATTTCACAGTAATTATTTAACGAAACTCCAAAGTATTGTCTGCAATGCATTTATCGTCTTGTGATACTAGTCGCAGAATGCCATGCTCGTAGAAATCCTTTGGCTGCTGTGTGAACCGCACGCAGTCCTTCACTTCGTCGTCCGTTTGAAACCGTTCTCCCCGCAGTACTTATTTGAGCTCACCGAAGATGTGGAAGTCACATGAAAATAAAAATTCTATTGGGGAGTTGGTGGGGGGAGGGAGGGATAAAAATCTTAGCTCTTAAATGGCTCATTTTTGAGTAGGAAAAAACGAAAATATCGGCCAACACTCTTAATGGTCGGACACAAGGATGCATTCCTACGAGGCATAGGCCCGAATTGAGGATGAGCGCTAATGCTCTTGCTCATTCTGAATTCGGGCGAAGATGTTGGGATTTCGCGGGGTGAGGGTGTCTGTATGGGGGGGGGGGGGGGTATTCGTATGTTGACCAAATTTTTTGCAGCTATCTCCTCCCCAAATGGGCTCTCGTTAGGATGGATAATTTTTAAATATAAAGAATTGATGGGACAGAACTAAACCATTTGGGAGAGAGAGGATTTTATAAAAGAAATTAAAAATTTGACTCTGCAAAATTGGACTTAGGAATGAAAGAATAATTAATTTTAGGACATTATAGGAGATCTGTGCGAATGTACCATTCCACCATTTTATTAAAAAAAGAATTTCGTTGTGAATGTGTAGAATTTGGCTAAAAAATACCAGACACGACAAATTTGTACAAATACTTCACATACTTGTATTTTCAGCTCTTATCTTCCCACCTAGAAACGTCAAATAATCATTTCTACTTGAATTTCGATAAAGCCTTTACAAATAAGACAAGTAAGTATGCATAATATTTCAGATAAGGTGGCGATCATAATTTCTTCAGACTATTTGGTTTGTTGTTTCGTTAGTTTTTTGGGCACGTCAACTTCAATAAGGTTCGTCATAGGTTATTTTGCGTCCTTTCATGTGACTTACATCTGTTAACAATCCTGAGACAATTCTATAGCACTTTTATATTTCACTCATTCCTGACACAGACACAAACATCCATGCCCACGGCGGGATTTGAACGTGCGACCCGACGGATTCGAGAATTGGAAAGGCTAAGGTGCTTAACATAAAAATAATTTGATTCACAATCTTCGAATGGGAATATATTTCGAAAGATAAATTGAACTCTTATAAATTAAGCAAAACAAGTGAAAGACAAGACGCTTCAGCGCTGTTGTTTTGAAAAGATAATTAAATATAAGTACCATAAACCATTTTAATTATGTCACAAATTGTTGTCCCTAATATTAAAATATGATTGCTTTAAAAAATATATGTAACCATTGAATTCGGAACCGTCAAGTATCTTGCCGAAATTCAACGTGCCTGCAGATCAATGCGCCATCTGTCCGTGCCATCAAGCGGTGGAACGAATCAAGTGATCTAAAACAATACGATTGCCACACCATCTACTCTAGCCGCTATAGTCCGGGAATAGACAGAATGAGGCAGTGCTTCATAGCCTTAAAGCATTTATTGTCAGGATCGTTCGTTGTGCCACAGGAGGGCGAGCGTTGTTTGTGTTGACCAAAGCGGGTTGTTTCTACAGCAACTTCTGTTGCATCTGTTGGAATTCAGTACAATAACGTTGTGCATGGATGGTTTGTCTTCTTGCCAAAAATTCTGTTTAATATGAATCAAGCTAAACTCCACCGGACACAATACACTTTTGAGCGCGTTTGTACAAATTTGTAAAAAAGCTTTTAAAGTCCTCGGATGGAATCCTCTGGATTTCCGAAGTCACCTTTTCTCAATGTCGGAATCGTTCTGAAATCTGGTACTTTCATAGCGTTTTTCATCTGTGGGAACGTTGGAAGAGGCAAATCCAGAGAATAAGGCGGGTGGTTGAGCTCTGTGACGCTGTGTTTGCCAGAAATCGCTTCACAATTTTTCTTATATCACACAGAATGATGACGGTATGCGGCCGGGCATTATCTTGAAGAAGATCCCAACGTATTGCAGCCCAATTCATCCGCAAGAATACGAACTGTGAATCGGCATTCAGCAATGACGAGTTTCTTGATTTTCTCACCAGCGGACGGAAACTGGTCTTCCAGGACGTGGGTCATTTGAAAGATCTTCACGGCCATCATGTAAGCGAGCAAACCACACGAATATAGCCTACTCGTTCAGGATAGGGCATCGGTCCTGTAGACAGTTTCCAAAATATTCATGGACGTGCTGTTGCAATGGCAAAATCACTTGTCCCCAGATCAATGCAAAACGGAGACAGCAGTGATGTCGTGAGCAAAGCAAAAACTGTTTTGTCGAGCAGTGGAAACATGTTCTCTCGTCAAATCAATCCACATTATTTCCATTACAGCACATGTATACGTCAGAAGAACTTTCGTGGAACTGCACAATTCCGAGTCAGGGGGCGTTACCCTCCTCCAACCTCTCTGAAAGATCTTAAAGAATGGCTCAATATGGTATTAGACAACAATCCAGGCACAGTTGTAAAGGTCCTGCATTCTACTCATTACGTTTGTCTAGGTGTCTCCTAATAAATTGGCATGTTTTTATTGTATATTTTTATTGTTATTTATCATAGGGTTTATCATCCATATTTGGACAATTTGAGGAAGCGAATTTTACTTTGAAAGTTGCCCATTTTTTTCATGGAACCTGGTGTTTCAAAAGGTTGGCAGGAGCCAATTCCAGTAGTTGTTCCCTCCATCAGGAAGTGCCGTGAAATTTCTCCTCTTTTGTGTGGCTCAGTCAATATCTGTCCGACTCCCCCGCACGGAGGGGGTCTTTAAAGAAGGGGTAGGAGCTTCCATCGCCACCAGGATGCCGTAACGAAACCTTGTAAAGAGGGTGATGAGCAGATCATCGCAGTGCACTCCACCTCCTCCCTTGACGAATGAATTATTCGTGAGGAAATGGGAAGAGGCGGAATCTGCGCGTAAATTTTGCGGGGGAGTTTTAGCTCCTCTATAATGCATGAAGGGGAAATGGGGAGAATGACGAAAGCCATTTTGTTTTTATCATTTTGTAGGGGTGGTTGGTGGACCCATGTCGTTGCTTCTCTTTGATTATTAATTTAATTAAGATTTAAAATTAATAAGGATTGGTTTTGGAGGGGGGGCGTGGTTAAGACATTGGGTGTGCGTCTCTTTCTTTTTCACCATCTTTTTGAGCGGGTGCAAGGTTAATGGCGAGAACAAATTGAAGGTGGTGATTATCTGATAATTACCAAAATCTCCCAAACGTGGTACCCCCTCCCCGTTGATCTTTTCCGACGACGTCATTTGCATACCAGGCTTGGAAAACGCTCTAAAGTGGCGAGGGCCACTTTTAAGCTCCCTCAACCTTAATGCCTTAATTCCAAAGGTGATTAGTAGGAGGTTGAATCGAACCAGTGTCTGTCTTTCTCTCTCTGAAGGCGAATTAAGGTGACTCCCCCACCTCCAGCCCACCTTCCAGGCCCGTTATTTGAACGTCCTCTTCCTAATGAACTACTGTGGAAAAGTTTGCAAATTTGCTTTCTCCTTCCTTCCGCGGTGGTGGAACATTAAGAGAGGGTTTGTTGAATGTCGGAGATGTTAATGTTTAAAGTTGTTTGAGACACTCGTCTGCTGCAGCGGTAAGAGGTTTAGAAGAGGCCGTCAGGAGACTTGTGATTTTGGTCCCTAGAGCGAATGCGCGTACGCTGAGACGTGAGGAAAAATCTAAAATTTAAAGGTAAATGAGAAAATAAAATCTCGCACACTTTAATATTTACCAGTTCTGATCAGAGTACGTACATAGATTGATTAAGTTAGGTGAGCATTACATTCCGTCCGCACTACAAAGCTAGACAATCGTTAAGCTAGCTTAGCTCAAATTTAGGCAAGCTTAAATTTCTAGGCTAGAGTGTTCGATAATACCGATCAGTGATTAATAACATAGATTATTACTTATAGTGACATACGTAATAAGTGATATCTTAGTGAACTTTTAGGATTGCTCAGCGTTGCCATCTGCAGTATATTCGTACTATGTGCAGTGCTTTTGTTTCAGTCAACGAATTATTGTTATGAAGATAATAAATATCAGGTATAACTTCTGAACTTTCCCGAAGGCTCTAGCCGCTATAATAGAATATACTTAGCAAACTTAGCACCAGATCATATCAACATAGTTTATACAGGGTGGATACAAAAATGAGTCCCTCTTTTTATTTTCGTAACCGAAGCAGATATGTGAATTTTTATGAATCCAGTGAATAGAAAGTTGTGGGTGATCGATCCCATGGTGCAGTTTTCATCATCCCAAATATGTAAATTAGGACACATTCAAATCCTATCTTAAAAACCGTAACAGATACACGACAAAATTCCAATTGAAGACTTGTTCAGCATGGAATTCCAAACAAAACAAAAAAAAAATTTCCAAAATCCGATGAACGGATCACCAACAATCACATGCGGAATTTATTAGTTATCTCCCTATGCACTTCGCAAAGACATTTGAATCTTCAACATGCAAATCGAGAAATTACCAGAAATTACCATAATAACTTTTACTTTCATGAGGAAAAGCTGTCATGTGCTAAACAGTGGAAGCAAAGAATTATATGAACACAAGTAATGAGGGGAAACATAAAAACAAACTTTAATTCAAACTTTGAATTTAAAGCACCAAAGAGAGGCTCCCGGCACACACTCCTTGTGAATACAGTCTAAGATTCAATGATTCAAATAAAAGTCGATGGACTCCCGAGTCCTCATCCATAAAATGCACAATCTTATATGCAATTACAGCCGAATCTAAATGGGGCAATTAGTATGCAGCTCCTGGTCAGTCGCGGGGAACGGTAAACAAACATAAACTAGTCCAGAATGGGCTTCCTTAAAAATATAGAGTTCCCACTAATAATGCGCAATAGCATTACACATAAAAGTTCCGCTTCGGTGTCACGGCCTTGCAATTAGCCACTACCCCACACATAATTACTTCGGAACAGCCAGGGCAGATCAAAAATCCAGCACTCCAATTTCTTTTTAACCAAATCCTGAATTCTAATCCAATACGTAATATAATATCCGACTCCGGGGTTCAATAATCCTCCTTATCCAATTAACAAATAAAGAAGTCTTCGTGTTGGTCACCGTGTCCGTGATATACTGTCCATCCTAACTGTGAAAGATAATTCCAAACGTAAATGTATTAGCACATTGCTATCTTTGAAGAGGCACGTTGAGAACAATGCAGAAATGAGTGCGCTCCCAATCTAACAATCTTGGAGCCGCAACAAAATAACGAGGCCAGCCAGCTACTCCTTCGGTAAGCTCACAATCCCGCCGAGGTCTTCCTCCAGGTAAGCTTTTAGAGTCCAGGGGCAGATAATCACATAACGAACACCAGCACTGCCGCCTGCGTTAAGGGAAAAACCTTCCTTCTGCGAAATTTCGTTAATGGAGATGTCCAACACGCATATCGGTGAATCGCTTACGTATCCTCGTAATGGCGACCGTATCACCTGTCGTTCACAAAGACTGCTCGTTTCCGTCTCGAAAACCCTCTGGCAATAGTCCTTGATAATCCAGTCTATGCATGTTTCTTCTTCTCTCCGTGAACTCTCAGTCTCTCCATTTACCGTCCTTTTACTTTCCTTTCTCCCTCGGTCGTAAACCTGTCTTTCTTTCCCAACCGCTCTTTCTCTTCCTTTTTCAAAATTTTTTTCTGACGTCCCTTTCGTCATCGCTCTTTCTCTCTCTCTCCATTCGCTCTTTTTCCAACTGACGCCGATGACGCTGATTCCGACGATGATCGCTCGATTTCTCGCATTTGATTTCCACTCCGAGCTCGAAACGATGCGAAGCCAACGAAAAAGACAGGCCTCGAAGCGAAAAGGTCACCTGGCCATCTGGGTCCGAACAACAATCCAACCTTCGTTGTTTCCAACAATCGGAAAAATACTCATTGTTTACATCCAAGATGGAGACAATGAAGATTGGATTGTTGTTCGGACCCAGATGATCAGGTGACTTTTCCGCTTCGAGGCCTGTCTTTCTCGTTGGCCTCGGAAACGATGATGATGACGCTGCTGGTGATGACGTCACTCTATCGGGCTCTCCTCTCTCTCGATCGGAATATTGCCCTGACAAATGCAAATAAAAGGCATGTGTCGTCATATTGAGCACATTTATGATTAACTTTGGAGTAAAATAATTTATGCACTGTGGCTGTTAATAAATTACAAACAGTAATAAGTTACGTATGTTTTATGATTGATGGTGGTCCGTTCATCGGATTTGGGAATTTTTTTTTTGTTTTGTTCGGAATTCCATGCTGAACAAGTCTTCAATCGGAATTTTTCGTGTATCTATTACGGTTTTTAAGAATGTGTTAGAATCGGAATGTGTCCTAATTTGCATATTTGGGATGATGAAAACTGCACCATGGGATCGGTCACCCACAATTTCTTATTCATTGGATTCATCAAAAGTCACATATCTGCTTCGGTTACGAAAATAAAAAGGCGTGGGGGAGGGCTCATTTTTGAATCCACCCTGTAGTGCTATCACCAGTCAAGATCTACCAATCAGGACAGAATGCAACTTCGTCAGATCGAAGCAGTTTTGAAGTTGCCATCTCTTTGAGATGAGAATTCTTCAATTACTGTGGATAACGACATAATCAATAAGACGACAACCTCTTGTCCACAACTGGATTTTATTCCGCATATACGTATTTCGAACTCTTTGAGTTCATTATTCT
>JAHWFO010074327.1:1534826-1562646 GCA_023313115.1 Rhysida immarginata | reverse complement strand
CTCTCTCTCTCTCTCTCTCTCTCTCTCTCTCTCTCTCACGAGATCGCGATTCGATTCTGGATGCAATTGGAGCGATTGGCGAAGTGATTGAAAGACCCTGGTACCCGGAGGCGATGGAGGTTAGTCGCGAGTGGAGAGATGGGCGAAATATTTATTGTCCTGTTTTTATAGCCCTGTCCCGTATACATATGTGACGGAATTGGGTTTTATTATTATAATTTTTTCCTCGGATCCGTCTCAAGACGTACGCGCGTGAGCTTATTATGTTTTTTTCCCAGTCCAAGCCCAGCTGTTTCGTCGCGTCTCCCAGTTCATTACGCATGCATGGAAAACAGCCTCGTGGAATAAGTGATGCTGTCGTTTCTTCTTTTTATTTTCGCTCGCATCCGTTATCTTTTTTTTTTCCTTCTCTTAGTTGTCGCTAGGAGAGGCCTACCCCTCCAGCCTCATCTGTTGCTTCGTAGCGCTCGGCTCCTATGCTAATTGGCCTGTCCGGATCGCCTGTCGCCGTTGCCACCAATTAGGGAGATTTCTAGGCTTCCATCACCGGTAGTGAGCACCCAGACCACCTCCCAAGCTCATATCTCACGGGGGCGGAAATGTGCTGGTTCGGTCTCCTGTAATTAGCAACCACCAACAAATGCTAATCGTCATCGACCTGCCCTTGAGGCGGTGCTTTTACCCCCAGGTCGAGGGATGATGTGTGTGCCTGCTCGTTTCAGGCCGAGACTGTGGTTGTCGTTTTGGGGATGGGGAAGCGAAGATAGGGTAGGGCTTGTTTGTTTTTTTTTTTAAAAAAAATGGACATTTTGGGTTTATACGTTGTTGTTGAGGTGATTTCTGTGTTTGACAAGCATAGAAAGCAGAACTTTGTTTTCATCATCCCCTTTGTTCCAGAAGCTTAGAATTTAATATGTAGGTAGGCATGTTTTAATTTACTACATGTCGAGAGTTTAGATCTGATTGGCGTTCGAAAGGGTGTTTCGAAATGTTGTCCGGTGTCTACGATGTACAGTGTGTGTGATGAAAACTTTACGGACTCTTTTTATTTTACTATGCAACCCCGATTTCACGGAGAATGACTATGTTGTTGAATCACTTCAATTGAGTCAGTTGAAACTGAGGTGCGTGAGAAAAATAATTAATATAAAAAATTGATAGTACAAATTGTATAATGCTAGAAACCGTGGACAAACGGTAGTAACAAATAAAATAAGAAGAGAAACCACAATTCCAGAAATGAGATTTTTAATCAAATAAAGTTGAAAGTCCAATGATAGAAAATCACGAAAAAAAAAGAAAAAAAACAAAAAAAAAACGTTTCCAATCCCTTCAGGTCCCTTTTCGCGTGAAGGGTTTTTAGGAATCTATTTCGGGTATGCTGCTGAATGGAATGGATCTTCCGGTATCTTATTGCATGTGTTCCATGAACAGACCAGTTATAAGTTCCAACATCTTTTGAGCGTGGCTCTTGTATCGCTTTTCTAGTTGTAAATCACGGTTGATAATTGTGGTTATCGGGTATACAGATGTCTTTCCTTTCCTTTCGGTTGTGTTGGTGGGTTACATTCGATGACGAGAGCCCGAATTTTCCGGACGACGTTAGGAGTACTTGATATCCCTTTCTTGGAAATTACGAAGCCTCGCTTCTTGCATGCATTCATAATTTCGGACTAGCTGAATTTGACGTCGGAAAGGACTGTCAATTTTCGGTGGCATATGACTGAAACTTTCAATTCGCAGTCGTCAGTCCTTTAGTGGCCAATGACTGAAACTTCATATTATCCCCTTCGGCGGCGATATTGGAACATCAGACGAACCTCACAGCATGAATCAATGGTATAGCTAACTGTGTAAGCATGAACCACTCTCTATCCATCGCTGTTTTATTTTTAACTCTTTCGAAGTTATTTAAATAATTATACCCGAAAAGCTAAAGTGCCGAGAAGTCTGTTATCGATTGGATATTGTATTTATTATTGATGAAAAATAGGAAAGAAAATTCCACAGCCTGGAATCGAACCAGGAACCTTCTGCTCATCGTGCAGATGCGCCAACCAATTGCGCCACCGTGGACATGGAAACATTACGCTATCTACATGTCCTTAGGGCTGGTTGGAGCAGTGCCCAGTTCGCGGGCTGGGACTGTCTTTCCTACTGGCGTATAATCGTTAAAGATTAATAAATGAAAGGTCTTATGAGGAATTTTTCACGCCAAACCTCAGATGTTGATATTATTGATGAAAAATAGGAAAGAAAATTCCACAGCCTGGGATGGTTGGCGCATCTGCACGGTGAGCAGAAGGTTCCTGGTTCGATCCCAGGCTGCGGAATTTTCTTTCCTATTTTTCATCAATAATATCAACATCTGAGGTTTGGCGTGAAAAAATCCTCATAACACTTTTCATTTATTAATCTTTAACTATTGTATTTAGGTCGTTCAATATTGATTGGCACTCCCCCTTTAACTCCTGCAAAGTAACAGTTTCAAAAGTGGGTGTCGGCCTCGGTGGCTCAGTGGTTGCGTGAGCGCCTCTGATGCCTGAGGACGCGAGTTCGACCCCGGCCGAGGAAGACGAGGATTTTTTCAAGGGGAAAATCCTGAGACACGCACTTCCTTCGGAAGAGAAGTAAAGCCGTTGATCCCGTGTAGTCGTTGGCCGGCTGCTCGTTAAAGAACCCGTGCGAGGCAAAATTTGCGGCCCCTATAACGCCGCCCTGAAATGACATAGCAGTTGAAATGGTTGACGTTAATACCAAACAAACGAACCATCAAAAGTGTGTTGATGTTTGCGTAAAGATAGACTATAGTACTGTTTACTACTGTTGCTGCTTCCCATCGGTAGAGAATAGCACCAGCCATTGTTCCGGCTTGCGAGAACACCTGTGGACATCGATAAAGATAACATGGAAGCAGACAAGCATGGGCAATGGTGGACAGTGTGGTTTTTCTGGAGGGAAGGATTGACTGCTTCAGACATCTACAAGAAGTTAGGAGCTGTGGGAAGTCAGCACCAAGTCGCAGATCCGTGTTTCGTTGGGTATCCGAGTTCAAAGACGGCAGGGACTGTGCTGAAAAACCCAAAGCACTGGGCGTCCAGCAACTACACCCAAACAGTGCCCAGCGTGTCAATGACTTGGTAATGGGCAACAGGCGAATAACGTTTGATGAACGAGAGGGCAACAGGACTATCACGGGGAATCCTCCACACCATCATCCAAGAGGAGTTGTCCACCAGTGGCGCCGGGATACCCCCAAAGAATGGTTTGCTACGTAAATACGGAAGCTGCCGGAACGATGGCAAAAGGGCATACACATTGGCGGGGAATACCTCTAATATAATCTGTATTCTTTTGTTCAGTAAATGATTCCTTTGACACCAAAACCATTGTAGTGCCAATCATTTTTGAACGCTCCAAGTATATTCGAGAGAAAGATGCAGTTGACGGAACGATTAATCGGCTCGAAAAATTACATGATGATGATGATCACGATGAAACAACACGTACGTAAGTCCTAAAGAGTTCTGGAGGTTTGACTCTGTTTGAAGTTCTGAATTATTCGTGTTTATGAAGGCAGAAAAATGACTGCGAGGAAAATCAGTGAGCCTACCAGATAGAAGATGGTATCACAAAAACAGCTGAACATTTAAAGCTGCTTCCCATTTACCAACTACCGTACTTTCATTCAATTCAATATAATTCAAAATATAAGCAATGAATATTAGTGTGTTATTGCTTATACAGTTAGCTGCACCAGAGCTGTCATGCTGCAAGGTGTCGTCTGATGTTCAAATTTAGCCGCCGAAGGAGGTAATGTGAAGATTCAGTCATTGGCCACTAGAGGGCTGACGACTGCGAATGTTTTTTAGCTTGCTTTTAGGAATACTAACTATTCTAATAACTACCCTAACGTATTAAAATAGGCTAATTGTTACCATGGATCCCTAACAACAGAAAGAGGAAAAAAAGTATGCTTTTTACTGCATAAATTCCTTAGATACAGGTGTTAAACATGATTCAACTTTTCCGTATACGGTTTTAGAAGAAAGTGACAGTGACTGGACACTTGATAGGTGTTAACCTCGGAATTTCATCACGCGCGGCTTACAAGATGACTCCATGTACTTTGACTCACCGATTTTGAAAAGAAAAATTCTGCGTGTGTCTTTCACCAAATTAAACACCCATGTAAAGCCATTCGACGCACTTCTCAAAAATGTCCGAGAAAAATATACATGAAGTTTGCTATAATTGACGACACATTATAAAAGCCCGAATTGTAGCATAGATTTTCAGCGTGCTCAGTTTGTGTAGTGGTTAACATGCTAGAATTCTATATTGTAGGCACGGGTTCAAATCCCGTCTTCGGTAATTTTATTTTTCTCATCGTAAATTTTTTTTTAACGTAGAAATTTTTTTATCAAAATCGGTGAGTCAGAGCTCGTGAAGTTTCTTTGTTAGTGATGCCTGGAATGCGGGCGGTTGCTTAGCGCCTGAAAAACGCTGATTCTGTAACGGCCTTAAAAGCGGTGCACTACGTACAACACTCAAAACCCAAAATCCCATAAGCCGAAAACGGGTTTTATTTATTGAGTACAGATAATGTCTAACAATTGAAATTGGAAATTTAATTGAGCACGCGCAGTCAAAGAAGAACGAGTTTTAGACCCAGGGGTTTGAAAATAAATCGATCGAAAAAGAATAGGTAAATCATCTTTATTGGGAGTCGAACCTAGAACCTAAGACCAATCGCCTCAGTACTAATAGAGAATCTCTAGGTGTTATTATGTTATTCGACGGTGGGCCCATTCTGCGTAGAAAGTGCAAATGAATTAAATGGAACTTGTGTCGGCTCATTTTGTATCTCGTCCTTAATCCTCCTTAGGACTTCCCCTAATATCCTCTTAGCTATAAATCATGATCTTCTTCCTTGGAGAGAGTTTGTTTGTTCGTAGGTAGATGCCACACTTCTCAGAGCGAACATCGTTCCGACTGCCATGGTTCCCTTCCTCTTAATTCTCCTTTATCTCCGCCATTTGTTGGCAGGATTACGCAACGTATGTTCCCATTTTGCATAGAAAATGAGAAACATTTAAAAATGGTGGTTGAACCCCTTCTCCTGGGAATCCCTCCCTTCTCCCAGGATATAAATGTCGACCACTTTTCTTTCTGGGTTTCCAAGAGATCGATGATCTGGGTAATTTTTGCGCCATTACCCTGAGTCATTGAGCTCCCGTCTAGGGGGTATCTGTTGGGAAAGTTCTATTATAGTTGATCTAGAGGGGTTGGATTAATTTTATTATTCTTTATGTAAATAATTCTGACGTTATAATTCCTAGTTGAGTATTATGAAGCCTTAATCTAGGTTATCTATTTGACTCTTGTTTTCTCAGGTTTCATTAAGAAGGGGTATTATTTTAACGTGATTTAGCGCCCTTCTCGTCATCACGTTTCTCACTTTCCTGAAGCTCAGTTGTTATCTCTTTTTGGATATTATTAAATGATAAACATTGTAACTTGAAATATGAGTGTAGCTTGACAAGGGGACCTTATGTTGAGAGAGTAACTGGAAAGTTCACCCCAACTTCCATTTTGGTTTTTGTTATCCTTTTTGTTTCTCTTGGAGATCATAATTTCTGTAGTGTCGTGTTTCCTTCTCCGGATGGAGCCATCCCTCATTCGCAGTCCTATTCATTATGTTTCTGCAACCCTGGGGAGGAATTAGGTAACTGTAAACCGACCAAGAGCGTCGTATGACGCAATTAAGAAAGTGACCGTCCCCTCGAGTAATAAGAACGCTCTCGTTGCTTCCCGTGATGGCGTCCGTAAAGGGTATGTTTTGGGTTGCCTCACCGATGGTATCTACAGGGTGATTCAACTTAAAGTATCCCTATTCGGACATAAGCATTGTGACTGGTGGGCTGAATGGCTTCAAAATTGAAGGGGATGTTATTCAGGGCATGAGGAAGAGATGTTGATTGTAACATCCTTCCCCAAACGACCATCAGGAAGAAATGTGGCACTGTCAATAGAAATACTTCAACATTAGTTGACAAATTGTTATTCCTTAAAGAAGGTCCCTTACTCCTTACAAGTCTTCGATGATGGAGGATTTGGGCCGTACAGAACGCTGTGACGACATTCAGAGGAGATGTTCAATGTAGACACGGCCCTCCAGGGCCAACAACTCATAACAGTTGTTAGTAATCCTAGGCCTAACAGCAATTCGCTCTTGATAACGATTAGCTACGAATAACAATAGCCATGGGCGTTATGAGTTGTTAGATATATTACATGCCATATCTTAGCATTGAAACTTCCCAATTGTACCATCGGAATACCATCTAAACCAATTCTGAGTATAATTAATTACTCGTTATATTCATTCATGACATGTCGTTACGAGTTGTTTGATATATTACATGCCCTATATTAGCTTTAAATTTTTTAAGGGCGTATCCTTATGGTACCATTGGTCTTGGTTATTGCATTCCAGTTTTTGTTTAATTATTGCTATCTTTACTGTTAACAATACCAGAACTCGTAACTTCCACAATGCTAAGATTGGTTGGTTTATTAGAATTTTGGCGTCGACTACTAAGATCATTTTGCGCCTTTTACATAAGTTATATCTGTATGCAGCCCGGGACAAACACGAACATCCATGCCCACGGCGGGATTCGAACCCACGACCAGGTGGACTCGAGTACTAGAAAAGCTATGCCCTAGCCCTCTCGGCCACCTGGCCGGTCAATGCTAGGATTGTTTAATAATGCTTAACAGTCGTTAACAATATATAGACATTTGCCACACAAGCGCTAGCTGTATTGCGTGAATAAACTGCAGACAGCTAATCTCGGGTTACGAGGTGCATTTCAGGAAGCGCTCAACAGTTTGCGCTAGTATCGCGAAAGTCTACATGAACAGTGTTTTGAGAGAGAGTTCTATTGACTCTGACAGTATTAAACTCCTAGGCATAATATTGTCAATAATTAATTAAAATTAGGCCTATAATAGTCAATCGCTAATTGATTTAGGCCTTATGTTAAAATATGGCTAATTAATGTTAGACCTTGTCTTGTTAATAGGTAATTGTTCTTAGATCGATCGTTAAAAATAGCCAATTAATATTAGATCTAGTGTTACCAATAGCTAATTCCTGTTAGTCCTATTGTTGATAATAGGTATTTCTGTTAGTCCTATTTTTAGGCCTGTTGTTAACAAAAGCTGTTTGATACTACACCTATTATTGTCAATAGTTAATTCACAATGTGTGTAACAGTTAGGCCTGTTTTACAGAGTGTTTCACCTAAAGTGAACCCATAACGATCTTCTAAAATACAAATCTGAGAGAGTACTTTCAATGGAAGAATTATTGTACTTGTAACCGTTACAGGTAGAGAAAAATTTCCAAATTACAGTTGTAGAGCTCAAAAGGCTGGTTTTAACAAAAAAAAAAAGATTAAAAATAAACACTACAGCCGACTCGATGGCCGAGAGCGTTAAAGCGGCTGGAATCGTGCCGAGGGCATGCCTAGCACAGATGTTTGTGTTTGTCCCTTTTTCATCCATTTCATCCATTACTCTGGGACTTACAATTCCAGCTTTGATCTTGAATCCGGTGCATACCGATTCCCATTTTTTAAAAATGAGTTAAGAGTTCCAATCCTGCAGTAGGCAATTTTTTTCACCATTTTACAGACATGCAAATTACATTACACACTTGTCTACATCCTATTCTAAAGTTTTCTAATAGTTGTTTTCCATTTCATGTTTCAATGCAATAAAAGGGAACGTTCAAGCAGCAAAGATACCACTTGCATCCAGACTGGCACAGTGCAGTCAACAAGAAATGTCTGACATGGTTATCTGCTTCGGTATGTCACAAGAGAATTACCTTGACACTGTTAAATAATAGTTATTAATTAAAAATACAAAATGAATGTTATTGAAACTGTTAGGCCGACCAAGGACAGCTAGCAATGATGAAACCAGTACATTATTGGCAGCAGCAACTGCCAATCCTCATAAACAAGCAGTAGAGCAATTTTTGAAGAGATCGGTTGCAATTTTATTTTGTTGTAGTGGGTTTATTATTAATCTTTTTTTTTTGTTGTTGTTATTATAATCAGCGTTTTGAGCTCTACAACTGTACAATAGGAAATTTTTCTCTACCTTAACGGTTACAAATTGCAAGATGCAAACTTCGAGGTCAAAGGTCAAAATTTACACTACCATTGTTTAGCTCCTACCCAACTTCCTTTATGTTGCCTGCAACGGATTTGTTGTATCTGCATTCGTTTTGAAATTATATGGGGGGGGGGGGTAACTGATTTTTGATTCGCCCTGTACATATCTTTATTAAACTCCTGCTTGCTTATACTCACTCACCAAAAGTCATGGCACACCCCTTCAAGCAGGTTCCCTGTCCGTAATGAGACAGATCCCGCTGGTTCCATTCTCGGAATGCAGGTGCACAGGACTCCTTGATATCACACAATCATTGTTAGCAAAACTACCTGCAGAAATGGTAGCACGCCGAGAGCTATCCGCATTTGAACGGGGGATGATTGTTGGTACCAGACTAATGGGTGCCTCTATATCAGATGTAGTCAACACCCTGCAATTTTCCCGCATAACCGTTGCAAAGGTCTATCGAGAGTACACCCAACCCATGTGGAAGGGGCGCCCACGCGTCGTTGATGCCAGATGTGTTCGCCGAGTCACCCGGTTTGCAACTGCTGACCGAAGGGCGACAGCGGGCCAAACCACCATGCGGTACAACTAGGGACGTCTCACAACTGTGTCCGTGACGACATTTCGGCGAGCCTTGGCAGTTGCAGGCTTTTGGAGCAGGAGGCCACGACGGGTGCCACTCTTGACAGCTGCACATCGCCTAACTGGGCCAACCAACATCGACATTGGACCACTGAGGACTGGCGAAGGCTTGCCTGGTCCGACGAGTCACGGTTTCAGCTGTATCGGGCCGATGGTCATGTCCGTGTCTAGCGCAGGCCACACGATCCATGGACCCCGCTCGTCGGTGGGGACCACTCAGGCCGGTGGAGGCTCCATACTGGGCTGGGTGTTTTCTCGTGGCATGCAATAGGTCCATTGGTGCATCTGACATCCACTCTGCGTGCTACTTCCTACGTCGATCTGCTTGGGACCACCTGCACCCCTTCATGAACTGTTTTTATCCCGCGGGCGATGGCATCTTCCAGCAAGATAATGCGCCTCCATACGCGGCCCTAAAGACACGACAGTGGCTGGAGGAACTTGATATCGACTTTACGACAATGATTTGGCCTCAAGGTTCCCCAGATTGCAATCCCATTGAACATTTGTGGGACGTCATCGAACGATCTGTCAGTTCGTCACCAACACAACTGGTAACTGCAGCATCGTTATGGAGTGCAGTGGAAGCGACATGGCTTGCATTGCCTGTGAATTTGTTCCGGGGACTGGTAGACTCTCTTCCACGATGGATCGCCTCCGTTATCAGCGCCAGAGGGGGCCCAACACGTTATTAGGCAGGTGTGCCATGACTTTTGATGAGTGAGTGTATATCCATCAGAGAATGCCTTCTTTGCCTTCACGTTCGCTAAGGATTATTAGTGATTCATCATTACCGTTTGTCTAAGTCACAGGAAGAAACAAATCGTGATTTTTAGTTGACAGGTAACATAAGGTATGTTAAAAAATTATAAGACCTCTGAGCCTGATGTTGGGAATTTGTGTGAAGAAGTATTTATTTGATAAAAATATTTTTTACATAAAACAAAATGAATTTTGTTTCATGATATGAAAGAAATCATTGTTGATTTTTATCTGATTTTTATACAAAAATTAAAAAAAATAAATTGATATAGCGGAATGGTACATTCGCACAGGCCTACCACGAGATAATGTTACGGAATCAAAAAAAATTTACAGGGCTGTGTTGGTTGTCAAATCGTAGAATACGTCTTAAGGCCACATGGCGAATAAGAAATAACTTTGTGCAACACAATTTAAAAATTTTAATTTCTGATATAAAATGTTCAAACAAAAAATGTACTTGCACAATTCATCATAATTTTTTAACCAAACCTTTATGGCATTCTCAACTTACAAATCATTGGTCAATAAAAAGAGAAGTATGTTAGAAATGGCAACAGACAAGAATCAATATTTCGCGCAAGCATCAAATTTATAGTACTGCCACCCAATGTAAGTAATTTATAGTACTGCATTTGTGTTCCTGCGCGAATTGGAGACGTTTTATCTTGTTAACTGCAGACAACAAAGGTGTTCGAACTGGCCTTCGGCTCCCATATTCCATACTATGCAGTGTATGGCGAACAGTGCGTTCAGAGATCATTTGAGAGGATCCCTGATAAAGATCTGCAGTAATTCGATGCACTGTTGCCCTTCTGTTGTATTGTACCAGTCTTGCCACTCTCCTTTCTGTCCGAATATTGACTAGTCGTTGACGGCCACAACTAGCACGTTCAAACTCAGTTTTCCGCAGCTGCTATTGAACATTTAACGAATGCAGCCGTTTTGCTGATATTAGCTCCATGGCTCCGAGCGCCAACGATCATCCCGCGTTCAAAGGCTGCTAAATCGCGGCGTTTACCTATAATATTCAGAAACAAATTACTTCCAATGTCGAGGTAAACAACCTGCTTACACTAGTCCGGCTCTCTAGCAACTTCAGCGCGAAATCATAGCTAATTTGCGTACAAACATCAGGTGGTCATAATAATCTGGCCAGTCAGAGTAAACACTTCCTAGTATAGATCTCACTAGACCATTGTACAACGCTTTAACAATACAAATATCAATAATACCAGCGTCAATCAGTCGTCTATAGTTAGACCAGTCTGTCTAGGTTCACATTCGTTAAAGAGTTAACATTTCAAAAAATTGCAAAAACGCCTGCTGAATAGTTTTAAATTTGCTCTACAATGGTTACACAGCATGAAATCTTTCACACAGGACTGATGAAAGTGAAGACGCTAATTTATCACACTTCTGTTACGTAGGTGCTTCAAGTCATTCTCAAAACATAATCTATCACAAACATTACACGAATATCCAAATTCATTGTTTAGGAATATAAAACGAAATAGGAATTCAGCATCCCAAATTGTCGCATATACAGGTTGTTTCATAATTGGTGTCCCGTCTTTAGTTCCAAATAACGACTCAAGGGGAACAGATTGGGGGAAAATGAATATTGATTATTTGGTTTTAATGTCCCCTAATTCAGATTAAAAACATTTCGCGTCTTTGGGGGTGAAGGGGTAAATTTTGAAAATTTTAATTTTGTAGGGGTAGGGGTTAGACCCCATGTGTTATTTAGAAAGTTGTAGAGCATCATGTAAAATGTGGGTTTAGCAAAAAACCCTGTGAAAAAATCTCACCCCCTGCCCTCAGTACGTACTGACGGAATTTTTTATTCAAAATTTCAACATATCTTTAGGAATCATGAGTTTTTAAGTCGATTTCAGCAAAAAAAAAAAAAATGAGTTTCTAAAACGAACACAAAAGCCTTATAAATTGTCTAAAAATCTTATGTGGATAATGCAGATGATTAACTTAAGAATAAAATAAAACTCTTTTTCCATCACCGGTTTGGTCAGGAAGAGGAAGTTAAAGAAGTTCATGGACGAAATCACTACTCTCAACCGGACTAAAAATAGAGGGAGAGTCATATCCTTACCTTACAATAAATCATTAATCAAAGGTCTCAATTCTGTTTTCAAATCTTTTAATATTTCGTTATCTTTTAGCAATCCAAACCAGACCAGGCATTTATTACCTAACCCAAAGGACCAGATTCCACCACTACAGAAATCAGGAATATACGAAGCCAGATGTTCCCAATGCCCCATGATGTACAAAGGACAGACTTTCCGTAATATTGAAACAAGATTCGAAGAACACATGAGACACACAAGATATGGTAGAGGGAATCAGTCATCCATAGCCAAACACTCTCTAGATACCGGGCATGAATTCTTATTAAACAATGTAAAACTTATTGAGTCAATAAACAAAAAAAACCTTCTGGACGCCTTCGAAAGCTTAGCCATTCAAAAAACAGATAAAAAATTATTACTCAACTTAGATAGGGGCCCTATTAGCGAATCACCATTGATCAAATGGGCGACGCACTTACCCAATCAATAAAATTCAGTTGGATCTTTTTGTCTTGATTGGCTTCTATCCGTTATAAATACTCAGCATGTTCTATTCCAAGTCAGTTCTCCCAAGTTCTCTCGAGGTGCTCCTTGGCTGCTGAATGATGAAAGCAAAGCTTTCGAAAAGTGCTTACAGACTCAGGTTGTATTTTTTCATTTTATTTTCGGTCTTTTTCTTTTTATGTTTGTTCAATTCCTGTTTCGTTGTGGAAAAAGAGTTTTATTTTATTCTTAAGTTAAACAAAAGCCTTCACTCTTAGGGAGTGGTAGGCCAATTAGTTGTAATGCTTTTTACACTGTTAACTATTTATAAGAAGACCACATGAATTATCCAGAGTTTGAAACTTGGAAAGAATTAAATTAGAACTCTCTTATTTACAATGTCATCATCTATTCGTTCTGGCATTGACCTTATTAGATTTTCAAGTGTCTCTTTGGAAATTGCATCCGACGCATCCATTATTGCTCTTTGGAACTCATTTGCATTTTCATATTGCTTATTTCCCGCATATACCTTCTGAAAAGGAAATAAACTGAGTGGCCAGATTATTATGACCACCCCATCAGTACTTCGTTGGGCCACCTTTTGCCTTCAGTACTGCGGTAATTCTTCTTTGCATTGATTCCACAAAATGGTGAAAGGTGATTTGAGGAATCTGAGCCCATGCCTGATGAATAGCACTGTCCAGTTGTGCGACATTTGATGGCTGTGGAACCAGCTGTCTGATAACTGATTCATCTTCCTCCCACAAATGCTCAATTTCATTGAGATCTCGTAATTGTGGGGGCCACCTAAGCAAGGTAAAGTCGCACTAAGTTCTTGAAACCACTCCTGCACAATACGAGCATCGTGACATGGCGCATTGTCTTGTTGGAAGAAACCTTCTCTATTGGGATACGCCATCAACATGATAGGATGAATATGATCAGCAACGATAGTTAGGTATGGTGTTCCACACGAATTAAAGGGTCCAAATCATGCCAGAAAAACATGCGCCCAAACCATTACACTGCCCCCACCAGCTTGAAGGGTTGTACTCATTTATGCGGGATCCATGTTTTCATGCCGTTTCCGCGAAATTCTCACTCTGCCATCTGCATGATGCCACTGAAAACGTGATTCATCGGATCACATGACTTTTTTCCAATGCTCGATTGTTCAATCCTTGTGATACTGTGCGAATCGGAGATGTTTTATCTTGTTAACTGTTAGTGTTCGAACAGGCCTTCGGCTTCCATTCCCATGCGATGCAGTGTACGGCGAACTCTACGTTCAGAGATCATTTGAGAGGATCCCTGATTAAGATGTGCACCTTCTGTTGCCTTGTACCAGTCTTGTCACTCTCCGTTCTGCCCGAACATTGACTAGTTGCTGACGGCCAGAATTCGCACGTTTAGACTCAGTTTGTCGGCTGACAGTCCAGTCTTTAAACACTTTAACAATAGCTGTTCTTGAATGCACCTGTTATATTGATATTGGCTCCATGGCTCCGAGCGCCAACAATCATCCCACGTTCAAAGGCTGTTAATTTGCATCGTTTACGCATACAGCATATTGAGAAACAAATCACTTCTACTGTTGTAGTAAACAACCTGCATCCCTGGTTCTGTACTAACTTCAGCGCGAAGTCATAGCTAATTTGCCTATAAACGTCAGGTGGCCATAATAATCTGGCCACTCAGTGTTTACTCTTTAATAAACTCCTGCTTACTTATATTCATCAGAGAATGCCTATTTCGCCTCCACGTTCGTTAACATGGAGTTAGTGAATCATCATTATACCGTTTGTTTACGTCGCAGAAAGAAACAAGTCGAGATTTCAAGTTCACAGGTAAAAATCACTGATATTTAATAATTAGAAAGTAGCAATCACAGTGAACGTGGAATCACGACTTAGCCCATCACTACTCCAAAGGGTTGGGCGATTAATCGTGATTAATCGATTAACTCGATTAATGGAACCAAATCGATCAATATCGATAAATGTTGTTTTAAATATAGGACTAGTCGAGTAATCGTGATTACTCGATTAGATTCATTAATTGAAACCAGACACGCTTACAAGAAGCGTCTCTGATTTAAACACATCAATTAATATTGACAAAGATATTTCTTGACAAAGATGAGATCACGTGGTTCGCTTAATCGATTATATTTATCGATCACATCGCTAAATGCCCAACCCTACTACAACTCCTGGAAAAAATGTTAAGTGTCATGCGTTAATTAAAGATTTTTTGTGAAAAAAGTTTAACTTAAAAATCTTTTTAAATTGTTTTATTCAAACACTGTTATGTCTTCTTACAATAAATGGAAAACAAATAATTCTATCTTTAATCAGTATTTTATAAACTAGGGCGGACTGCGACTCGCGAATCGCTTTCTTGACCAATAATTTAGAGCGAACCGTTATTGATTGTTATGACTAACTAAATTCTTTAAATTGATATTAATTTTTATTGTTGAAACAATTTCATTTTAAACTGCGTAATTTGGCAAGTTCTTCACGCCTAACCTTCCACGATGCATGGTTGTTGATATTAATCAACCGCGGCTTTGCAAATGCCGGTTCGATCAATAAACCGTTGATGGTCTTCACTCGTGAAAATGCCACGTACGATAAGCCAAGTCCAAATTCTGAATCACCAATGTCTAGGACTGCTTTATCAACAGTGATTCCTTGTGCTTTGTGTCTGGTGATTGCATAGGCTAACTTAAGCGGAAATTGCTTACGCGTACAAGATACTCCTCCTTTTTTGAAGCCAACGGCGATCGGTAAAATGGGAACTGCTACATTGGTTAATGTTGGTCCAGTATAGGTTGCGAATTTGACGAGAATGCACATCGGCAGTTCATTCAACTGGTTGCGAGTTTCAGTTGGCGAGTAGACAATGTCGACAACCACACCAAAAAGATATTGTGATTACGCTGTGATTACAGCACTTAGAATTACAATATATACCTCAAAATGTAGATTCAATATTCAAGAATGCAATGAAATCGAAAAAATATCGTTAAAAGTTCTAAGAACTTCGAAATTTGGCCTTAAAAATCGAATGTGCAGAGCAAAATTTGCGAAGGGCTTCGCCGTATTTTGTATGTCAAAAATTCTATTTGCACGCGAAATGTTTGTTTACGTTTTTCTCAATGCATTCCTATGGGAACAATTGAAGGGTGATTATTCCTCGATGGTAGGTCGGATTTGAAAATTTTTTTTTCTTGACCATCACCATGGTCATGCGCATGCACGTGCAAATTTTCATTGTTGTGACTATTACGTGTCAAAAGTTTTATGCGGTCATCGAATTACACTTGTCGACTGTTAACAGAGCTTCGCTTACACTTCGCTCTAAAAAACAGGTGATAAAAGTTCTAAGAACTCGATAAAATGGTCTCAAAAATCGATGGTGCAGAAAAAAATTTGCGAAGGGCTTCGCCATATTTTTTATGTTGAAAAATCTATTAGCGCGTGCAATTGTTTGTTTACATTTTTTTCAATGCATTTCAATGGGAACAGCTAAATGGTGATTATTCCTCGATGGCTGAACCGATTTTTAAAATTTTTATTTAGTGACCATCAGGATGGTCATGTCCAGCTGTGTGCAAAATTTCATTTGTCTATGTTCTCTGGTTCTAAAGTTTTATGCGCACAAAGAATTTTGATTTTCGCCTGATAACAGAGCTTCGCTCTAATTATTTGTAAACTGACAAAGGGCTGGAAAAATACTGGAGTACCAAAAAAAAAAGTTTGTAATATTTTCTTCATATGTAATACTTGATTTTGTTTTCTTCTTCTCCCCTTCTATACAGTAAATATAATTGCCCTAAATATCCAAAAAATTTGCATATTAGAAACTTTTTTCACTACAAAGTAAATAGCCATGGCTCCAGTCAAGGAGTACTCAGAGGACTTCAAGAATAGATTAATAACCCTTCTCAAAGAAGGAAAAACACAAAAAGAAGTTGCTGCATGTTTAGATTGTTCTTAAGGCTGTATCCAACACATGGAAAAAAAATATAAGCTCCACGGAACTGTCAAAGCTAAAACACGCAGTGGTTGTCCACGCAAAACTACACGTCGAGATGATTCAAAGCAGTTGATATTGTGTAAAACTATGAGAAAATCAACGTCCAAACAAATGAACCAGTTTTGGAAGAAAAGTGGAGTGTTTGTATGTGAACGTACTTGGAGAAACCGGCTTCATGAAAAAGAATATTTTTCAACAAGACCAAAACTAAGCCCCTTCTTACCACCAAGCATCGTCAGAAAAGACTGAAATGGGCCAGAAAACACGCCGACTGGTCCATGGAATCGTGGAATAAAGTTACTTTTAGTGGTGAGTGCTTTATTTGTATCAATGGAGGAGATGATGCTGGAAAGTTTGTGTGGTGATACAAAACGCGACCAGACTCTTTTGCTCAGAATTTCACCCTCTGCCTGCCTTTTCATTTGGGCACGATTTTTTAGAATCACCCTGGCCGATACCGATATCGATATTCCTTGCCGATACCGAACTTTAAAGCGCTATAAATTTTTAACGGAGCCACAGATCGAAAAACGCGACTAGACTTTTTTGCTCAGAGTTTCATGCTCTACATATCCTTAAATTTGTGAAACGTCGTCCATTTACACCCTGTATAGTGATTCAGAAAGGTAGGTGAAGAATGAAATACCATGTACAGTTTGTAGCGGGGAACAATATTTTTCCTATAAACATGGGTCCGGAAATGCATCCTTACAGAGATAATGCAATTTGTACGAGGTAGGAATGGATGTGCGTTACTCGGACGGCAATGGTAGGGTCCATGTAAATTAGGGACAGGACATACCCTCAGCGATGGATTGGGAGAGGAGGCCCTGTGCCATGGCCACCCCGGTCCCGTTTGGTCCTCGAGACTCGGTCGGCAGGGCCCCCTGCTAGCAGGGTCCCCAACTCAACAAGGCCACCCCGGTCTCCTGACTTGACACCTCTGGACTACATTTTATGGGACCACATCAAGCAGATGGTATAGGCCACACAAGTCGACAATCCCGATGACCTTGTAGCAAGGAAAATTGTTACAGCGTGTGCAGAAGTCAGTGATTCTCCGGACATCTTCATCGAGTTCGCGAGAATCTCGTCCGCAGACTAAACACTTGCATCGAGGCTCAGGGTCGGCATTTTGAACACCTACTGTAATTAGTAATGCCATTCCTATCTCGTACGAGTTGCATTATCTCTGTAAGGATGCATTTCCGGACCCATGTTTATAGGAAAAATTTTGTTTCCTGCTACAAACTGTACATGGTATTTCATTCTTGACTTACCTTTCTGAATCATCCTGTATATATCCGGGTCAAACATAGAACCTTCTTTTTTGAAGTCGGTAAAAAGTTTAATTAACGCATGACACTTAACATAAAAAATATTAGAAACTTTTATTCCAGGGGCTGTACTCCACTTCAAGAAAGGCGTGAACCCCACAAAGTAACAGCCTTCCATTATTCTTTTAACGCTAATTATAGATTTGTTTATTTGGGTTTTGGTGAGTGCTAACTAACCCCTGGTCAGGATGAAGTTATCTTACACTAACTTCTGTCAAAATTGTAAAAATTCCATATAAACCTAGCCGAGAAACTTGAGATTTTTACTTTTCCTTAAATAATTATATTTGTTTTGCTTTGGATCAACTCATGCCTTGTCGAAAGCACTCAGCTGCTTACCTGGCTCTACCAGCAAAAGAGTTGACATTAAAAATAACCGCAAAGGATAAGGCAGTTTAGCTCATCGAGAACGATTAACGGAAATATTTCCATGGACTTCATTAAGAATTCATATGAATATACTAATATTGCAATTTATAAGGCAGAACGCTAGAGACCTTCAAGCTGTAAGAACTGCAGCGACTTTGGTGGCAACAATGCGCAACTTTGTATTTAATAGCTTAGAATTTGGTGGCATTTCCTTTGGGCTGAATCAGCTTAGAACATGGGTGACTTTTCTCTGCAGTACTTTAATATTGAAATGAGTTATTTTAAGTCTGTAGGCGAAATTATTTATAAGTATGTGCTTTTATCCTAAACCAAGATTTTTAGCATGGTCTGAGACGAATGAGTTCCTCTCTCTCTAATATCCTCCGATTTAACTTTTTTCTTAAAGAATTGCTCTTCTTTTTAATTTATTTATTTTTCTTTATCCTGTCTACTTTCAGAATATCTAACGAATGCGCTGTCCTTTCTTCCACTGCAAATTTAAAACTATTTTAGAACAGTCGCTTGGAGCATTAACGGGAGTTTTTATCTTTAATATTTTTGATGATTTTTTTTAACTATAAAGATTTTTGATTATTTTTTTAAATTTTAGATGTTTGTATTTCGGTAAATGCACTTGGGCTTGGTTGATTAAATTGCTAATTAGCTCTAATGGAACACCATTTTCCTCGAGGGGGCTGGAAGCCTCGTATTGACTTTGTTCGTGTTTTGTTGAAATGGAAATGAGTAAATGCGAACGATTTCTTTTTTAATATTATTAATTTTTTAACATAGAAATGGTTATTATATATCTAAGGTCAGTTTTGAAGTGGATAAGTAATTTTGAGTTTTGCTTGTATGGAGCAGCTTTCGGAGATGGGTTGACGTAGTAATAATTTTTAACATAAGATTCCGGTAAATTTGTTTGAGTAGTCTTCGTCCTGTTTGTTTATTGATCATTAGAGAAATTTTTTTTTATTTGGCGAAAATTAATTTTTCTATGAAGATCCCTGGGGCATCGGAGAAAAGCTCATGCGATCCGCTCTTCGGTTTTCTAATTTATTGCAAGATTCTCTTGAGGGATTTTTCTTAATTCCAACAAATCTGCTTAGAAAACTGAGGGAATGTCTGGTATTAAAAACGTGTTTCTAAATGGGCGTGTATAGATTTCTCTTAAAACTTACTTTGCGATTCTTCTTACTTAATGCATTACTTAGACACTGAGTGCAAGCAAATTTTATTATTAATAAATAATTAAGTGGTTAATTCTAATAATTTGTATATTATTTCCTCTTTTTAGGTAAGTGGTGATACCTTTGTTCATATTAACATAAACGACGTGAGGATGGAGTTGCAAAAGCGTTCATCAATGCACTTTATTGGATATATTTTAAACTTGAACATTCCTGCCGTCAACATTTACTTGAACAGTTAAGTAGATATATAATTAATTCTGTCTCTCATTATGGTCGAGGGTAGTCTCTAAAGCCTAGTTTCCACACATAGATATATAGTAAATAGTTCGCTAGAACCCGCCTCTTCGATGAAGCCAATCGCGCCATATTGCTTCACTACAAAGATTATGCAGTACGCGTTCTTATAATCTTAAGAAAAAAATTTTCCAACTATTTTAAATTATAGCCGTTAGAAATTATGTTTAGATAGGGCTACTCTGCAATTGGACTTAGAGATCAATTTGTAATTTTTGTTTAATATCATGTTATTTAATTTTCAATTAAATTAATTATGTATTTCTTATACCCATCAGTTTTTAGTGAGGAGTGAGTAAGTGAAAATACTTGAATGTAACAACAATCTCAGTGTCTGTTTACGCGTAAGTGTCTTGAACAGGAGGCTAACGCGTTTACATCCAGTGATTTCAGAGCAACATTTGTTTCCCCTTCACCTGAGAGCTTGTGAACAAGTGGCCGAAATCTTATTAAGTTAATAAAACAGTGACTGATGAGAACGAGTAAATAGTTTAGTGATGTAATTGCCACTTAGGTTAGTTATTGGCACTTAGGTTGAAACCTGATTGGTTGTGTAAGTGGTCGTTATAGACAGGTTAGGTTAGTATCAGTTTATAGGGAATCGAAAATGCTGGTCGCGTTAGACAGGTAGTGGTTATGCTAACAGATTTCCCGTGTAACTTTCTGCGGGACCAAGCAAAAGTGGTCGTTATATACAGGAAGTCGTTACCACAGGTTTTACTGTATATCAGTTTTGGTAAAGAGGAATGGAAACCGCCCAACCTCTTCTAGAAACTCCTCCAAGTTAATACGATGCCACTTCTTTTCCTAATTAACCATTGCCTGCCGTATGGTTTTCCGTTCTGTGACGAAACGGAATGGAAAATTTTTCTTCAACTTCGATTTTTCCGGTGGCCAAAACGGAAAGGAAACACCAGCGACATCAAAAAATTTTTCCGTTGGGTTTCTGTTCTCGCTTGATTTTGGTGATGTGGAAACCAGGCTTAAATCTTTTTTG
This sequence comes from Rhysida immarginata, assembly GCA_023313115.1. Lineage (NCBI taxonomy): Eukaryota > Metazoa > Arthropoda > Chilopoda > Scolopendromorpha > Scolopendridae > Rhysida > Rhysida immarginata. Next base: position 1,542,233 of record JAHWFO010074327.1, on the reverse strand, counting down.
TAAGAACGCTACTCTTAAAACAAATCGACATAACCATATAGGATGATCGCGAAGAGTTCGGCTGGTCAAAGTAGTAGAAGGAGGACATTTTGTACACCTGCTATGAACTCCTCTGTTGAGCTTATGACAATGACATTGCACGAAATTTCGTTTGTGTGCTTCAAAAACCTTCGGGTAAATAGGGTTTATGCTGCATTTGTGAGCATGGTATGTCGTCCATTTTAATTTTTTATTGTTATTATTAGATAGATTAGAGTTAAATTATATATTTTTAAAGTAGAATTAAAATAAATAAATAAGAGAAAATAAATTACTTTAGTTTTGAGTCTGATACGCCATTAATGATGCGTGATACTTTTAGGAAGAATATTGATTACTCATGAATATTTCCGCCTCGACCTGCAAATCCGTAAAATATCTGCAGAAAATAAACAAGACAAATTAAAGAACATAGTAATAACTAAGATCAATAATTTATTTTAAATGGTCCGACTAAAAATTTAATAGCAAATCTCAACTGTCCATTTATAATTATAAATGAATTTATTTTATTCATTACAAATATGGGCAATTTACTAAATGATAATTACTGTTTAATTCACAAACCGAAAAGCCTATAAAGATTGTCTAAAATCCAAAGAACCCTTAATTGCTCAAATTTATAGATTAGGACTTCTTTAGAATATACTGTATGTTGATATTATCAAAAAATTTCACCATCAAATGAAGTTGAGGATAAGATTAAAGTCACAAATCTACAATAGTCATAAATCTAGTTTAGACTTGTAGTAATCCGAGATTGTTGTTTGTGTGTTTTTATGTGTTTCATCTGAGATTATTTTCCCTCTTTCACTATTAAAAGGTTTCGCCCAAGATGGCAATTTGGTAATAAAATGCACGAGTTTTGATTTGTTAATATAGAATTTCCATAGAACTACATATTTAATATTTTAAATATTATTGTAATATTTAATTTTAAATGATCTATTTTTGATAGCACTTTTAAAAGTTGTATTTTCATAAAAATTTTTATAGATTTATTTTTAATGAATTTTTGATGATAAATTTTATTGAAACTATTTTTAGCAGTTTTAATAAATTAATAATTAATTTGAATGTTTTAATAAAAGAATTATTGGTTTTGGATAGAATATTTTCTGAAATTGTTTGAAAAAAATTGTTTACATTTTACTCATTTCATAATCGTTTAAAATGATTTAAACATTTGACTTATTATTTCATCTTTCTTGTTGAGATTGTTATTATTCTGGTTGATTTAAGAGTTGACATTTATTAGGAGCTTTAGCATAAAAGCTACTTATAAGAATGCGCCCTTGGTCTGTACGTTTATCCGGCCGTCCGCCGTTGGCACGATAACTTGAAAACGAATTAATTTTTTCAAATTCTGTTTTCAGAAATATGACAATCAAAGTCTTAGCTCGGCCGTATCAACATACCAAAATTTTTCGTGGACCCCTTCAAGTCGAATTCACGTGCTAAAACCGTGAATGTTAAGAATACCAAGATAATGGCATGTCATTTAACAATCAATTTGTCAAGAAGGAATACATTGTTACTTTCTGTTCATCTTTTAAGCTTTACTGACATCGGCGCGCGCACGTGAAATCGCTTTGTCCACGCACGAATACTCAAGTGCTCATAATAAAATATTATTAAGTAGCGAAAGAATGGAGCAGCTTATTGGTTTTACGATGTCATTCCTTCATAATTTCTACATTTTTTGAGGTAGAAGGTTGAAATTCGGAATGTAGCTTCCTATGGGCATGTCCATCTGCACTATTTAGTTTGGTTTTTGATTGGTTCACTGGGGTCGGAATTACGGGGGTGGGATTTAGAGAGGACAACATATCTAAATGCTGTTTAGATACGTAAAGGCGAGAAATTCAGTATCCAGATATCTGTAGGAAAGATCTACATTACTGTGAAGTTTAGGCCCAATTGTTCCTTTGGGGTCGGATTTGCGGGGGTGGCAATCACTTGGTCTTTAGAACTATGCCAACACATAGCATGTGATATATCATACGTTCGGTAATGATGAGAAAGGAAAGAAAATACGAGCTTTTTTACATTTTCTACACAGTATGTTCGAGAAAATTAATTTTTTGACTAAAAAACTTGGGGGAGAGGTAAAAAATACAGATAAAGGAGGAAAAATAGATGACTTCAGGATCTGTTACTTGCCTTACCCTACTCGGGGGGGGGGTATTTCTTTTTAATAAATATATATTTCTGCTTCACTGCTAAAGCTCCTCCTTGGAATGTGTACAAGATTTTATTATTAGGAGCTTTAGCAAAAAACTACTTATAAGAATGAACGCCTGGTCTGTACGCTTATCCGGCCGTCCGCCGTTTGCACGATAACTTGAAAACGGATTGACTTTTTCAAATTCTGTTTTCATAAGTATGACCATCAAGGTCTGAGCTCGGCCGTATCAACTTTTCAGAATTTTTCGTGGACCCCTTCAAGTCGAATTCACGTGCTAAAACAGTGAGTGTAAATAATTCAAACATACTGGCATGTCATATAACAATCGATTTGTCAAGAAGGAATACATTGTTACTTTCTGTTCATCTTTTAAGCATTACTGACATCGGCACGCGCACGTGAAATCGCATTGTCGACGCACGATTGCTCAAGTGCTCATAATCTATAAGCTTATTATTAAGTAGCGGAAAAATGGAGCTACTTACTGGTTTTATTTTACACACGATTTGAATCACCCTTCATAATTTCTACAATTTTTAGGTAGAAGGTTGAAATTCGGAATGTAGCTTCCTATGGGCACGCCCATCTGCACTATTTCGTTTGGTTTTGATTGGTATAATGGGATCGGAATTACGGGGGTGGGATTCAGAGAGGATGACACATCTATCTGCAATTAGGTACGTAAAGGCGTGAAATTCGGTATCCAGATTTCTCTAGGCAAGATCTACAGTACTATGAAGTTTAGGCCCAATTGTTCCAGGGGGGTCGGAGTTGCCGGGGTGGCAGTTATTCGGTCGTTAGAACTATTGCAACATATGACATGTTATATATTATACGTTCGGAAATGATGAAAAAGGAATGAAGATTTCTTTTTAATAAATGTATTTCTTCTTCACTGCTAAAGCTCCTCCTTGGAATGTTTACAAGATTTTATTGGTTTTATAAGGTCCGTCCGTCCAACACCTCCTAGAGAGAAGGCCTGCGGACAAAAGATGTATACATTGTTACATCATCATCAAGGGGCTATTGTTAATCATATTTCTACCAATAATAAGCCCTAAATTTGGTCCCCTTCATAATTTCTACATATTTTGAGGTAGAATGTTGAAATTCGGAATGTAGCTTACTATGGGCATGTCCATCTTCACTATTTAGTTTGGCTTTGATTGGTGCACTGAGTTTGGAATTACGGGAGTAGGATTCAGAGGGGACAAAAGATCTATGTTCTATTTAGGTACGTAAAGGAGTGAAATTCATTATCCAGATTCCTATAGGCAAGATCTACATTACCATGAAGTTTAGGCGCAATTGTTCCAGTGGGGTCGGAGTTGCCGGGGTGGCAGTTATTCGGTCGTTAGAACTATGTGTCACGTCATCTGGATAGAGAATCGAGAAATAGATGCTCTGATGACATGACACGAGTATTCAAGCAAGCAGGGAGCGAAGAAGAACGCGATAGGAGCATTGATGACGTCGGATGCTGGCTGGCAGGTAACCAAAGCAAACGAAAGCTCAAGCGTCGGAATAAGCCGTTACCTACCAGCAATAATAGTGTAACCCAGAAGCACGATAAAGGCCTTGGCGAGTTATCATTGGCGGCACATAGTTGCATGGATAATGAGGCAATTAGCGACATATATAAAAAGCGCTTGAAAAGCAGTTGCTTTAGAAGGTATCGAGTTCAGCCCATCGAAAAGGATCTTGGTCATGGAATGAAGAGATGTCAACGTAACATTGAGACTACGAGGAAATCACGGACTGGAAACAAACAATACCGGAGGCCTGTGAGCGAAGATAAACGCTCAACATGGAGGTATTTTCCGAATTGTAATTCCTCAAGAAAAGGCAGATCCAAGCTGTTAACTCGAATTCTTTCTCCGGTCGCAAATGCTGTCATTGCCAAGCCCCCGATTGCCCGCGAAGCTTGGAGCTTTCTATACAGCGGGGCTTGGATGGAGCAGCGTCGTCAACAATTAATGAGCATAAGTCAGTTACTTTAAATGCTACTAATTCAAACTTTAAATTTCCCTTTAAAGTGATTACCAAATCCAAGTCGTCTATATATGGGAAGGTCCCCTGGCCTCGTTCCACTGCGAAGCCTCCATAGCGACAGAGGATCTTCGCGAATCGAGAGTGGCAGCGTTTGTAACGGACGGAGCTCACAGAACGACTTGAGATCGACATAAAGATTGGACTACGCACATCGAAGCGGGAGCAGCTTAATTCAACGGAGGCTGATCAGGTCTTCCATGCCGGTGTCCCAACACGGGAAACTGCACCAGAGGAGTCTGCAGTGAAGGATGAACTTTGCCCTCATTCAATTTTCCGAGCGGAACCTTCGCCTCCACGCCTAATGCCATCAACGCCCTGCAACCGTGCATCAACCAGCAAATCCTAGGACTAGTGGTCCACGCTTGGCTGGCTCGAAATCAGCGTGCGGTAGGGAATTGTATCTTTTATTGAAGGAAAGAATTTTGAGAAATTCAAATACTCTTAATGTTAGAGTTATTATTCCTTTTCCATAAAAACAATTCTTCTAGTCCAAATCTCTTGTCTGTTATCCATGTATTATGTGCCTCGCCATTAGCCTAATACTTATATTTATTTCTATTTTCTGGGTTACGCAAGGAGCCCTCGTCGACTTACCAAATTTTGTCGCCGCGCTCTTGGGTTGCGGTGCTACGTGCTGCGTCGACTCCTATCGCCTCAGAAGTATTTCCATGGAGGATATCCCCGTTGGATTAGTTTTGCAATTTCTCTCGATCAGCATACTTAACTAGCGCACTCTGTTCCGTTTCTCAATCGGATAATCGAAGAATATCTCAATTTATGTAGTAATCAACTTTAGATTGTTGTTAAATAAATTATTTAAAAGCTCAATACTCCTATTCTCTCTGTTACGACTTCCCTAACTCTGGGTGTTTTTTAATATGGTGGTATATTTAGTAAAGTAGTCGACAGTACGTGACACTATGGCAACATATGACATGTGATATGTCATTCGATCGGAAATGATGAGAAAAGAAAGAAGATACGAGCTTTTTACACTTTCTACTTAATACGTTCGAAACAATCAAAAAAACTTGGCGGGAGTTAAAAAGTCAGATAAACTATTAATAAATGTATGAATGTATTTCTGCTTCATAATATGGGTGCATAACGCTAACGTACTGCATTCCCTTGACCTGCTGTTTTTAGGGTTATTATCTGCATACACTTTTCTGTCATGTTTCAGCGAAGTGATTTACAAGAGAATCGTGCATTTTCGTGCCTCCGGAGTCGAGTTGGGTTCATAATATGGGTGTTCTTTGAAAATAAAGAATATTTACGAGGAGTGGGTTTTTTTTTAAGCAAGCCTGCTGTTCCAAATATTTCACCGGAATTTCACGCACTGACGACTTTTGTGTCCTTGTCGCTTGAATTTGCTCTATTTGAACGTTTCGCGAATATTTTATGCTTTCCTCAATTTTGTTCCTCTTTTCCTCTTTTATTTTTTTTAAAGTGTACTGGAGACGTTACAAATTCACGTCATCGAAATGCAATTTTATTTCTTTTTCCTTCGGGCTCCTTCTTTGTTCGGGTTTTCCTATATTGGCTCCTGTTTGTCTTTTTTTTTTCTTTCTCTGTGCTCTTGTATGTAACGGGTCGTCTTTTATGAGAGTCGACTCGAGGAAGAGGCCTCTTTACAAAATTTCTTTCATTGAACTTTTGTATAAAGTTTTGTGGAGGAGTGGTGGGTTTCATTCAGAAGCGGTCCTTTTAATACCCCATCTTTGGAAGTGTGCATAAAAAAAAGGTTTAAGGTCCCGCCTCTTTTTCCTTTCTATTTTATACTTTCGACCCATAAAGTAAAGTCGTGGAATCTACTCGGAATGGCTTCATTTCCCTCTTTTACAGCCAATTTTATGACCCCTCCCTCACCTTCCAGGCCGCCATTGGATGTAAGCAACTTTGAGGGAAACGAGGCGGGGAAATTACATTAAGACAAAACTGTCCTTTTTTTTAATACTAATCCTCCATACCTGAATCCACCTTTGGCTTTTTCTCATTTATCCTCTTGTAATCTATCAAATGGAGTAATTAAAAGGTAAAGGACCTAAAGGCGTTGGCTGTTTTTCTTCGAGGGGTCAGTTTGGTTAAGTGATTGGCTCGTTCGGTAGGTCTCGCAACGCCCTTGTCTTTTTTTTTTTTCTTTAAGGAACTGTTTCTTGGAAGGAGGCAACGTCTCTTGCCTATAAACGACCGGATTCGAACCCCATATTCTGGGTAATTTCAACGCAACCCAGCGCCCTTGATGGTTCTTTAAGAGTTGCTTTACATAGTTACAAGTTCCAAAGGGTTTAGTGCGATTGGAGGTAGACAGTTTACGATGAAGACGGTGATGCTGAAGAGCGAGACAGGGTGTTCGTTTATCTTTTTTTAAAGTGGTTGTAGTGGTGATGTTAAAGTTCTGTGCACCTGGGCCAGTAGTCAAGTGAGCTGAAGTATGGGCTATCGATTCGCGGTTTGGAATCAAGCATGGATGTTTGTGTAATGATAAAATACAGTCGGGTCATATTATTGGCTATTAAAGGTGAAATATTTGTACTATGCTCACAGCAGTCGTTGTTGTTCTGGGTAAAACGAGTGATTTGTCAGAATCTACAAATGGGGATGAACTAAGGGTAGTAGTGTTTTTGAAATTGCTCATTTTCCGGGAAACCGTTATCAAGTGCCCCGTCTTGCTGTCCGTCTTGGTCATGAATATGTGTAAATAAGTAAATAAGTGCTATTCTCATACAAATTAACTCAAATAAGTAAAACAAGCCTCCTAATCATATATGCTACAGCTACAATGCACTTTAAGCATTATTTTTTACAGAGGGTGATCCCAAACATTATTTTTTTGGTTCAATTTGTTGCTGATCCCGTATTTGCCTTCGCTGAAATATATGACGTGTAACCTGCTCTTTACATCCCTGAAGTTTCAGGATAATTCATCAAGCATTTTTCCAGATATTCGGTACAACGGCTAAAATCAACGGTGTTCATATTATTTTGCCCAACCCCTGTATCTGATACCAATTATAGTTTTCTCTATAAGAAAGAAAGGGACACACACATTAAGTTTGCTGAGGGCATTCACGAAAAACTTCGAAAGTTCCAAGTGGATTTTCAGTATCCTGGATTCTGCAGTTGTG
>JAHWFO010074327.1:1511222-1524826 GCA_023313115.1 Rhysida immarginata | reverse complement strand
ATGATTTATTTTTAAATTACTTAAATTCATAAACATTTTACTATTATACGATTAGATTTCATTCTACTTAGACATACATTAATAATATATTACCAAATGTATCCAACAATAACCAATAAATAAACAAGAAGTTAATCCTCCCGAGGAAGGTATAGGAAAGTAGCGGAAAGCCCTGAGATCATCTATTTTTAACCTTTTATCCCACTTTTTAACCCCCCTCCCGAATTTTTTAAATCAAAAAATTGATTTTCTCGAACGTAATATTTAGAAAGTTTAAAAAAGTTCTGGCTTCTTTCGTTTCTCATCATTTCCGAACGAAAGATATATCACATGCCATATGTGGCCATAGTTCTAAAGACCAAGTAATTACCACCCCCACAACCCCGGCCGGCCAGGTGGCCGAGAGGGCTAGGGCGTAGGCTTTCTAGTTCTCGAGTCCGCCTGGTTGTGGGTTCGAATCCCGCCGTGGGCATGGATGCTTGTGTTTGTCCTGGGCTGTGTACAGATATAACTTGTGTAAAAGGCGCAAAATGACCTTAGTAGTCGACGCCAAAATTTCTAATCAACCAACCAACCAACCACAACTCCGACCCCATTGGGACAATTTGGCCCAAACTTCATAGTAATGTTTATCTTGCTTAGAGGAATCTGCATAACGAATTTCACTCCTTTATATGCATAAATACGCGTAGACCTTTTGGTCCCCTCTAATTTCCGCCCCCGAAACTCCGACCCCAGTGGGCCAATCAAAACCAAACTAAATAGTGAAGGTGCACATGCCAATAGTAAGCTACATTCCGAATTTCAACCTTCTACCTCAAAAAATGCGGAAACTATGAAGGGGGCGGACATTGTGAAAACAATAAGTATCTCCATTCTTCCGCTACTTAATAAATAAATTAATAAAATAAAATTTATTAAAATTTCATTTTTAAAAAATAATTCTTGCTTTTAACTTTGCATCAAAAGGAAACAGCATAAAGCAAATAAATTGCATATGTTTCATAGTATTACTCTCAAAATTTAATTTTTTGTGTATTCAATTTTGCCAATTAAAGTTTTGGTATGCTGAAGGTAATATTGCAAATGGAATCAAAAAATGAGATGAATGAAAAAACACTTGGATGAGTAAATAGTCTTGAAAATTTTCAAGTTATAGATCCTGTTTTCTAATAAGTGGAAGTATGCAGTCGGACTTCTGGAACCTAAACTCGCGAAAATCCAGGATTCGCGGATGTTAGGTATAGTCACTAAAATGGTTTATTAGAATTTTTGGCGTCGACTACTAAGGTCATTTAGCGTCTTTTACACAAGTTATATCTGTACGCAGCCCGGGACAAACACAAACTTCCATGCCCGCGGATTCGAACCCACGACCAGCTGGACTCGAGAACTAGAAAGCCTACACCCTAGCCCTCTCGGCCACCAAAATGGTAATATGTGCTTATTTCTATAGTTAAAACCCTAAATATGACCCAGTCATGGGCTCAAACACTTTAATTTTGTTTAAAAGTTAGCTTAATTCATTACACTTAAAAAAAACCAACAAAACAACAGTGCAAAGACAGAGTACAGTACCGCCTAACGCATATTTGTCACACAATGACATTTTCAGAAGAATATAATAATGTTACTCCTACTAATTCAAAGAAACAGGCATTGGGTAGCGTTTTCTTTTGCATTCACAGTAAGGTAATATGATTAAACGAACGCGGATATACGAAAAAATCGCGGATACCAATAAGTTCAATTTCAATGAAATTTTCGCGGATCTGTGAATTCGCGAATCACGAAGCGCGAATGTCCGAGGCCTGACCGTAGTTGTGTTTTTTTTTAACATGAAAAATTACTAGCACGTGGCCGTAATAAACAAATATTCCACTTCGCGCCATGCTATTTACGCTACAGGCAATCTTAGTCTACTTAGCGCCACTCTCTTGTATTATACTGTGGGGTTTGGCAGGGTCAATGACAATGTAACCGTCTTCCAATCTTCACATATCCAGTCAAGACATTTATGAGACGAGATGGAGAGTAGCTGAAATTTTACACCCGTAATTTGACAGAACTGCTTTCGCTTTAGAGCAAAGCGCCTAAGAGCGCCGCCTTGTTAATGGGTTTCGCGAATTTGAGCAAACTTCGATGAGACTTAATCTGTGTGTGGATTAGATTGTTCGATTAAAAAAATAATTGAATCTTAAAAAAAAAAGAAATTTTTCTCTCGTCGAGACAAAGAGAAACACGAAGCCTGGAAGTTCGTCGTCGCTGCTGAGAACTTTTGCACCTGAGGGGGGGGATTTCAGGTTATCTTTAAAAGCGATCGTGTTTTACAGTTTACTTAATAGCACAGCTTTTCCTCTTTCCTTCTTATCCCTGCTTCTCTTCTATTTACTCTTTCTCATTTTCGTTTTTTACAATTTTTTCCGCTCTCATAAGCGGCTGAGTTTTAAGCTTGTGAGACCGTTTTGCACCCTTTTATGAGGATTTGCTTGGAACTCGGAACTCGTCGTTATTTAAACAGGGCTTAAAGAAAAAGGAACGGGAGCCTTAAGTTATTACGGAGCGAATGGAGTCTCTAAGATACCCGTTTTTATGTATTTTGTTTTGACTAACAATGCCGTCGATCTGTTTTTATAAGCGTCTACTCGTGGAGTCCTTGTTTTCAATTGTTGTTATTGTTTTCTCGCACTTCGTTATTCACTATGGTGTTTTTTTTAAAGACTCTTGGAAATTGATTGAAGGAGAAAAGCACTCTCTACAGTAGTGAAAGTGCGCTGATGCCTGAGGGATGGCGACCTCTGTCGAGGGAAACCGGAATGAAACGGAGAGCAATGAGTTTGAGTGCTGGGAAGCGAGCGGGAAATTGTCGATGTTGTTGTTGTTATTATTTGTTGTCTTGGAAAGTTCAAACTCGGATTATTCCTTAAACCAAGTTCCACAGGCGGACCGGGTTATGAGTTCGAATCCCGCTGTAAGTATTGGATGTTTGTGTTTATTCCAGGAATGAGTGAAGTTATTAGATAAGTGGAATTGCCGCAGGAATGCGTAAAGATATTAGTTATGTGAAAAGGACGCAAAATGACCTAGATGTTGACGCGTCTAAGAGCCTACGAAAGACTTTATTGCCCCTCTTTTGAAAAAAACCTGTTATAAATTTATTTCCATGTTTTTACTATGTATAATGAATTACAGGAAAGAAATAATAACAATAGAAAAACACCAATGTATGGGTTTAGGAATTTACTTATTATGTGACAAGGGGATGATCGCTTTTTGTAAGGGCTGATGAAAACTCTAATAAGTAAGAACTGGAGATGATGATCTAACATTATGTAGCGATAAGACGTATGCTCGTGGTCTCTGGTTCGATTCCAAATCACGAAAGATTTCCTTTTGTTTTTTCAATCTTAATATATTTATGTTAGCATTCTATAAAGTTTTGTTTACGTGTGGGTTTCTATTCAATTTGTTAAACTTTTGTGCACTAAGGACGGAATAACCACAGTGGCAGAGAGAATTATAGGAACAATGTGCAGGCTATCGGCTCCTCAGGAGCATTTTATTTAGTAGACAGGATCTGTTTATTAATATTATTAATAGAAATAAAGCACCAGAAAGAAACTGGAAACTTGCATCATTAGGAAGTAAATAAGCTTAAGTGATATGCTTTTAATGGACACGACTTATGGAATACCTTTATTTGAAACTTAAAAGCAATCACCATGATTGTTAAGGCATTGGTCCTATCGTTTACACAGCAGGTCAATTCTCTTAGCGTAGAAGGATTGTGGTTGTTTTTTGAAAAAGTCTTTCACTGCATCCTTCACGTTTTCGCAATGTCCCAAAGACGTGGTAATCACATGGAGAAACGTGTGGGGTGTAGGCAGGATGTTCCAAGATTGCCCATCGGAATTTCTGTAACAGCCTTGTCGTGCAGAAGAATCACCTGTTGTGGGAGAAGACCTGGGCGTTTGTTTTGATTGCTTGCCGAAGTTTCGTGAGAGTACTCTTTGGCAGAAAATCAATTAGCAGTGGTCATGGTGATCGAAGAAGTAGGTTAACCTCACCGTCCTGGGCGCATCTATTTTTACACCTCCTTCTTCTAACGTTCGATGTATACATACGCACAGGTGAAATAGCAATTTATCACTCCGCTGTAGAGGTCTAACTTAGACCGTCTAAGTCTGGAATCTACTAGCGCACCCCTTCACTAAAGCGCTGTTATCGCTATGGGACGCGTCCACTTTTTATTTGGGCAACCCTCATAAACGGTAGGCGACGGCCGTTTCGGTTTACACCATTATCAAATCATGTGAAGGTAAATTCAAGTGGGTTTTTTTTCAGCATTTACAGAAAAAAGTACAGCCTCGTTTAATTTCATTCATAAAATTTCCAATCAAATTAGCCTTCAGTATTGGAATAGACAGAGCTCTAAATTATCTATTAAACGAACGCAGGGAAAAAAATAGAAATAGCCAATATTAAATTTCCCGCCAACGAAAGTGGTTTCAACGCCAGATTTAGTGCGAAAAGGATTTTTACAAGAAAAATCTAAAAAGCAGCAACCTTCGACAACTTAGGCTTACACCTTTTAATGCAAATTTATCAGTTTGCAGATTTGTTCAAAAAAATTCATATCGGGATATTTTTGAAAATCGATAACAACGACAAAATGTTTTTCAAAAAATTTCCCAAAAATGGGGATACATAACAGCAAAGTTTTTAATTAAAATGCCCTGACTGTGACAGATGGAATTTAAATTTAAACATAGGATTCGTCCCAATGGAGAACAGAATGTAGATCCTCTAAGCTGAAAATGACTCGTAGAATTCCTCTCATAGAAAGCATTGAAATTTTCAATTAAAAAAATACACAAATTTCCGTTGAAATAGATCCCTTGTGTAACGATTTAAAAAAATCTGCTCCTTCAACAATCCTTTCTTTTTTGTTCCGTGCCATTAACATAACGCAGCAAGTTTTCAAGTTTAAAGTACTGATCGAGGCAGTACCATTTTTTTTTTTTGTATTTTTTTTATTGCAATCAAAGAACATTTCAATTAAAGTTGTTTTAATTTTTATCATGTTCATTAAAAAAAATTCCCTAAAATTTACCTCGAAAAAGTTGGATCGTCTTATAATCGAATCCGTCTTATAATCGAATACGGTATATATGAGGCGCATCCAGAAAGTAAGTTTCCCGATGTTTTCCCCTTTAAAGTAAACGTAATTAACCGTGTCAATTGCGCATGCGTAACAGATCTATGACGTATCAATCATATGCCAGCCGGACAGGTCCCGCCTCGTGCCAGTAGCGTGATAGCAATGGTCCGAAATGGAAGCTCTTATTTCTTCTCCCGCCGCCTGCGAGGTTCGGTCGGTGATAAAGTTCTTGAATGCACAAAGCATTGCGCCAATTGAAATTCATCGTCAGCTCTGTCAGGTCTATGGGCCGAACATCACGAGTAAGCAGATGGTGCGTCGCTGGTGTAGGCAGTTTTCCGAAGGTCGTCAAAGTGTCCATGATGAAGAGCGCAGTGGGCGACCATCCCTCATCAATGATCTTGTTGAGCCATTTTGGAGTCATCAATGATGATCTTGTTGAGCTCCCAGCGATTTTCACGTTTTCTTGCACCTCAAGAAATTCCTGTCCTCCGGTGAGCGTTTTGGCAACGACGAAGAGCTGAAGACAGGCGGCAGAGTTCTATACAAAAGTTGATCCCACGATACGACAAGTGTCTCAATTCTGGTGGTGGCTATGTTGAAAAATAGCTGAAACATTGCTGTACTTGTTGCCAATAAATATGTTCCTGTAAGTGTGAGTTCTTTTTTTTTTTTAAATAGGGAAACTTACTTTCTAGATGCGCCTCATACAAAAAGCAAAAAATAAAATTACCATATTGACCCTAAAATTTTTATCCTAAAAATTTTAGTTCTAATCCACGACATTTCAAAAAGCTTAAAGAGTCGTGAATGATTTAATATTAAAACTGACAAGTGAGATCAAAAAGTTTAATTTTTTACATATAAATTTTATCTCGGTATGGTCATTGTTTCTTTCCTTGAATAGAAATCAGATTCTGTTTTCAGAACAGCACATCATTTCAAAGGTTACGTTCTTTGTTTAAGCTGGCGACATCTGGTGACAGATTCTCTAAGTGCGTGACATTGATTGTTTCGGGTGCTTTGCTGGAATTTTGGTTGCGTCGTTTTCTAGGCCATTTGCGCCCTTTCCACGACTTAATACCCTAGTATGTGTCCGTAGAAAGCATAAACGTCCTTATCCATGGATGTATTCGAACCCGCGACCCGATGAACTCGAAAGATGTGAGTTTAAGAAGTGAACTGCAAAAAAGCTACTAAACTTAAACAAAAAGGATTAAGTAATTATTAATCGTTATACGGAGCATCAAGATTCCTAATTGATTGCCATGTCATCTATCGACTGTCCACAGTCTTGTTCTGAGTTCTTCAACAAATCATTTCTTCATTTATTACTGCCTGAAGGTCGGACGGAATCCTCTTCCGAAGAAACGAAATTGCTTCTTCATACGCTTCACCATAACATGGTAAACAGTAACAAATCTACGGCAGCATAGGTTAGCAATCTTCTATTATTGCAAGATCTAAAAAACGTCTGAACCCTAAACTTACAGTATATTTGTTGCAACGCGTCAATCGATATTTCGCGCATACCGGCACAGTTGAGTATATTTCTCGCTTTATAACGTGCTTCAATACCTTATTGACTGTATAGCAAACTCGCATATATGATGTCGTTCGGACTATAAGAGATCCAATAAAATTCCGTATTCGGGGAAAAATCGAACCCAAAGTTTTCACACAGGTTAAATGGCGTGCGTCAGGTGAATAGCACGCGCGTTTCACGATAGAACATTTCATAATGAACAAAGCGATACCATGTTTGTTAGATTTACATGATATTTTCAATTATGCCAGGCAATAATAGGAACATGATAGAAAAAAAATATTTTGTTTCTCTGCTCCCTGAAATGAAAAAAATCTGAAATTGCGAAGAATCACGAAGACCAGGGTGGATTCAATCGCAGGTAGATTTATAAATCAGTTACGACACTAGAGAATAGACAGGGGATCGAAAGAAAACGGGGATAGGGACGAAAGTAGGTCGAACTTTCTGAAAACGAACAACGTTCGCTGAAAAGACTCCCGGGCACGAAAATAGACCTACTTTGTACATTGAGGCGCTTGTTTCATCGTTTCAGAAGCCCCTCAAAACCAGCAGTGAATTAACTTTCTACAGCTTGAAGCCGAATAAATGGAAATCGCTTGGAGCAAGGTAAGGGCTATAGGGAGGATGTTCGAAAACTTCCCAGTTGAACTTTCGCAGCATCTCAGGTTGTCTTATTGGCAATATGGAAACGCGCGTTATCATGCAATAACAACACGCCTTTGATGAGGAGTTCTGGTCGCTTCCGTCGAATGGCATTACATGAGGATGTTACAATATGAATCGCATTTACAGTTTATTCTCGCTGCCGGAATGGGGTAAGCAATATGCCCCAGTCACCGCCTGGTTCAGATAGCAGCCCAAAGAATTTTATGGTGCTGGTTTTAAGGGGCTTGTGAAACAGTGGGACAAGTGTCTCATTGTACAGGGAGCTTATGCGGAGAAATAAAAGTAGTTTTCAAGTTAAAATAAAGTGCGGAAGGAGAAAATATAGGATCCAGTTCGTTGATTATCATAGAAATGAAAGTTAGATTATTTCTAAACCTTTTGGCCCGATTTAGCATCATGTCACTATCCAGCCTAGGCCAGAGCCAAGCTCGATAAACTCGTTATTAAGTAGCGGAAGAATGAAACACTTATTGGTTTCACAATGTCCGTCTGTCCTCTTCATAATTTCTGCATTTTTTGAGGTAGAAGCTTGAAATTCGGAATGTAGCTTATTATGGGCATGTACACTTTCACTATTTAGTTTGTTTTGATTGGCCCACTGGGGTCGGAGTTTCGGGGGTGGGAGTTAGAAGGGACTAAAAGGATATGTGTTTAGGTATGTAAAGGAGTGAAATTCGGTATGCAGATTCCTCTAGGCAAGATCTACATTACTATGAAGTTGGGCCAAATTGTCCCAAAGGGGTCGGAGTTGTGGGGGTGGCAGTCGCTTGATCTTTAGAACTATGGCAATATGGCATGTGATATATCATTCGATCGGAAATGAAGAGAAACGAAAGAAGATGGAGCATTTTTTTCATTTTCTAAACACTACGTTCGAGAAAATCAAATTTTCGTTAAAAAAAATGGGGGTGGTTAAAAAGTGCAGATAAAAGGGTAAAAATGGACGATCTCAGCGTTTCGCTATGATTTCCTATACCTTCTTCGGGAGGACTAATTTCTTGTTCGCTACATTCTTTCCAATCGTTCCCTAACTGCGTCCAAAAGAAGGTTTCTGGGCATATCACATAGTTGAATGGAACGTACGAAGGGATGTTCCATCCCCAGTACGAAGGTGGACGGAATACAGAATCTGAAGAGTTCATAAAAAAAAACTGGATCGTTAAAACACTGAACACCACCTTTAATTCATGAAACCTATTTGTCGAACCTAATATCAGTTTCTATGGATGTTTCTGAGCGGCAGCAAAGCGAGGAGTCCCAAGTGCTATACATTAAACTTAATTCATGTATGGTACTGTAATTAATATTTTACAAGTTAGTGTAGTTTCGTTTAATTTGGTTTATTAGTTTTGTGAAAATAAAAAAATATGTTAGTGCACGTTTTTTTCTCCAAATATATTATTAATAGATGTCTCTTATTAATTAGCCGGTGTGAGTATTATTTATACTCCATATCCCCAGGGGTATTGCAATATATGCTGTTATGTCAATTTCCCTATAGGATGTCAATAGAATGGCAAAGTAACCTAACACATGATATGCTTGTTTATATTAAATTCTTAATTTAACGTCCTGACTAACATACTTACTCATTTATTCCTATTTGTTCATATTTTTTTTATATGAAAACCCTTTGTGCGTGAGTCAATATGACAAACAGGAAATTCTGTCATTTCGCTTTAAAGGGTGGAGTAATGCAAGAGCGAGATTGCTGCAATGTAAATATGTACACTGCTGAGAGACTTATTATCGAGAGAGTTTTATTTGTTTAATATTAAATCAGTTCTCAAATGGGAATGTGTCTGTCACCTTTTGACGGTGGGTGTTCTGCCGTTGGAAGACATGTTTAAACAGGTGGCGCTACCCTGTTGAGTGAGAAAGATGAGAAAGGAAGGAAGGAAGGGGATGGGGGTTGAATGTTTCCACTATTTCCTCCAACTCTTCTTCCTTCCCTCCTTCCTTTCTCATTCCCTAAAAATGCAAATAAGATCTTCGATGTAATTTCATTCTGTTTACTTTGGAAAGAATCCAGCACTTTGCGCTTTATGCATATTGTCGAAATTAGTTGAAGATAAGTTGCCGAGATTTAGATGTTTGCAGTTTGGGGGCTTTTTACATTTGGGTAGAGATTTTGTTAGAGAGATAATTGTTCGTTTTGAATTTTATTTTATTTATTTTTTTTGTGATACACTCCTGCTCATAATTAAGGTTATGCCGTAAATGCTATCAAAGACATAGACACAGCAAGTTAGCTTGCTACGACATACGGTCTACAGATGATGATGCGAGTATGGAATGTATGATGCTACCTATAGAAGAAGCCGTGTGGACTGGCGCACAGAGCTCCTTACTTGTACGCCGAACTAGTGTTAATGTCTGCTGTTTACGGATGAATCTAGGTTTAATCTTCGGAGTAATTCGCGCTGTATTTTCATCTGGAGAGAACTTGGCAGTAAGTAGGATCTGCCTAACATCCTTAAAGGAACCGTTATGAGGGTGGTGATATCATTGTGTGGGGTGCAAACTTGTTGAGTACACGTATACCCATCCACGTTTTTGGAAGTCGATTTCTATAAGACCTAGCCTATCGTGAAATTATCCTGCAGCGCTATGTCCGTTTCTCCGGGAGTCCAATGGGAGCCGGAGTTTTTCTTTATGGAGGACAATGCCCGCCTTGGAAACTTCATGCTGTTTGCCTCAGTGCCAGGGGTCCTTAAAAAAGGTACTGAAATTTGTAAGCAAACAATATACACGACGAAAAACAAGCAGTGTTGGGTTCCACTTGATCTGTATCTAGCACAGTTTATTATGTGTTTATTAAACTATGTCCCTCCAAGTTTGTTTGTAAATAGATTTTTAGAAATGTCGTAAACTTTTTTTTTATCCTTAATTTATGAGCATGACTGTACGACCAGTTAAGGGTGGGAGTCTGTGAAAGCAGGATCCTGCTGCTGAGTACGTTTCTGCGAAATCTTTCTGAGACATAAACTCATAAAAACGACATTGGAGTCATCCTGTTTCAGATCCAACGCAATTTCTTCTTTGTTGTTAGACGCCATGGTTATATCAAAGGTCAGGAGGAAAAGTGCGATTAATTGGTTTATCTAATTATGCAAAAGGTCTCAAAGGCAAAAGGCGAGCTCCCAAGACGCCCACACGGAATGAATACTGAATGGGTGTTCTCTTTTAAAAGCCACCAACATTAATAGGAATGAGACAGCTAAAGGGAAGCCCATTTAGAAGAAGAAGAAGAAGAAGAAGACTGACGTGGGTGTCTTTGGTTCTCGTTTAAAGGACATTAGCGTCGATCTCGTTAAGAGAACCTCGAAATAAATGTTTGAAGATTTTTACGTTCTGCGTCTCTTTTCTTACAGGAAGAGCAAAGACAGTCGGCTGCACTGATTTTGTGGGTAATTCTAAATTGAAACCTCCACCCCCCTCCCCCAACCCCTACTTTCTCCTGAGACACGCTCGCAAGGGAGTACATAGGAATTTAATTAAAAGAAAGAGAAGGGGTGTAAAGAGGAACAGGTTAAAGAGCCGCCTGAGGTATGGCCTGACATTCTCATCTAATGAGATATACAAGCAGATATATATCCGTATAATAAACAAGATTTATGTACGATTTTTATTTTAAATTTTATTTATTACTTGTCTCTCCATTACTGAGTGATGGAACGTAATATTTTTGCTTTCCATTTTTAATATGTTTGCCCCATTGTTTCTTCTACCTCTTTTCACTTTTATTTTGTGGGTTAACAGTGCGCTCAGGCTACTATTCTTAAAATGTGGGACCATATTCCTAATGGAGATTTTGTTCAAGTATTCGTCAAGGATGAGTACGAATCAAATTAACTTTATTGTTTTAAACAAATACGCTCTCTCTGCTTTTCAAGATATAGGCCTACACCTTTGTGTAAATTAATTGAAACAAAGCATGTTTTCTTTATTACTCGTAATCCTGTACTCTGAACAAACACGAAAGGTCAGTTTGACCATCTTTTAATGTTGGCGGATGCAGTCATTACGTCAGCAGCAACTGTATTTCATCAGATTTTTAGAAACCTGACCAGATGTGTAGATGAATGTAACACCTAGAAAACGTACGAAGATCGCAATTCTGCACAACACGCAGCTAAGACGTATCGAGAGATTGCTTCAGTGGCTTGTGTGATTTAGCAACTGTCAGCCGTGTGAAGCAGGAAACCGATTTCTCCTAAACGTAAAAGAAAGTGTGGTCGTAAGAAGAAAACAACTCCTAGAGCTGACGCTTACTTGCTTCGACAAAGCAAAAGAGATCCCCGCAAGACTTGAAATTGTTGGATTCAATTAATTTGCACAGAACAAGGGTATAACTTAGATAGGCAAACTTGGTTACGAGAATG
Organism: Rhysida immarginata; assembly: GCA_023313115.1. Lineage (NCBI taxonomy): Eukaryota > Metazoa > Arthropoda > Chilopoda > Scolopendromorpha > Scolopendridae > Rhysida > Rhysida immarginata. The sequence continues at coordinate 1,513,065 of JAHWFO010074327.1, read as the reverse complement.
AGGAGGAGAGCTAGCTGATGTTTGCTACAAGAGTTCTTTGTGCGTAGTCGCAATGGTAACAGTCCTGCTTGTGTGGCAAATTGGGGTCGGGGGGTATAGGAAAATTTAGCACCTTTAAAGTTTTGATGACCAATGCGGCGCTGAAAACAGTAACTGAGGTGATGAACCATGCTTTCCTGTGGTGTCTGAGGGAATGTAACGTGAAAAATTGGATATTATTTTATCATTTCTGGTCATCGAGGTTTGATACGATGGGAAGGTATTGTTACGTCCCAGAGTGTAAGCCTGGGTGCAAAAGAAAGAAAAAAAATAGAAAAGGGATGCTTTCTTCAAACCGTCAAACCCTGAAATGCGTTGTTTGGGAAAGAAAACTATCCCGTATAGATTTAAAAATGTAAAGACATTGTAAATAGCTGTGTTAATTTTGTAATAACCATTTAAGAATTTTCAAGTGTTTCTTAATGGTTTATTATAACTATATAAACAAGAGTTTATCAAACAGCCGTTTAAGCTATAGAGGTGCTATCCAAAATTTCCCAAAATGTACCTCTATAAAATAAGGATCTTTTAATTTCCACCGTCACCTTCAAAGTAGTCTCCTTGGGCATCTCCTGAAAGTTTACAGGTTGGGGCTTGTTTAACATCTGCTGCGATTCCGCTTGGATCACTTCAGTGGAGTCAATTCGCGGCCTTTTAACCGCAATTTTCGGAAGAGGTACAAATCGCAGGGTGCCAGGAGACAGCGATCATGTTGTTTTTTAAACAACTTTTTTCAGGGAATTGCCACAGTATTATAACAGGGACAAATAACAAAGGCAAAAAAAAACAGAAAAAATAATAAAGGGAAAAATGTGGATAGTAGTATTAAGAATAAAGAAATAAAAACACTCTTTGACCACAACAAGAATAGATTTGGAAATATACGACCTGTAAGCGCTTTTCGAGTGCGAAGCTCTCATCATTCAGCAGATTCAGGGAGTAAAATGGGAAAATCCGATGATACTCTTCTGCTGAGGGAGTAAAATCGGATTTTCCCATTTTACTCCCTGAATCTGCTGAATGATGAGAGCTTCGCCCTCGAAAAGCGCTTACAGGTCGTATTTTTCTTGTTGTGGTCAAAGAGTGTTTTTATTTCTTTATTCTTAATGTTATTTTCGTTGAGGAAATCCCTCACAGCGAGCAATGTGTGTTCCAGAATATTGTCGTGATGGAACAGCCAGTCATTCTTCTTCCACATCTCTGGCCTTTTGCACCTCACGTTCTACCTCAATCGTCTCAAAACGTCCCGTATGACAGTCCAAGGCGATCACAAACATCGTGGATGGTCTGACTCAAAGTAATCTAGAATAACAGGTAAGTCCAATTTGTTAGAAGTGCTTAACGCGCATGCGTATTGTGACGTCACTGGATGGCTTATGGTCTTACTTCTGGTAGTGTGCGGTAGCCATTATTCTGGTCACAGAAGAAAACGTTTTCACGTAAGAAACAAAACTCTTATGTTGTATTTCTGAAGAAACGTTTATTTTTGTAAACTTACTATTTTTTAAATTAATGTTTCCAAATGCCTGCATAAATAAAGTTATTATGAAATAATATCTTAATTATTATTTCTGTCTCTTAACTGCTAACGTTTCCGACGAATCAATTTCGAAATCTTAACGAGGAATGATAACTAGGCCTAATGATAACGAGAAATACGTTATCGTCCTCGTCTCTGTGTTCGCTTAATGTTAACTATCCGCACATCGCGCGATGACTGATCATGCGACCAAGGTAAACGAATTTATTTTTTAAAGACCACCCCCCCCCCCTTATAACGAACTGATATACCTCCTTTTCTATT
>JAHWFO010074327.1:1464294-1501251 GCA_023313115.1 Rhysida immarginata | reverse complement strand
TCTGTTGTCACGTTCTCCGTTATCTCCTCTTTACTGTCAAATCGGGAATCTTTCATTGGCGACTTTATCTTCAGAAACAATCACAATCGGAAGGAGTCATGTCTGTTGAGTTAGAAGCTCGTTGGACAACCGGAATTCCATGTTTTGCCAAAAAAACTTGGATGAGATGCAACGAATGAGACGCCCTCGACTACGGAAATTGGCGCTGCCGTAGCGAAATTACTTTGAGTGGCAAAATTCAAGATCGAACCTATTTTAGACAGGCCTCGTATTGATATAATCACTTTAACATCACTAACAGTAGATTCAGTCACTCATAGAATTCCTTCACTCTAATGATACAAAATACAGAACTTTAAGTCTGAACACCTTTAATGCAGAACACACTTGACATTTCTACAAAAAACAATCGAAATTCGAATAGAAAGCTGAAAAAGCAAGGCAATGCACGTGTACTTGAAGGATTTAGAGGGAAAAGTAGATTTAAAACTTAGGTGGAGCTGGTTGAGAGCAGGAAGAAAGAAAATCAGGGATTACTTTTGGCAGCTCAAGAAACAGCTTTCTCAACAAATTGCATGAAAGGAAAAAAAATATCAGTATTTAACCAAGAACTAGTAAATGCCGACTTTGCGCAAAGAGAAGGATGAAACCAGAGACGTCATTTTTCTTATTTATAATACGGGCTATTAGGTGTTTCATTGGGGAAGTTCAGATGGCGCTGCAACGTTGGCGTTATAGTTTAGATTTGATTTCGCTAGATGTTCAAAACAAAGCATAACGTTAAGGGTGGAAAGTTCCTTTATTTGATTTTCTGGTTGGCTGTGCTCAGTCAGTTAGCCCACTGCGGCAAGTTTTGTCTGACCCAGTTCGATAAGTTTTGCTGAGATCTTCAGTTCAACACGAAGTAGATCAACAATCAAGGAGAACAGCATTTTTTGTGTTTTTGCGTGCAAAACTACCAAAAACTTGATTTTGAGTTGAATTCGCTTCTCTTTCTGAGATCTTCAGTTCAGCTAAGGTATCTGGCCCAGTGCGATAAGTAATGGCTTAAGAGCTGCTAAAGAGTTTTTTGTATTTTCTTCTGCAATGACGAATTGGATGAGCGAAAAACATTATAGAATTTGTCAGCAAACAACTGTAGTTTCAGTGAAAGAGATTAGCGAAAAAATTTGCTATCTTATGGAGATATTTTTGCATTTGGTGCCTTTTGGAAACAAGGTTCTCATTTAGGTAGTGGAAAGTCCAGAACGGTGAGAGGAGCATTTCAAGTGAAGTTTGGTTACCATGGTCTGCGCAAACTTCAATCGCAATCTCGTGTATTCTGTTGTTAGTGGCTGTTGGGTCTACAGGGAATGCCTTTAGAAGGCATTACACGTTACTGCCTGCGATCTCCAACGGCTGAGAAGCACGCCACGTGAACTTCGTTGGGCTTGTTGCAAAGTTTTCTGGGCATCTCGATGTGGACGGCCTTCCTCCTTACTGATGATCATCCAGAAAAGGCCTTGTCCTGTACTTGATTACTATTTTGGTTGTTGGATGTCTGTCCGGGCCTACTTTGACTCGAAACTTCATATATCATTCTCATCTCACGCGTTCTGAATTTTCAGCTGCCCGAACGATGAAGCAATCTATATTCTACGATGAAGCAAACTCGCTGCCTGGTGGTGTAGGCGGTTATTTTTTTTCGGTCCTGCAAAGTGATACAAAAAACACGTTAAAAACAAAATGCCTTGATGGTACGAACATATCACACAATTTACAAAGAAGTACGCTAGCTCAGAAATTGACGTTTAATCTTGGCCGGTGAGTTTTGGGCCACCCTATAACTGTTGTTGAGAAGGCTAGCTCATTAATATTGGCATATAGGGTGAAGGATGGATTGCAGACAGGCAGCGGGAGAAGATCACGAAGCGGGTTTTGAACGCTTGTAGAAAAAGAATACTGTAATTATCCCAATGTTGTTGGAGCCCTTACGGCTATATCAAAGGGTTATTTATTCTATCGACCCATTCGTCATCGGACACTTCTCCAAAAGTGCATGGGATCGTCCGTACGTGTCATATAACCGATAAAAGACGTTGACGGGTTAGGTTACATTCATAGCAGCTACTACAGTCAATATGAACATGAACAATGACACGAACTTAGTTTGGAGGAAAGAGAGATGATCTTTGGAACCTCAAGTTGAAGGAAGAAAAACACCTCGTGTCCACATAGAAAGAATTTTAATGCACGATATACACATTTCGGTCATTTTGTGGCCATCATTCAGCGGAATACAAGGAATACAGATACAACAGGTTCAATTTATATAGAGTATGGGCCAATCAGGACAAAGAACCGAATGGGCAATGGTAAAAAACTAAGGCACGCATCTAGTAGGTAGTTTTATTTACTTGACGTATTAGTTTAAGTTCTTCTTTTTGTGTTGTGTGTCCGGTCTCCAGGAGGTGTTTAGCTACTGCCGACCATTCCAAGCGCCCATTTTTTGTGTGTGCTATATGGACACTCGGAAAGATCTGCAGTACCCACTGGATTCCAGAACAACGGAAAACCATTCTATGGAGTGATGAATCCCGCTATCAGTTGTGTGTATTACACACAGTGAAATTCGGAGGAGGTGGCATCATCGTCTAGTCCTGCTTTTCGTAGTATGGTCTTATACCTATTGTTTTAGTTCGCGGAACCATGAATACCAAAGCGTATCAAACAGTTCTGGACAATTCTGCGTTGCCGGCATTGTGTGAACACTTTGGTATTGGCCTATACCTATTTCAGTGCGATAATGCTCCCTGTGATACGGCAGGCTTTATGAACACCTGGCTTGATGAAACTTGACTGGCCAGCCCAAAGCCGAGACCTCAACCCCACTGAACACCCTTGCGACGACTTGGAGCGTCGGTTGAGAGCCAGGCTATGCCGCCCAAAGAACACCACGGAGCTGTTTGCCAATTTGAAGGATGAATGGAGCAAGATTCCCGCCGACACGTATCGCAAATTGGTATAAAGTCTTCCTCAAAGGGTTGCGGGTGTCATTGCGGTGAAACTGATGTCACCTTAGTACTTCATGGTTAAGTCTTGTGTTAGATCTTAAACACAAGCGTTTTATCAGTTTTATGGGTGTGAATCTGAGATTTTCTGCAATAATAATAATAATAATAATAATAATAATAATAATAATAAAAGGTTCATGATTGATTGTGTTCTTTTGTATGTTGGGGCTTTTTCCATGAAAAATGGGCTTTCAGAATTGAATTGTTAGGAGAGCGAAATTTCAAAGGAAAATCGTCGGCAGCTAATTCCCCTTTGGAGTGACACGAACAATTTGTAAAATTATTGATTTCGTTTGCCTTTGGCACACGATGAAAATAAATCAATATGGCGACAATAAATTTTCTTTTCTTTTTAACGCTCTTTCTCTGAAGGGAACAAAGAAGAAAGTCACGCAAAGGGAATCCGTCAAAAAAATTGGGAAAAAATAAATAAAAAAAAAAAATGGTTGAAGTGCTCTGGCGGTTGATAAGGAAATGAATGGCAGAGGAGATAAGATGGGTGGGAGGAAGGAAGTGGGGGTTAAGCATATTTGAATCGTTGGGTGGGGAATATTCCCAGAGGGTTTCAAAGAGAATCAAAGCGGAAAGCGGAAAAAACAAACTGGAGAGTATTTAGAAGAAAAAAAAAACGAGACAAATCTTTTGATAAATGGCGGTTTTGCGGGGATTGGTGTTAAGGGTGGGGGTTAGATAGGATGGGTAAGTGGGAGCGGGAGTTGAGTGTATAAGACAGGCAGAAGATGGATGAGAAGGACAGAAGGTCCTCTTTATCAGGGGATGCCCAGAGGAGAAGTGGATTGTGTCACTTGCTTGAAAGTGCGATTTGTACACGATACTTGTCGTGGAGAGAGGAAAGTGCTGGAAACGTAAATTTGTATTCATGTTCTAGTGTCGTATGTCTGTCTGTTGAGAAAATGGATATTCCTTCGGCACGTACGCTCCTTTTCAATACTTTAGGGACGGGTCGCCAGTGATATACTTCAATCACGATCTTCTACTTGGTCCACGACGGTTCGTCGTGCATTCCGTGTCCGTTATTTATAATAGAAGTATGTTTGAGGATTACATTTAATTAGAATTTAATTTTACCGTTGTTGAATAAACACTTAATAATAAATTAAACAAACAAAAACACATCAAGTGCATCCACAAAATAAACCTATAAATCATTACTGAATGACATAATCATGTACCAAAAGCTTAAATGGAGAATGTAACGAGAAATTAATATTCCCGAGGATGGTATAGGAAAGTTGCGAAAGCACTGAGGTCATCTATTTTTACGCTTTCATCTGCACTTTTTGTGGCCGCCCCCCCCCACATCCAGTTGTTTAATCGAAAAATTGATTTTCTCCAACGTAGTATTTAGAAAATGTAAACGAGCTTTATCTTCTTTCGTTTTTCACTATTCCGATGGAACGATATTTTACGTGCCAGATGTTACCATAGTTCTAAAGAGCAAGCGACTGCCACCCCCACAACTCTGACCTCACTAGGACAATTTGGCCCAAATTTCATAATAATGTACATTTTGCCTAGAGGAATCTGCATATCGAATTTCACTCCTTTTCGTACCTAAATACCATATAGATCACTTGGTCCCCTCTAACTCCCACTTCCGTAATTCCGACTCCAGTGGGCCAGTCAAAACCAAACTAAATAGTGCAGCTGACATACACAGTAAGCTACATTCCGAATTTCAGCCTTATACCTTAAGAAATGCAGAAATTAAGAAGGGGACAGACGGACATTGTAATACCAATAAGTAGCTCCAGCCCTCCGCTCCTTAATGATATTTATAGTGAAATCCTATCTATCCTCTCCCTAACTGCGATTGGTCGAAACCTAATCACAACGGGACATGGTGCTGCTAGCGCTATGAGCAATTAGTTCTTTTGTTTTCTTTATAAAGAAATGCAATTCATATATTTTTTAATGGTCCCTAAATGCATATTTAATAAAGCATAATATTGAGCTAGTTAAACTTTATTTCTATCAAAACAAAAATTCATCTTTTAAATTGCTGAACTGCAATTAGATCAGGCTCGCCAAAAAAAAAGGCCGGCAATGTTGCTGGTGCATCATGGGGGATAGAAGAGAAAAATTTTGGGAGTTCTTTTAAGTGTCCAAAATTATTATTTTTAAACCTGTTCGTCATAAAACGTTGAAAGTTTATTTTTGTAGGTGTTTTTAACAGTCTATGTTGTGGATTGTCCAGGAAACCAAGTAACAATGTAATCATACGCAGGGTGAGAAGGCCGACCAATCGCAATTAGAGAGAGGTTAGATGGAGTTTCACTATATACAATCGTACTATTAAAAGTTAACATTGCTAGATAATATCAAAATGCATTATTGAAGTGATCTGTGTAAGCATCTAATGTTGAAACAAAGTGAGCGATTAGTTACTACCACGGTCTTTAGACGTAGCCAACGAGAAAGACAGGCCCCGGCGCGGAAAAGTCACCTGACCATATTAGTTCAGGTAATAATGTAACATTCATTGTTTCCATCTTGGATTTTAACAATCAATATTTTTTCGTTTGTTGAAAACAATGAAAGTTGGATTGTTGGCCGGACTACTATGGTCAGGTGACTTTTCCGCGCTGGGGCCTGTCTTTCTCGTTGGCTACGTCTATAGATATACATGGTCATCGAGCTCCATTGTTAAAATGAAGCTAAAGTTTCTAGCTCCCGGTAGGGCGGGAACTCTATTGAAAAGTGGCGCTGCATATACAATCGGCCCAACTGCGCCTGCAGCGCCGCCCTATCGGCAGATAGAAACTTTACTTTCATTTTCAGTTTTAATAAAAAACCTCTATCGCAGGTCACGGTCAGCCTTAGTTAGAGCACTAGAGCACCTATTTAGAGCCTTAGTACGATCTATGCGGCACCTGGCCCGATCTGTTTAACTTAGCTTCTCGAAACAATGGAAAATGGCGGAAGCTCGATGACCATGTATATCTATAGACTGCGCCAGGTGCTGCATAGATCGCACTAGGGCATCACCTTCTAAACTTCAGGCCTCACAACAGACGGTGAAAACGTCATCAATATTAGGTCCAAACAACAACGCTCTTAGCAGAAGGAGGTAATAAAAAAAATTATTTCTTCCTACCCGATTTTTCATGCACTCAAGACCGTCCTTCATGGTGTTGCAGTTTTCACAATGACCACCGAACAAGAGTTTCTGTGCATCGTAAAATCTTTTTTGGGAATTTACATTTTAATTGTGTTGTAACGTACACGTGATAATATATCGTCATGCACTTTAGTATTCAAATCAGTAAAAAAAAATATGGATTATTGAGTACAGCGGTTTTCAGGACCCATTTCCGTTTACGTACACCGTTTGGGGGGGGGTATGTTAATATAACAAGCGATAACTCGAAAATGAATAGAGATATCTAAAAACGAATTTCATTTTCGGATTAGTGAGGAAATTGCACTCCAGATCGAGTGGTCACATGACCCCCGTTCCGTTTGAACGTGTAAACTGCTTCTGGTACATATTGAATTAAATGTACGAATTTCATTCTCCATAGGTTGGCATGCATGAGATACAGACGTGAAACTGGTATGAAAGGAAACTCTGATTCATTGACTACCACGCCACCTAGTGTATGAGGACATGGGGTATTTTGTGTAATGTTGTAGCTATGTAGTCTAAATGGATGATTTTGCAGGATTAAGCAGTCTGAAGTACTCCTGAAATTCTATCCTAAAGGTATATATTTTTAAGAAAATCTTGAAAAAAAGCAAAGAGAACCTGTTCGTTCCTTCTTTCCTAGGGTAATAAAGACCGCCCATGAACTTAATTTTAAAAAGAAATAAATTTTGAGTTGGCCGGGGATTGTTATTAATGATCTGTGTCCTTAAGTTTATGAGAACGACCTTTTTGTTCATTTTGACAGGCAAAGGTATCGTTGGAATGTCTTTTGACTGAGAAGGCGCTCGAGATTTACGTGGAGTTATTTTTTAGGGGATAATTATTTTTAGAAACGTCACATGGGTGACGACAAGCGACTTGTAGCTTGAATGGCATCCATTTGGCAGAGCGGTGAAATTTAAAAAAAAATAAAATTGACATTCTTGTTATGTTCATCTTCATCTTGTCTTGCTAAAAATGTTACATCTTCCTCAAGGATCCCTCTTGCTTACTCTCTTTGTGTGCCTCCCTCCATTTAGTTTTAAGGAAAACACATTTGGATCGATATTGGGAAGGAGGGTTGGTAGAGAGGCCTGGAAAAAAATTTAACTTTACTCTCAGGTTCTTAGCTCTGTGACGTCACTCCTTTAAGAGCGACCTCCTCCATCCCCCGAGTACCCTTCTTTTTCATTGAAATTGTACAAAGGAGAAGAGAGGCTTTATAAAAGGACATAAAATACTACTGGTGGCGGTTTGGGGGGGGGGGCTAGATCAGGGTGGGGGTAGATTGTTTTAAGGGATGAAAGCGAGCTCCAGGCAGTCAACCCACTCTTCGCTTTAACCCTCCAGTGTCCTCTGAACGAAAGATAGGCTGAATGGTGGTGGCGCTACTTGTATGTACATGAAGGTTAAATAAAAGAGCTCGTGCTCCTTTTATGTACACTGGGAGCTCTGGTGGGCTTGTTGTTTATTCGCTGTTTGCTTCTGGGGACCTGTTTAGGTTCTTTTCCTGGAACTTTTGAGTTTGGGTTTTCTCTTTTTTGCAGTCCGCAGGGATTTTCGTCAAGGACGGTCCTCTTAACATAACAGTATTCCTGAGGAGGTTTACAAAATCATTAAATAATTATACACATCTGGCCCACGAATTAGAGGCGTCTGTTTAATATTTTATTCGACCCCCTTCCCTTTCGTCTGAAGAGTATAGTGATGAAGGAATCTGACTGTATATATCGTGTATTATTTGGACTGCTGTTCTTGACACTTGTGTTGTCGATAAGGCGGCTGGATCCATTTCTTCGTGGGGCTTCTGCCAAACTCTCTGCCTACCTTAAGTAAAGAACAAAGTGTATTGTGGTTTCTAAGACTGCATAACCTTCTTCCAGCCGTTAGGGTCCGGAAAAGACATTCTATAAACCACTGAAGACAGCGTTTCCTGTTCCTTGCAGAAATCAGGGGTTTTCAGATACGCATGCGATTGCTGATTTGGTTCCGCCAAATAAGAGTCGGGAAGTCTCTTAGTTAAAATCATCTGTCAATTGTTTCAAAATGCATGCCCTGTTTGTCCGATTAAGTCTCGTTCATGATTGATTGTCTTTGAATTTTCCCTTTTAGACAAGACTGTGGACCATTTAGTCCAATTGTTGAATACTCAGAACATCACAACTATTTCAATCATGGCTTCAGTCAGACGAGTGCCAATAAACTTTTTTAAGGAATGACATAACCAAGTTGTTTGATATATTACATGCAATATCTTCATTGAAACTTTCCAATGGTATCATAATGGTATTATTTGCACAGGTACCACTGAATCCAATTCGAACATCATCGAACTGTATTTATCGATTGTCAAAAACGTAGTTAATAACTTTATATTCGCTTATAGCTCGTCATTATGAGTTTTTTGTGTAATACTTGCTATCTTTATCTTCGCCTTAAAATTTTAAGGGATGCCATAATGGTACCATTAGAGCACGTGACATTGTATCGTTTTCGACCATCTTCGTGCGCTGAGCCATATTTATAGATTGGTGAAAGCAATACTTAATAACGTTCTATTCGCTCGTAGCTTGTCGTTAAGAGTTGTTTGATGTATTACTTGCTATATCTTAGCATTGAAAACCTGTAGGGAGTACTGGAATGATACTATTAGGGTACCTGTTAATGTACCAATCTTCACCATCTTTGCAATAAACCATATTTATCAATTGGCGAAAAGATATTTTGAAAATCTCTCATAGGCTTCGAGAAGATCGAGTTACAGTCGGATAGACAGACAGACACGTTTCCCCCCACTAGTAGCATAAAGCGCCTTTCGGTACTTGATAACGAGTCTCTTTTGGAATAATGAGTACCCATGCCGGCCAAATTCTTTTATTAGACTCGCCCTCCTTCTGCCATATAGTCTCAAACTATTTTGCATGAAAACGAATTTACATAGGCGGCGCAGGTATTTCTCATGCATTGGCCGGTCTTTTATTGTTCTAAGCTTAAAGTGCTTTTATTTAGACAGAAGTACCAGAAAAAGTGGTCCGTAAGACCTGTGTTCATTGTTTCACGGTCCAGTTGGAATATAAGGTTAGCTGCATACCATTCTGAACGTCGCTTGGTGTTGACTCCTCTGATGTGATGAGGCTCATTAGTCTGTGGATGGTATTTCGGAACTCTGGAGCAATTGTTTCAGCTGATGACTTCCAATCGCATCGTATGATTTTCTTTGGCCTCCTATTTGGCGGTTTCACTGGCGTACAGACTTGTTGCATACGTAAATGACATCCTATGATGATACCACGCTGGAATTCGCTGAGCTCTATTGAGTGACGCATGCAAGCACCAATATGAATGACAAATAAGTCCAATATGGCGTGTTTCTGTTTATATTTTCTTAGATAATATAGACACGTAACATTGTCTTGGAAGCGTGTTCGGAAACTTTTGACATTATGAAGCGTTTCCTACATCCAGTTAAAAATAAGAGTTGCTTTCTTTTTCAGGCTATTTTTTTTTTATTTTTCTTGTTACTGTTGTTGTGGTCGAATGGATTTCGCTTTTGATGTGGTTTTTTTTCTTTCTTCTTTCACCATTCGGTTTTGTTTCCGTTTTTGCCAGGCTCATTTTTAATCTACCTCTCTTCCTACACACTGTATTTTTTCGTTGTTGCTATAAATTTTTTTTCATCTTCTGAAGCCTGGAGCTGTGCAAACCCATCCGCTTGGAATGATAACATGTTGATCGATTTACACGCCTCTGAGTCTTGTAAATATCTTTGTTCTGCGAAAACGAAAACAGCGAAACTGCGACGCCCTAGGATCGTGTGAATTTCTTTGCTGCATGTGATGGAGATGTAGTGCTTGTGAAAGTAATGTTTTTGCTCATTTTTATAATCGAGCATTGATCATTCTTTCTTTTTCTTCTTCTTTTTCTTCTTTTTATTATTATTATTACTAGGGCTCCCGTCTTTCATTCGAATTTTCCAATAATCTTAAATGCCGCATGTTTACCTTATATGGCCATAACGTTTCTTGTCAGGAAACTTCCAATATAATAGCTTGCAACCGGCCGACGACTTCTAAAGGCCGATTCACATTCGCCTCCTGTGAAAACGCGCCTTCTCTTAAAATCGCACCAAAATCGCCTCGCCTGAAAGTCGGGACGCCAGAAAACTGGAGGCAGTTCACAATTAATTTTTTTAGGCGGTTGCCATTCGTCCTTACTTGTGATTGGCTGAAGAATGAACCAATCAGCCGGACGAGAAGTTGCTGTATTGTTTGTTTGTTTTTTTTCGAAAGAGTAAAAACTGAAACGTGCAACTAGCCGAAGAATTGACTGCCCAAAAGAATTGATGGGGAACACAATTTAGATTAGTTTCTTGTCCTTTCTTCGAAGGCAAGTACAGTATTATACAGGGTGTTCAAAAAATCTGTTACCAGTCTCAATATCTCAATAACCAATGGGAATTTCCAGATTTCGAAAAAAATTATCTCCTATCAAATCAAGTGTGGGCTTTTTAACAATGATCTTAATTTTGACCTTCACGTTTAATTTCAAGTCACATTTAATGCATAATGAAAACCGTAAGAGATAGATAAAAAAAAAATCGTACGGGGCTGTGTTGGGACACGGCCGCTAGTTAAGCCGTAGAATACGTCTTGTGGCCACATGGCGAATAAGAAATAATTTTGTTCGAACACAATTTAAGAAATTTAATTTCGGACATAAAATTTCAAGCAACGAATATACTTGCAATATATCATAAATTTTTAGCCAGATTCATTATTTTTAAACAAACTTTAATTATAAGGCATTCTCAACTTACAAATCACTGATGTATGATAAGAGAAGTACGAGGGATGATAAAAAGTAAGGTTACAAAGCATGCAATGAAATGTGTACATTTTATTTCATACAACCAATATAGCCAACTGATAGATGTACATAGTCTCCATATCGATTTAGGCACTTGTCGGTTCGTGGGATGAGTTTGAATATTCCCTCCTAGTAAAAATCCTGCCCTTGCGTGTTCAGCCACGTTGTCGCGAAGTGTTTCACCTCGTGCTCCTAGATGCTCCTTCAAGTGAGGAAAGAGGTGAAAGCCGCTTGGAGCGAGGTCCGTGTTGTAGGGAGGGTGCTCGATGATGTCCCAGCGAAACTGCTTCAACAGCGTGGTGGTCTTCTGGGCTGTATGAGGTCGCGTGTTGTCGTGAAAGAGGATGACGCCCTCGATGAAAATTCCTTGCCATTTCCTCCTGATTGCTTCAGACGAGGAGGTGAAACACTTCGCGACAACGTGGCTGAACACGCAAGGACAGGATTTTTACCAGGAGTACACAAATTTAAGTCTTTACAGTTAACCCAGAAGATGTTCAATATGACGTCCACCTGCACCATAACATAATTCTGCACGGCATTTCAACGATGCCATTACATTTACAATGATGCTATTAAATGTGACTGCTATTGTTGCCATTGTTGCATAGATTGCAACGGGGTTTTTGGGTGATCCGTTTATCGGATTTTAAAAATATTTTTTGTTTTGTTGCTTATTTGATGCTGAATAAGTTTGTAATTGCTTTTTTTCTGTGTTGACAATACTGTAAGAGAAAGAGCGCCCCCTGAACTTCTTATTTACTCCATTTATTATAATTTACATGACTACATTTGTATCCAAGATAGACGGGGGTACAGACTTTTGACTTACTCTGTATATCGTTCCGTACATAAATCACATTTGCTGAAGATGCTGTTAATGTTTTGCGGTTAAGGCTCATTATGGACTTCCATGGGTTGAATTCTATCACTTGAAGTTGAAACGTTTATTCATCAGATATATTTTTTGCTTCGAACTGAGCGGTGGAAGTTACTTGTGCATTCGTATCGTACTATTGCTCACCTTGGCGGCGCGACGCCTCAAATTTGACGCTCATTGACGCTCAACATCGGGCATCCAGGTCTTCATGGACTCTCCATCTCTCGATCTGTTTTCCAGTGACGGTTTCTATAATTTTTCTGGTGATTATTATGCATAAATTTGGAAATTCTGTAGTTTTTGCGAAACTTCAACACTTCGAAGGCCGATATCTTAGACACTATTAAATATTGAGGTTTAATTTTAAGCTATTTCATAAGCGCAAAAAGATAAAACAAATGACACCTAAAACGTTTTGCTAGCACAAAGGAAGTTGGAGCTAAATAATCCGCCACAGGGCAGATTTTCTGACTCTGCTTTGCACTGCTAATGCATCAGCCGATGGCGTCAGCACGAAGTCAGTCAAGGTCTGCTAAAACATGCTTTGTTTTATACTCTTTTGAATGCAATATCGTTCATTCTTCTATCATTATCAGTTTTCACATTATTAAAGTTTTCGTGATCAACACTTTTCGTGACATTCACGATTTAAGCGTGGCATCTCAGTATCGAAACGTAAAACGTATTCTACGTCAAAGGAGTCAATTGGAAAATTGGGCAGCACTCTAAAATTAGTCTAAATCATTTATCCGATTTGATTTTGTAACAATGGTTACCTAATAAACAAATAATTATGTGACAATAGGAATGTAAAGCCACATAAAACATCAAGAGGTAATTACGAAAGTAAATGTTCAGTATGTTAACTGTCAAATGCTACACACAATTCTGCACGACGTTTGATGGATTGATGCACAGCTGTCATTGTTGTCACCCTTCTTCGGGATCTTCCAGATATCACATACAAAGGAAAGTCCTCGGCAAAACGGGTCAAATATGCTGAAAGCTGAACGTTTTTGAAATTACTTAACAGGGGATTGTGTTTTGCGTAATATGAGCATCTTGCGAAATAGGGGTAGAAATTGGAAATACTTAATAAGGCGATTTCTAAAAATTGGTGCTTGATAGAAAAATTTCCGTTTGCAATTTTGCAATCTGCATTAAAAATACTACAAGAAAAACCTTATTTGGTTTCGTGAGCATTATTCAATCGTAACAACATTTTAGGAGTAACAGTTTGGAACCTCCTCGCACTGCGTTTTTCAAGTCGTCGTCAGTGGAGTTTCGGCGTGACCGCACTTCTTCTTTCAGAAGACCCCAAAGTGCGGTGAGGTCAGGGTTCCTGGCAGGCCAAGGCAAAGGTGGTAAAGACTACGTTAACCTCGTTTTGGAAAACTTTGGTCCAGACGTGTTCGGACTCGGCGATTCCCTTTGCTTTGAGCGCGGGAAGCAATCATCGTTGAGCATTCTGAGATAAGTGTTTAAAGAAATAAGGACCAAAAAAGTGTTTCGTAGTCATCCTCGGACTTGGAGGCACATTATTGTATGTTGCGAACATTGAGGAAACAGCAGTTGTTTTGGTTCCCTAAAATGTATGCTGATACATGAAGTCAAGTTAAAGTCAAAGGTGTTTCTGACCACCCTGTAGATTTTTCAAGGTAGTCTTCGTCATTTCGTCGTATTTGAAATCGTTTTATGACTTGTTATGCGAGCAGTTTGAGACGTCAGTGTTTTTGATCCCCCATCAGGCGCGTACGCGTTTTCTGCCTCCCACCACCTGCTGCCAACTGGAATCGTTCAGTTTTCATTGTTTTTGAAGGGAAAAAAGGCTTTTCATTTTTAAATCAATAACTCATCCACTTTATTGAATTACCTCCGACGCCATTCGGGAAGAAAGAAAAAACAAACTCACAGTTCGCTCTCCCGTGTTGTTGTTTCGCCGGAAAGAGTTCGCAAACGTCATTAAGGGCGGAAATGGCCCCTGTTGCCCTCCGTTCCATTGGATTTACATCGTTTTCCGTCCGTGTCTCTGCCATTTCCTCTTTTTATTCAGTATTCCTGTTTATTCTCCTTTCGTTTCGCCGGAAAAGGTTGGGGGCACAAAACGAATTTCACGGATGAAAAATGAATTTCTGATGATCAATTTTGTTGTTTGTTTTTTTTTTTTAAGATTTAAGTCTAACTGGATCTCCTGTTGCCTTTTTTCTCAGAATTTATGTAGCTTTTGATTTGTGGGTGTATGCGTACCGTTGCAAGCGATGGCGAAATGTGTAATTAATGCGCTGTTAATGTGTTCTCTAACTGATATGCGTGAACCTATCGGATTGGTATCAAAGAACAAACGTGGAGCGCCATTAGCGTAATTGCAGCAGTGTGCTGGCGAAACCGGGCAAAGGGACTGCTTCCTCTGCTGCTTTTCCACTGTTTCTCAATAGTCTGCTAATTCTCCATTATCTCTAGTTACTGCTCAGTTTGCGGGTTTGGTTATTCACCTCGCCTACATTTGCTGAATTGATGCTGATGGAATAACTATTTCTTAAAGCAGCAAATGAGAGAATTTAAGTCAGTTCATGGCTCATCAAATGGGACTTACGTCAAGCTTCAAAAGCAGTAGCGCACGTGCGCGGATAGCTTTGAAAATTTTTGGACGATAACACTCAGTTAGTCGCAGGACATCTGAAAAACATTTTCGCTCAGAGTTATGGCTACCTTCCCACCGCTTCTGGATGAAACGCTCGTGAGAATGGTAAAAGATTTTGTTTGATTTTAAGATGAACGCCGCTTTTGTTTGATTTCAAGCACTCTGGCACAGGAATACTATCCAAAGGCTTCTCAGCTTTAAGTATATTTGACGACAGTTGCTCCCAGTAGGGTTTAGCAAAGCTCCTGACGTAAGTGTGTTGGTCGATTGTTTCCTTTCTTCGTGGTCATGTCTATATCCTAGTCGTCGACACAATCCTAATTGGATAGATCAAGTGTTTCTTGCCGACACTTACACCAATAATCTGTGGATACTTACAATAAAAAAATCAGACCACTTTATTAGGTATAGCGCGTTATTTAAAAGCCTGAATTACTCGAGGCATAGAATTCAGAAAGTGCTGAAAGGGTTCCTGAGGTATTGCGTACCATGCAGACATGAGTGCGCCACATAAACTTAGTTCTGAGAATCTCGAATATTTGATGGAGGTGTAGGCATGGAGCGAATATTCTTTTCCAGCTCATCCTGCAAATGTTCAATCTGATTGTAACTGCAGCAAAGAAAAATCATCAACCTATTTCTGGAACCATTCCATGGTCATGAGGACTTAGCGCATTATTTTGGTAGTACAAGTTCCGTTTGGTAGTACAAAAAAGGCATATACACACTCAGGAAAAAAAAAATATTACAAAAAAATTTCCATGCATACCTTGAACTATTTTTCTACATAGCTTCCACAATTTTGAAGGCATTTTCATAGCGGTTTTTGAATTCTCTCTTCATAAAAAGTTGGCCCCTGTAATATCAACCAAGTCATCATTGTTGAATTTCTGGCCATTTTTACCTAGCGACTATGTTTTGCACCTGAAGTCGTTCCTTGGTGGCCAGAAGTTCAACAACGATGCACATGCGATTGCATACGCTGATGACGTCAGCACAGTCAATCAGTGGCTAAAAGGTGCTTTCTTAAATGCTCTATCGAATGCAGAAGTCGGATAGCTTCATTAGCATAGGATCAAATATTCGAGATTTTGGAGTAACCCATTTTCAGTGCAAGGGGTACCAGATGTTCTTGTTTCAGGTGTATGAGGGAACCTGCCCAGTGTTTATAGAAATCTTGAAACATGCCTGGAAATTGTCTCCGTTCATCATTATGTCCAACTGCCAGATACTCTTCAAACGTACAAGAACTAAGGTGAATGAATGCCTTTCAAAGAGCTTTAACACCTTAATATAGACAGAGGGGATCCAATAAAGCATTAAACACATATTTGCGTACTTAGGAACCCAGGTACACAAGATACGCCTATGGCTGCGTTCAAAAACGTATCGGAATGAAGTTATCTTGGAAAATGAACTTTTTTGGGTATCACGATTTCTTGGAAAAAAATGTTTAACCCCCTCTTTCGTTTTTTTAGATAGATGATAAAAAACATTTTGTTAAAAATACCCCCATTACTCCGTTTCCTTTCTTTCTTCGCCATTGTTTTTTTTTGCCGTCGTCTTTTTCAAGGGAGGAAAAGGAATGATTCCGACATATCATCATGATGAGGCCCTTTTTTGAGGTTTTTTTTTTTATTACTAGCGGCAGTTTTTGCTGTTTTTCTTTCATGGGTTATGATTTTTTTCAACATGAGGGGGTAAAGAAACCCTCGGGAGTTTGTTGTAGGGCATAAATCTCTTCCGAACACAATTAAGCCATTTTCCACGCTTGAAAATAACAACAAAAAAAAAATAAAAATAAAAGAGAAGACAAGGATCCCCGACAACATGGCGTTTTTAAAGTCTTTTTTTTTTTTTGTAACCCCCCTTAAAAATTTTTTTGTGAGGGTTCAAGTATTATTGTTGTT
The DNA here is from genome assembly GCA_023313115.1 of Rhysida immarginata. Lineage (NCBI taxonomy): Eukaryota > Metazoa > Arthropoda > Chilopoda > Scolopendromorpha > Scolopendridae > Rhysida > Rhysida immarginata. The sequence goes on along the minus strand of JAHWFO010074327.1, from coordinate 1,484,753 downwards.
ATACTGGAATGCGAATAGTATTGTATATCCCAAAAAACGGAGTTAGTTTTTTGGCTGGGTTTTTTTTTATATTTATTATGTTGTTTTATGGGGTTGCCAATTTGATAAGGGTATCGTTAAAGAGCTCGCGTTGCTTCGGAGGCTGGGCGCTATTTTTATCGAATATTGATTTGTTTTTCTTCTAAAAGTTTCGTGGAGCGGCAAGATTTAGGTTTTGGTTTTTTTTTTTTCTTTCTTTCTTTCTTGCTTTCTTTCTTGCTTTTTTGTTATTGTTATTCAATAAAAGAGCCCAGAGCGAAACAGACTATGGAGCCGATCGATCCACTTTTCTTCCGATTTGTGTCCAATCAGCTTCGAGTTAAAGTTTAAACGTCCAGATTGAAGGAAAATCAAAATGGATAAAAAAAATGAAGCAATGCTGAGACGGTGTTTGATGCCTTATCATTTGATTAAATTACGTAGGCGAGACACATTGTTATAGCCAGAAGATAATAACCAGAATAAGCGCCGTGTGCATAAGATGCTGGAAAGTGTCCACTGGGTATCTGTGCCGTATTTCGCATAGTGGAGGAATCCATGGAGCGAACTTGGAGGTTGAGGTGATCCCAGTAAAAGTGTTTATATCTTCTAAAGATCACATGACCGCTAATATACAGGGTGACCCATTTTAAAGTTCCCCCTGGAATATCTCGACAACAACACATAGGACCGACAAAAATTACGAATGAAACTTATTTGTCTCAGAGGGGGCGATCGACTGGTACTACGAGGGCCGTTCAAATTTGACCTGGAAATTACTAAAAAACACACACACCAGTTATTTCTCAAGAAACTCTCCTTTTCTTCTCTACACATTTTTTTCTAGCGTTTTGGGAACATCTGGATACCGGTTCTGTAGAAATCTTCAGGCTGATGTCGAAACCACGTCAGCTTAGCCTTTTTCACTTCCTCATTGGAGCCGAACCTCTGCCTTCCCAAAAACTCTTTCAATGGTTCGAAATGGTGATCGTCGCAAGGGGAGAGATCCGGGCTGTATGGAGGATGAGGTAAGATTTGAGTTCCGTCAGTGTGTCCATAGTGTGTAATCTGGCATTGTCTTGAAGAAAACAAACACCACTAGTAAGAATCCAGGTCCCTTTTTCCTTAGTGCCGGCTTCAGGGACGTCCTCAAAATGTCACAGTAGTAGAATGCATTTATGGTTGGACGTTCTTCCAGAAAACCGACATGAATGATACCCTTAATGTCCCAGAATACAGTCTCCACCCCTTTCGTTGCCGACGGTGTCATCTTAAATGTCTTGGGTCGTGCTGAATCAGTGTGTCGCCACTCCATGCTCGCACGCTTGCTTTCAGGAGTATGGTGATGAATCCATGTCTCGTCGGTGGTCACAACACGCCTTAGGAAGCTATCACTTTCCCTGTCCATCCGGGTGGTTTTGTGATCCTTCGAGAGTTGCTTAGGGACCCATCTGGCACAGATCTTGTTGAATTTCAGCTTATCGTGGATGATGGTTTCCACACTGCCAGTGCTGATGTTCAGTATTGAAGCCAATTCTCGGACATGAATCCGCCTGTTGTCCCTTATTAGCTCATTTGTTCGTGCGATGATGCCATCATTGACAGCATTTGCTGGCCTTGCCTTATGAGGTTCATTGCCGGTGGATTCTCGCCCTCCTTCAAAGTTTTGGCACCAAGCAAAGACGGATGAACGAGACAAACATGACTCGGTGAACAGTCTTTAAAGTCTCTGATGAATTTCAGATGCTTTCACACTTTCGTTGTGGAGAAAATTGATGATTATTCATTGTTCCACTTTGGTCGACACATCGCTGTCCGCCATTTTGTTCAAACAAACAATCGGTCGTCATGGCAACCGGATGAGTGGTGCTGCATTTGCGGTAGTTGCCATCCCAACAATGAAAGTTTAAATTTTTACAATAATGAAATTTACAAAAAATAAATTCCAGTGGGGCGGGAGACTACTTTGAAATCTTAAAGAGGAACCCACATTTTTATTGCATATTCGGATAGTAAGTAAAAAAATTTAATGTTGCCTCCTGTCCTATCTCCAGGAGGTGAAGGTCCAGTTTGGTATCCTTGGATAACTTTACCAGGACTAATGAAATCGTAGTTTAATAAGATTAAATTCGATGTAGTTTATTCGAGAATTACAAAAAAAATATAATTTTTGTGAATTATTGCACCATTTAGCATGAATTGAAAACAATGTGTTCATAAAAAGTTACATCATTTTTGATGTACCATTCAATTGCCCCCTCCGAGACAAACAAATTTCATTCGCAACCTGTTTCGATCCCATGTGTTGTTTTAGAGATATTGCAGGGGAAACTTTAAAATCCCGAGCAATATTTGGACCGAGCCCCATAAACCAAATTCCATTAACACCATCCGATCCAGACTTCATAGTAATGTAGATCCTGCTTATATGAATCTGCATATCAGATTTCAGTATTTAGGGTAGATCAGTCCACCCGTGCCAGGTTTTATCCTCGGAAATTCGGCGTCCTAGATCTTAGGGGGAAATATTTACAGGACTATGTAATTTTAAGGCTGCTATATATTATCATACATCATTTATCATTTTATCTTGATTTTTCCCTTATAAATAAATAAAAAGGTTGCTATGATAAAAAATTTCCAACTGTACCATAATGGAATCATTACAACATGTACCACCGAATCAAATTCGAAGATCATCGAACTTCTTAACTGTTCTTATATATTCATTTATGACATGTCGTTACAAGTTATTTGATATATTGCATGCTATGTCTTAGCATTGAAAATTTCCACTGGTACCATAATGATATCATTAGCATAGATACCATTAAATCAAATTCGACTATCATCGAACTGTATTTATCGATTGTCAAAAGCGTACTTAATAACTTTATATTCGCCCATTAAGTAGCTCGTCATTACGACTTGTTTGATGTTTTGGTAAGGCATTCGTGAGGAAATGTCAACCAAGAACCAGATGACAAGTCAAGATTTCGCTTTATAGATAGCCCCAACAGAACGCATCAGTTTTATTAAACCCGCTCGTCAATTGTATCATTGGTTCAATTGGGTAATTTACATTTTATTGTATGGACTGGATCAATAGTGATGACAAACTTGTTTTCATTCTGAATCTGTTGGAATTGAAATGTTTGATTGCTGAAGGGTGCTTTTGCGGAGTGTTTATTCCATTTGAAGAGGTCAGGTGAAACATTGACCGTCAATCAAAACGATTCGTTTGTAATCACAAGGATGAATCTTGTTTATTTGATGTGTTCGGTTGGATGTTATCAGTTTTTGGTGGATGTAATGCTAAATGACAGCAAATATATCGGATTGATCTGTGATGATTTAGTCTCTTGCGAATGAGCTCTAAACGTGATTGAGGACATTCGATTGTGGCACTCTCCGATCCATTTAAAGTTTAGGTGTTAATTGGTGTTAGCATTTGATCGTGTTCTTACACACACTGGCCAATAAATGAAGAACATGAGCGAAACACAAGATAAAGAGAGAAACCACTAATGCACTCGTATAGGCATCTTCAGTGAGTGTCAGGGTTTATATAGCCCCGGTATAGAAACTAAAACCAATCAATGTTTGGATGGTTTTTGTTTATTAGTAAAATAGATTACAAAATATGAGCGTATTGGATGGTTTATTTTTAACTATTTCTGCATCTTTTGGATTGGTCTTGAGAAACATGTCCTTGCTTTAACGAAGGAAGAGATGTCCATTTTTGCGTTAGAAATACGTGAAATGTGCTCCTTCATCCGTTTTTTAACGCCTCTCTGAGAATGTCTGAAATAGTACTTATGGCACTTGGCTAATCATGTCCCTTATCCTGCTTAGTTTTTCCTTTAAGATGTACTCGCTTCTGAAGGCTATTTTGCTGTTAAAATCTTTACAAATTCTCTTAAACCCTATATAAATCTTTTGTTGTATGGGAGGTTGAGAATCCTCTACCATTTCTTGCATTTCCCGGTGTGTAGCGATGGTTTCCAATTCCGTGTTTTTTTCCCCGTCTTCTTTTCCAGTTTCTTAACCATTAGCTTGTCATAGTCGTTGTATTGGCTTTGGGTTTGGATAATATCTAGTTCTGCTTTTTTCTTTTTTTCTGGGAGGGGAAACGGAACGGTCCGTCAGATTTCGTGATGGAACGATGCTAATTTTTATGACTGGAAATAATTGGATTTCTGTTTAATAAACGCCGGGGTGAAATTCGACGACTTTCGGTGAGGATAAGAACTATGATCTAGGAAGGATAATTTTTGGTCGACCTCTACTTCAATAGTGAAATGAATATCAGGTTTAAGGAGTTTAAGTTGTTCAAAAATCTGTTGGATATCTCGGATTAAAGATGGAGATGACGTCAACGCCGTGACGTTTTCATAGATGGGACGTAGCTGAAAGATTTCAAAGTAGGTACCATTGGTCATTTGTAAAATGAGTCATTACACTATTGACAATATTTAGACTTAAATCATTTTCATGCTCGGGAATAAGTTGACAATATCAAAGGATATCAGCTGATCATCTTCGTAGATTATCTTATTCTTAAGCAGCTTACACAGTGCAATGCTTTTTTAATGCTTAAGTCCACACTTGTCAGGTTTAACGAAATCCGTTATTTTGTCATAATACTTTTACCCACAGTCAGTTGTATTAGATTTGGTTAGTGAATTGGATGAGTCTGATCATAGAAATTTTTCATCATTGTCAAGGAAAAAGAAGGGCTTAAAGGACTTCGTAAAGCGACTGGACTCGTCTAGCTGGAGTCATGAACGAAACAATGAAGCTGTTAACTGGATTCTCTGGGTAGTATTCAACTGTTAGAAAATGAGCCGCATTCTTTGTTTAAAAGGATTAACTGTACTAATTCAAAGGCAATTGATCGGCAGTCCTTTGCAAAAAGAAAAAAAAAAAAAAAAAAGCCTTATGCCTGCAAAGAACAACAGATTCGTCTACCCCGTTATGTCTGGAACGTCGTGAACGGACACGTGAAGACTGGAAGAAGGCTATGTGGTCTGACGAATCACGATGCACATTATTTTGTTCCAACTGTAGGCAGAGGGTTTTACAGAAGCCGTATGGATCCAGCATGACTTAATGAAACAATTCAAGGTTCTAGTGATTGTGTCGTGGTATAGGTCTGGTCTCCTGAATATTGTTGCCGACGAATCTAATCCTCCAATACTCGTGTGCTTCAAAAAAAGGATTATTCAGCTTTGTAGGGATCTTATGTAAAATGTGATTAAATTGTTCAAACGAAACAAAAATGTTATTTCTACACGTAGAATGGACAAAGTTTAATTGAGATTTTTCATCACTTCCAAATAATAGAATATTGACAGCAGCGCGTCAAAATAATGGGATATTCTGATTTACATATTCTGGAATGGGATATCCCATTTGGTTTTCTTAGGTAGGAAAAAACAAATCCTTTTTGTTACTTTTTACTATCATTCAAATATTTACTCAGCTGTTAAAGAATTTCAATTCACCATCTATTGAGAAATGTAACCCAAAAAGGATCTGTCATTAACCCAGCATAAGCTGATATTCCAATTGTACAAATCAAAGTGATATTGCTGAAATAGTACATGGCTCATAAGTTTTGAAAAAAGCAAATTCCGGCTATGGGTTCCAAACTAGTGGGAATAAATGCGGACGCAAACGTGCAAGGACGACACGTAAAGATAGACGGCTACAAAATTGTACATGATAATCGATTAAAATCATCAAATGTTATTAACATATTGTGGCGGAAGGATGGAACTGATGTATCCTTAAGTACAACACGCCGGCGCTTACATGAATTTGGAATGAACAGCTGTGTGCCAAACAAGACACCTATGTTGAACAAAACTCAACGCAAAGCACGACTCGACTGGGGTAAAGCCTGTGCCAAATGGACCCCTGAGGACTTCAGCAATGTCATCTTCAGCGATGAATCCCGATTCTGTCTAACGTTTGGTGATCAAGGAATCAGAGTATGGCGAACTAAAAAAGAGGCACACAATCCCAGCACTGTGAACCAAACCGTCAATTTCCAAGCAAATTCATTGTGTGGGCTATCTGAGTTCCCAGGGCCGTAGCCAAGACGTTATCTTCGGGAGGTCGATTTTCAAAAATTCCGGACCTTTTTTCAAAATTTCGACTGAGTCGGACCTTTTTCCATATTTGGGAGGCGGACCTTTTTCCATAATGGGTTGGTCGTCGACCCCCCCCCCCCCCTGACTACGGGCCTGGTTCCATGGGTACGAGACAGCTTACAGTCATCAGAGGGACAATTAATTCATTAAACTGTCAGGAAATACTGGATGCATTTTTTCGAAAATTTGAAGATGACTTTCGTCATTTACCCACAGCCCAGTTCTCAATCATATACGGGTATCAAGCAGGAAGGCGGTTTCTATTCATGTCGCAGGACTTTTTTTTTTCGTCCTCGGTAAGTAACTGAAGACCACCCGTAACAAGAAGGAAAACAACCATCGAACACAACGTAAACATGGGCTCAAATGGAACCTATGCTCCAGACGAGTCTTCCTAATCCCTTCTCTTTTATCTTTATCAAGGCGCGGTGTGTGTAATTAATGGGCTGACATCGAGGTGGGGGGCTGGCTTTTTGACGTCACATGTTCACCTTGAAAGTTCTAGTGACTGAGTTGGGGGATCTTATTTATAGATATTTGCGAAGTCGATGAGCATTATTTCTTGATGAGTACATGTAGGAGTGATAGTTTTAGCTGCGCCTGCGTAGAAATCACTTCCGTCCGTCACGACGACATACACTCTGAAATGTCGTCATTACTTAATTGGAATGTCACTCTCTTCAGTGTCGGCGCTTTTTGTTTTTATTTTTAGGGTTCTCTCTTGATTCTACCGACAGGAGCAAAAAGTAATTGCACTGGGTGCAGCGTTTAAAATTAGCCGTTCGTTTATTCGAAGTGTTCTTTTTCTTCTTCAGCGCGTGTATATAAACATGTTATGGCATTTGTTTATTTTTTGAAGTTGCGTTTAAAAGGTGGAGGAACGTTAAATGTATCTTGGAAGTCGTTATAAAGTGGGTTTTTTTAAGCTTATGTTTAGCGGAGTCTTTTTTTTTTTCTCTCTCTCTCTCTTTATGAATAGGAGGACCCCTCGTCGCAATTTCACGGCCACTCTGCGCTTAGAAATGCCGAAAATTCCGACTTTAATATAAATAGTTTAATTAATTTTTTTTAAATGTTCCCCTTATAATAAATTGGTTGCCTTTCTTTAATACAATGTGTAGCACGTGCAGTGTGTCCAAGAAGCAACCTTCATTCACTTAATTAAGTAGCAGAAGAAGGCCTGTCCGTCCCCTTGATATTTTCTACATTTTTTTTTTTTTTTTTTTACATAGACGGTTGAAATTTAGAATCTGACTTGCCATGGGCATATCCTACTTCATTATTTAGTTTGGTTCACTGGGGTCGTAGTTTTAAGAGTGTTCATTGGAGGGGACCATTTGATTCTATATGAAGTTTGGGCCAAGTTGCTCCAGTGGGGTAGGAATTGTGGGGGTAACAGCCACGTGTTCTTTAGCCTTGCGTACCGTGTTCACGATGCCCCAATCGGTAGAGGGAGCGTGATACTCGTGGTTCCTAGTTCGAATCCAGGTCGTGGAAATTTTCCTTCCGTTTTTTCTGATAATATCATTTCCTAATGATTGGAATATCATCTGCAGTTTCCATTTATAATTTTTTAGGTTAGGTTTATGTTAGGTTAGGTCATGCGATCAGAATGTTGAGAAACGAAAGAAGATAGAGCTCTTTTGTATTTTCTAAATATTACGTTCGAGAAAACTTCTTGATAAAGAAAAAGGAGGGTTAAAAGTAGATGGACTCATTGCTTCCACTACTTTTCTATACACTCTTCTGGGGAAATCAATTTTTGTTAAGTACCGAAATTAGGTTTATGCTTTTGCTTTGTCAGAACATCTATCTGTGACTCGATTTTCTTGAAAAGAATGAAGGTTTTTCAAAATCTTTTTCGCCAATCAATAAATGTGGAACAGACCTCGGATAAGTTCGAAGATGGTCTCTCATTTGTTAATACAAGTAACGTTCTCGTCATTTGTTGTTGGAATAATTTTGCTAACAATACCTAAACCCTGTCTAAAGAAGTGAATTTCACTTTTACTTTGCATTGAAATCGAAAATTTAATTGAACACGCCAGTCAAATATTCATTGAACAGAGCATAAAGAGCTCGCTTCATTTCATCAGTAAGCACTTATGTAGGAACGCATTAGCAGTAGATTATGAAGACACAAGCTGACTGACTGACTGATTCATCAACGCCGAGCCGAAACCGCTAAAACTAATTACTTGAAATTTGGCATTAGGTTTATTATGTGACGTAAGCACCCGCTAAGAAAGGATTTTACGAAATTTATTCTCTGAGGGGGTAAAATAGGGGATGTAAGTTTGTATGAAAATTGTCATTTTTTAATGTTAAATCAATGATTAAGTCCATGAAAATTGGTATTTGTCCCTTTGGCAAGAAATTAAGAAAGAGGCGTTTCATGAGTTTTTGAAATTTACTCCTTGAGGGGGTAATCTAATTAGCTTTTCGGTTAAGCGATGATTGTAACAAAATTACTTTCTTTAGCACATAATTTGTTTTTCATATCGAGAGACGGCGCTGGCTGTATTTTAAATTGCGGTATCGTTTAATTGTTTGCATAACTCTACAACCTGAACGGATACGCACCGTGAGGGCACACACTGTTGACCGGTCGCTCTAAATATGTGAAAATTGTTCTGCATGCCATGAAAAAAGACATTTTCTTTTTCATTAAAATGTAATGTCCATTCATTCATAGCATGAGTTTTTTATATTTGAAAAGTAAAAACATGTACCGGAACATATAATTATATGATCACTTATCTGATTTCTGAAATCTGTGAATTTTCCAATTAAAAAAAAAAAAAAATTATACTGTTATGGAGTCTGTTGGTGCCTATTAAAAAATTTTGGATTTTTGAAATTCTGACTTTGGATTCTTAAAGATTGTCAAAAAGTAGAATAGGGATGTCTGTAAGAGTCTCCCCCTATCTCTGTCTTCATCGATAAAATTGGGTTCAAAACTTTAAAAGTTCTACACTTTGAGTGCCTCTATATTCAAAACAGTTGGATCAATTGAAAGAACACTAAGAATAAAATATTTTTCAAATGTTGCGTATAATCTGAAAATAAGGGCTCCATTTGAAATTTCAAAGTTGCCCCCCCGCCCCATCCACAGGGGTCAAGTTTGGTATCATTGGATAGCGTTTTTAAAAATATTAAACACGTGTTTTTTGTTCTTTGGATCCGATGTGAATTTTTCCAGGTATTTGGCCGTTAAACTTTATTTAAAACACCATGCATAACACAATTCACCAGGTTGGTTTATTAGAAACTTTGGCGTCGACTACTAAGGTCATTTTGCGCCTTTTACACAAGTTATAACAGTACGCAGCCCGGGACAAACACAAACATCCATGCCCACGGCGGGATTCGAACCCGCGACCAGGCGGACTCGAGAACTAGAAAGCCTACGCCCTAGCCCTCTCGGCCACCTGGCCGGCCAATTCACCAGGTAACACTCACCTCGTTTTAACGATAAACGAGAAATTAATCCCCCCGAGGAGGGTTTAGAATTTTTTTCAGGAAATATCTAAGTATGTTTAAGAAAGTACATTACCTAGGAAAATACTAAGAAACCTTTTAATGAACGTAACTCATTTCAATGTTATTATTATTTTATAGTTCGTGAAAACTGATTGTATGTGAAAAACTGCAGAAAATTTTGACCATCACTGTCACGGCTTATCTGCTTCTAGTCCAATTTACGTTTGGTAAAGAAATTTTTCTTTTTCCGCTTTATTACACTTTCAGGTTTATGCGTTTTTATGCCTAAGAAGACCTCGGTGAACTCGGGAATACAGTAAAAGGCTAAAGGCATACGCTTGCCGCAACCAAATTATGTTTTTCCTTTTTGCGAAAGTACCGCAAACGTCGCTTATTTGAAGGGATCGTGAAATTTTAATTAGACTTTCTTCCTCTAAACCACGTCCACGTTGCACGTTTTGCTGTATGGTTTGGTACATTAAAAAGCCTTATTGTTTGCGACGAGTGCTTCCAGTGAAAATTGGATTTGCTCTCTAATCTTTGGTGCGTTTCGGTAGAGTGTAGTTTGTGTCTAGTATAAGGCTGGCATAAGCTGACTTAATGATATGCTCATCAATAATGCTGCGTTACCTGGTGACGTGAATGTTATTTAACGAGCACTTATTAGTGGTTTACATGGTAAAATCCCGTTCTCCAAAAAACCTCGACGTTATTGGTTATGCTATTGTCTAGGTGTCACATGCATTAATTGTATAGAGATGAGAGTAGCGCAGTGGAATTCAATAACATGTAACAGCACACGGATTGTAATATGAAAAATAAAAGTTTAATGAATAAATAATCAAAATAAAATAGGATTGACTTAAATATGGTAAACACAACTAAATCCAGCAAAACTTATCTGCTAGGTTGAAATAGAACAAGAAATTAATAACGGTAGTATTTTCTTAATGCTACAATGATAAATTTATAAGCACTAAATAATATTGGTATATCAACGTGCCTAAACCTAGACACCAAATGAAAACACTGCGAAAGTAAATTCAATTACAGCATAAGCTAATCAAACACAAATTACTTCCTAAAACAATAAACCTCTAAGGAAATGCTTGATAGATCATTAACTTAATCAACAGTTAATAGTGAACAAATTCATAGTTACATTACAATATAACTTTTACAAAAATAACATCAGGAGACATAAGAAAATCAATTCTTATACTATATCTGAATTCAAACCAGGGCTGTGGAACGAATTGATTTACGTTACGCATTTTGTTATTAGGTTTCTTTAAGTTATGTTTTTTGTTACTTGATTTTGTTATGGTAGATGTTACGTTACTGAATATCGTTATCTTAGAAAATAACGTTATTATAACGTTTTAAAGAGGGCTATGGAACGAATTGATTTATGTAATGCGATAACGTTACGTTATCGCATTTTCTTATTAGGTTTCGTTACGTTATGATCTTTGTTACATGATATCGTGATCTTAGAAAATAACGTTATCATAATGTTTTAATAATAATATTTTATTTTATTGTATGAGGAAGAGTTCATGCTTAAATGACAGTCACCTCCCTGTTATCAATAGACTCCTCCAGAACCCCAACACTCCTGATTATATATATAACGCTCCAGAACCCCAACACTCCTGATTAACGCTTGTTTCCCGCAGCCTAGATTTTGTTATGTTTCCATTATTTAAGAAATTTCGTTACGTTATACATGATATCGCTATTAATATCGTTATTTCGTTACGTTTCAGTTACGTTCCACAGCCTTGATATCGTTATTTCGTTACGTTTCCGTTACACTCCGCAGCCCAGATTTTGTTATGTTTCCGTTATTATCCTGCTTTAAAAAATTTCGTTACGTTAAGCATTATAATACCGCTATTAATATCGTTATTTTGTTACGTTTCAGTTACGTTCCACAGCCCTGATTCAAATGATGCTTCCACAGCTTAAACACATAAATTTGAAGCACAAAACTCCTATCAAAGTCCGTAATAAATTATGCAAATACTATACGGGCTGATAAACAGACTAAAGACAAATTGAAATCACGTATATCAAAAAGTCACAATGAGTATTATTAATATAGTCCCACACGGTAAGTCCAAAGTCTGGTTGAATATAATTTAATTATTATGAGGCAATAATCACAAACACAATGCCCATGGATAAAGGGACAATGACCCCTGGCGTGACACAAAAAGAAAGTCTTAGCAAGCTAAATAAGTTCGCTATCAGTCCAATAACGGTATTCGACAGTAACACACTTGAGTGCTAGAACTTCAATAATAAAAGAAACAAACACATATATCAGCTATAACTATAATAGTATAACGGTAATTCTTTTTAACGGTGCTAAAATCATTCACCAATACACCTGTTAAGCTGAACACAAAAAATGCACTTAATAACGGCCAATTATATTTTTTTCCCCTATAGTTAGGACGCCAACAGACTTTAACAGCACAAACGGAGAACTGCGTTATACATTGCTTTCAATGGAATTAAGGAATCTTAATTAATACGAAGCCCAGCTGATAATATGAGTATGCACATAAACCATACGGCCATAAGCCTAAAACTCTTGTATTGTAACGAAGGTCTCTGCGGTAAAGCTCATTAAACGCCGCTTCTATTAATTTAGCTCTAAAGCCCACAATAAAATCAGCACTTACTAACGCATAACCGTGCTCCGCTATCGTCCTCGGGAATCCATTTGAAGGTTTTCAATTGAAGAACGAGGAGTCAGGTCGCTCAGCTGTCTTTCCTGCTGCCTGGAGAAACGAACCTCCGCCTTCTTGGCTTCTCTGCACGGCGTGGCTGTTTCTAATTGCGCAGCTCGTCGCTCCGAAGCCGTCTCCGTCGTGGTGGCTCGAGGTTCCCATCCACTATCCAATTTGGCGATTGAAAAGCAGAAGTTATGCCTGCCGAACGGTTTCCTCAGGAGCTCGTGTTTTCCCAGAGTTCTCTCGTTACCATCTCCAAGGCTCTCTCCCTTCTTTTTTGTCCTTCTCTCAAACTCCGCGCTTGAATCGACCTCTGATTTCTCATTGGCTCCTGCGTGTCGATGTTTCTTATGACGCGGATGACCACGCCTCGCTTTCCTCCTGGAGTGATAGAAAATCAGAGAGTGAAAACGAGCGTTTGCGTCACCGGAATTAGAATTCCGTGACACTAGGGAAGCTTGAATTGCCGAGTCCTAATTAGGGGGCCAGGGAAATTCTTGCAAATCTTGGCAATGCTGTTCCAACTAGTTCCAACCATACCCGAATAATTTTAGCCGTTTGACATGTTTTCTTTGATTGTCCGAACTATACAGAGTGAGTCAAAAGTCACTGGACATAGCTGTAATTCGAAAATGGTGCGTAAAATAAACGATGTGACCATGCTACAGTAGCAGGATATAGGATAAGTGCAGTTTTGGAGTTTGGCCGTCATTTTGGATCCAGGTTCATTATTTTAAATGGGAAGGGGGTCATGTGGCATATCAAATAACACCAGTTTTTCCTCAGGAGTTCACTCCTGCATTCAGATTTTAGTTTTGTGTTCACAAGTGATTAACAAAAATATTTCTCACTGTACCATTGTCTGCTGCAGGTCATTGGAGATGGTACTAATGTCCGGGAAATACCTTTACCGAACCATTTCTGTTGATTCCAATGCCCGGCACCCTGAAAGAGACCCACTCGGCCACAATACCATTTCAGAGATACAGAGACTGTTGAACATAAAACATCAACCGATGAGACAACCTCAACAATGGTGTTTGCAGTACTTGCGAAGATTCCACAACGTAGCACAAGTCGATTCTGCGTACCAACAAGCAGCAAAAAATATCCCAGGATGATCCGGATAGACGTGAGGAGTTCTGTACCTGGGCTCTGGACAACTATCGACTGGATCCTTTAACACATAGCATTGTGTTCAGTGATGAGGCCAATTTTTAAGTCCATCGTGAGGTGAACGGTAAGAACATGAGATACAGGAGCGATACGAATCCTCATTGGGACAGATTTATCCAAAGTCTTTGGTGATGTCATAGTAAGGGTGTGTGGGAGATATTGGGCACCTGTTTAAGTGGGCCAATTTTCATAGATGGTACCCTAAATTCTGATGAGTACCTGCGAATGTACAGAATACTGTGTTCCGGTCACTCTTGACTGAACATGACAGTTTCCTAATGTACCTGGTTGTAATGGTACCATCCTGGTGCCATTGGAAACTTTCAATGCTAAGATATGGCATGGAATTCCTTAGGCCTTACATTATCAACAGCTAATTTCTGTTAGGCAAATTCTCTTCGATAGCTAATAGTTAATCACTAGCTTGAACAGTACATGCTTATGTAGAAACGCTTTGGCAACAGATTATGAAGAAATAATATACCCTTACACAAAACGCGTCAGCAGTTGATGCTCATTTTATTAAATAGGAATGTTTACAAATTAAAGGAGTCTTATATGTTCGAATATATAGAGAATCACTGCTCTCTCCATTTAACCTTTCGGGTACTTTATTTATTCATTTTGACCTACAAATTTCTGTTAGAAGTGCGCTTTGCCTTAGCGAACAGAGGCTTCCTTAATAACCTAATGTAACCCTAACAACGAAAGGCTTCTTTAGAAAACAATTGCTTTTTTTTTTCTCAATTTCCTTAAAATCCTATCGGTCCTGGGCATTTCGGTTGCCTCACTTGTTATATATCCAGCTGAAGGGTGAGTTTTGTCTCCTCCTTTCCTTTACTGACATTGATCGCTGCGCTCACCCAGTGACATCAGCAGGGGGACGATGTCTGGTTTCCTGAAAACCATAATTTTGAAATAATAAAAACCAAACAAACAAAAGACCCAGCCCCTTTCGCTTTATGGCGCACTCCATTGGCCGCTCGTGTTGGATTCGCTTGGCCTTTGAACTGGATGTTGCGCGTTCATTATACAGAACAAACTGCCTCGTTGTAACGTGAATATTAAACATGGCCCCCTTTTACAGTTGGGTTCTGCGAGGTGGAAGAATTTATTGGCAAACGTTTCAAATCTCCTTGAGAACGGTGTCCTTCTTATCCTCGCGGATTGTTTGCGACGACGGCAGATTGCGCAACCGGAAGTGATTGGAGAAGGACTGGCTTTTGAATTGTTCCCGTCTTTTTATTTTTATTGTTGTTCTAATGCTTGGTTCCCCGATTGACGTCATCCGATTGTAATTTGCGGTTGGCTGCAGTTTCGTACGTTGCATTTTAATTAACGTGGTTCCCGGGAGGGTTTTGGTGCCTCCCCCACCCCGTACGTTTTATTTCTTTTCCTTCTTCTGAAATATGCCTTCTCTTTTTTCTTTTTTTATTTCCCCTGAAAAAGCGCCCGCATTGTTTTAACGCCCGTACTTTTGGGGATCGTAAATTGTGTGTTACGGGATGGAGGTAACGGGAAAGGGGAAATGGGGGGGGGGGTTATTGTTCAGTCGATAGATGTTTGCAGACCATGATGAAATTTGATCCGAAAATGGAAGCTGAGTGCGAGAGGGGTTATGACGTCATAGGTGTGACGTCATTCGCCAATGCAAGCAGCGCTCTTCAGCTCTTTCTCTCTCTCTCTCTCTCTCTCGCCGTCTCTTATCGATTGGGCGCCTCGACCCGAGTTCTTTTATTTGAGGAAAAGTAAATTTGCACTGAATGCAGAATTTTTTCGGACTTTTTTGCTCCTGTTTATGGTGAAGGTTCTTTTGTCGTTCTTGATGTTTTACGATGTGCGCAGTTGTCACCCCGGGGTTGGGTTCCATGTCTGCAAATCTAAGGCGAACGGTAAAGAGTAATTGAGATTAGATTTGCCTTTTTTATATGTTCACCAAGTTTGCTTTGCACAAATGCAAAGCAAAAAACACACATTGGCCAATGAATTAGAAATGCGTGTTTAATGTTTTATCGGACCCCCTTTGGATCCAATTACAGAATGTATTCGGGTAGGCATAGCGTTCACCAAACATTCCCTCGGTTTTCCTTTTGGAAAAGGATTTTGCTCTCGGATATATACGTAGCACTGCTTATTCGGCAACAGTGTTCAGGAAAAGTTCCATATCAGCAGAAAAAGCTCTACGCAGCGACACACAACCAGAACCATAAGTCATATTGAAGTTTTCTTGATAAGTCATATTAGACCCATTGCTCCCGCCGATCGTCGGCACAAAATCAACGTTTATGGCAATTCGTCAGACCACATAATCTTCTTACAGTCTTCACGTATTCAATCCGACGTTCCAGACACCACTATTGAGCTTTTCTCTTTTTTGCAGAAATCAGGGGGTTTTAGTATAGGCATGCGATTGCCGATTTGGATCCGCTTCATCTCCGGAGCATTGTTCTGCCGATATGGGCCGGGAACAACCTTGATTTGAGCTCCTGGTGAAGCTCTATTACCAGAACAGCAGCAATAGTGCAATAGCACTGCGAGAATATCGGCGCGTGAAGGGATTGCGAACAGGACCCATGACGGCGAGAGGTTTACGAAAGATGATGCAGAAATTCGAAGAGACAAGGGAGTTAGGTATGCTGCCAGGACGAGGACGCCGTCTGATTACGGAGGACGTTGTCCATGAAGTGGTAACATTAATGGTTGCCAGAGCGTCCACGTCCCAGTACACAGCGACCAGTGCTCCAGCAGTGGCACGTGAATTATCAATTTCATGCTCCACGGTGCGAAAGGTTTTGCGGTCAGTTCTTCACTGGTACCCGTATAAGATCCAGATAGTGCATTAGTTACAGCCACCGGATCCGCAAACGCGCTTAGTCTTTGCATTTCGTTTATTGGCTAAAATGGCTTTCGACGATACGTGGCCCTGGAACATTCTGTAGACAGATAAAGCACATTTTATGCTAGACAGTACTGTGAATACGCAGAAATGTCCCTATGGGGTTCCTCTAACCCCTATGTGGTGTCCATTCTTCACTCTTACAACTCTTGACACGGCATGTGGGTCGCCCAGTAAAGAAACTTCTTCGTACCCACTTCGGCGGTGAACGTGCTCTGTCGGGACATTTTCCAGATGCGTGGCCTGCCTGTTCACTAGAGCTTAATTCATGTGGCTTCTGGCTGTGAGGACCCTGAAGGATCGTGTTTATCATGGAGGCGTACGGATCTAGCCTGAACTGAAAGCCAACACCATTCGTCATGTTGCAACCATTTCACGGGAGACACTTCGTGCTATTGTTAAGCACGCTGTCCTATGGTTCCAGCATGTCATCGACGCAGAAGGTGTGCATATTGAACATTGCCTCTAACAGCATTCCAATAGTCTGGGCGCTCTCATGAGCAGAAAGAGAGAAAGAGAACACTGTCCGGGCCATAGATAACGTCTTTATTGGTTTGGTTTGGTTTGTTTGGTATTAACGTCCTTTTCAACTGCCATGGTCATTTCAGGGGCCTCGCAAGGGTTCTTTAACGTGCAGCCGGCAAACGACTACACGGGATCAAGGCTTTACTTCCCTTCCGAAGGAAGTGCGTGATCTCAGGATTTTCCCCCTGAAAAAATTCTCATCGTCCTCGGCCGGGGTCGAACCCGCGTACTCGTGCATCAGAGGCGATCACGCAACCTCTGAGCCACCGAGGCCGATTAACGTCTTTATTAGACAGAGTTAAAGTTGGATTGGGTAACTGGGATGTAAAGGTAGGAAACGAAGGAGACTGGAAGGTGGTTAAGCGAGTATAAGCAGCAAAGTGCGACCGTAAAACACAAATTGGTACGTACTTGCCTACGATAATCTCAGTTTACCGACGGAGCTCCGATGCTTCTCTGGGACATGTGATGAAGGAAGAGTGACGGCTGAAGTCAAGGAGACAGAGAGGGGATCGACCAAGTGTCAAGCAAAGCCTCCCCCAAAAAATGCCAAACGAAACTGGGAACCCATCTGTCTATGACAAGGCTCGAAGCCGTATGGCCATCGGCAATCGGCGGGCGCGATTCTGAAGTCCGATCTCTCACCAGCGGTCCCTGACCTCACGAAGTGCACTCCAGGCTCGCCAGTGACAATCTGCCCCTCCAAAATTCTGAGAGAAAATCTGTCTAAAACTTCATAAAGAAGTCGACACAAGTCAATCAACCAATCAATTGACAATCCCGGGTCATCCGATCCAAAAAAGTGCAGCTCTCTCACAAAATACGAAAACTAAGAATAACGCGCTAATTAATCTGACTCCTCTCTCCAAGAGTGGAAAAGGGTCATAAAACCCACACATGGCAACGAAAGGCTATTCAGCAATGAGACAATCACCCCCGACAAGCGGTCAAAGGTCTCCCGCTAAATAACAAGCCCTAAACAAGAAGAGAGGCTTAATTAAATATTCAGAGGGCAAAAATCCATGAATATTAGCAAAAGGCTAAAACATGGAACCAAACATCAGCTCTGCGAGAAAATCTACCATGTGTTAATACACAGAGCGAAAAAGAGGGAGGGAGGGTCTGCACATTCACCACAGATTATTGCACATTTTGATGCGATCATGGACCCAGATATTCTCTAGAAAACAAATTCCACACCAGAATGCTGACCTTCCAACGTCCATCTACTCGATTGAGCCAGAAACCGTGACTCTTGAGAGAAGGCAACCAATTACGAGCGGTACTGCATGGCAAATTGTAACAGTTTCTGGCAATGTATCTTAGTGATCAATCGTTTTTTTCAAGGCGCACACAAGATGTCTCACTGTGGTGCCATATATCTAGCAGCTCGTTGATCCGTTCACTTATCTGAAAGCTGTTTATTCGGAGTGGTGCCGTTTGTTCAATTGCGGTAAAGTTTTAATCACAGCAACAGTTCACAAGCTACGGAGTTTTGGAAAGATTACCACCTTTGGCCCGAAAACCAAAGACCACCCATTTTTGCAGCTTTAGTAAATCTCTCTTTTATTCATGACAGCATGCAGTGACATTTTTTGCAGAATACAGACATCTCATCTTCTTTTTATTTTATTTTATTGGCTACGCAGTGATTGGCCTCAAACCAAAATTCAACAGATGGTAGAGGACTGTAAACTGAGTATTTTGGGAAAGCTGGTTGGAAATTGAAATTTCAGACGCCACGAGATTTTGGTACGGGCAATATGTGTGAGGTCTTACCCCCCCCCCCCTCTTTTTCGTTACATGTATTTCGGAGGGCACGTTAAGCTGTTGATCTTGGCTGGTACTACCACCTTAAAGCTGGCAGAAACTTAAAAATGCATCTCTTAGCTCATCTGGTCAGCGCGGGAAATTAGACCAAAACCCCCGTAGGCCTATGTCCTGCAGTGGACTGAGACAGGCTGAAACATTTACATTTAAAGTGTGTGACGAACGTTTTTGTATAGTTTTTAATAGGTTGAGAAACCACATGAAATTTCAGTTTTCAACAAATTTTATAATTTGTCACAATCCTCTCAATATAATCATCGAAAAATTTTTAAATTTAGAACTCGTATAGATGCAAAATTAAAAAAACAACAACAAATAAATGTCAAAAACAAGTTTGTAGTAAAAGTGCATAAATTATGTAAGTTTACCGTAAAACCTTGAATAAAGGCCGGGTTTTCAAATAAACGCCGGTCACGATTAAAGGCCTGGTTGTGTTTTACAAATAGATTAAACGCCGGGTCTGATTGTTTTTCGGGTTAATCGTATAAATTCCGGCGTTTATTGTTCCCATTTCTTGGGAATAGCCCTTAACGCCGGGTGTCGATTAATCGCCAGGGGTAGGAGTCAGGACCATTGTGATAAATACACCGGATGGCGGATTGTACTAAGACTACACTAAGGATCTTAAGACAGCCATTTTTAATGTTAACCTATGGGGGAAACGGCAGATTTGATTGAATTTTTTTAATTACGAAGGGAAAGAATTCGGTTTTTTCAAGATTTATAGAAGTTCAATACTAAATGAAAATTGTTAAAAAAAAAAAATTATGTGCCAGATGGATTTGCTTATGAAAATTAGCATAAGAAATACTGTTTGTTTTTGAACATCATTTTGCTACTTAATTGAGTAATTCCATCGAATGTTTACCCTGTTATTTTTAATTAAAGCAAGCAACAGCTATTACAGATTGTTAAATTTACACTTCTGTTAAATTTTGAATTACAAATTTATTTTAAAAATTCATTTCAATTAAAAATAAAAACATAGTGACTATATCAATAAAGAAGGTGAGAAATTAAAATTTTAACATCACCATCTTTATTAATTCACAAGAAAAAATTATAACAAATAAAATTATAACAACCTTTATTTAACATTTCAAAAAGATTTATCTATGTATTATTTAAATTTTACTAAATTTTCTAAAATTCGGAAAATACATTGATCAAATTTTATGAAATTATAGACCAGTACTATTACTTTTCTTATTCAATAAAAAATTTTATTACCCAAATTTGCTTTAATAAATGGCCAGCGGAGCTATCCTCGCAATATTTGTTAAATATTCATGAACTTCGTAAAGAATAAATTTTTAGTTATTACGAGTTTTTATTCTGAAGTAAGAAAAATGGTGATGTTAAAAATATTAAATTTCTCTCCTTCTCTTTTTTCATAAGTTCTTATTTTTAATTAAAATGAATTTTAAAAATAAATTTGTAATAAAAAATTTAACAGAAGTGCAAATTTACCAATTTGTAATAGCTAAATGATATTCAAAAATAAGCAGTATTTCTTATGCGAATTTTCATAAGAAAATCCATCTGGCACTTAAACTAATTTTTTTTAACAATTTCCATTTGGTATTGAATTTCTATAAATCTTTTAAAACCGAATCTCCCCCCCCCCTC
>JAHWFO010074327.1:1433162-1464194 GCA_023313115.1 Rhysida immarginata | reverse complement strand
CTGCGGTTTCCCCATACGTTAACATTAAAAATGGTTGCCTTAGGATCCCTAGTACAATTCGCCCTCTGGTGTCTTCTGATGTCTAAATTCTTCCACTCTAAAGTCGTTAAAAATTCCTACTAGAGTATCGCGATTGACGCGCCTCCTATCCATATGCACGGAGCCTATACTGGTTTGTAACGCATGCATTCGATCGAAAATAGCCCTGTAAATTTTCTCTCATTTGGATTTAGGCCCTTCTTTATAGTCGTAGAAAGTCATGATTCTCCACGCCTCTCTTGAAATCTCCATTATGAATTGCTCCTGCTCCGAAAACGAAAGCACTTTACAAACGCGTTCCTCACACGTACTACTCGTTCAAGATCTCGTGGCGCCTGAAATATTACGCTTCCGACTATCGGTTCCCTATTTCAAAATACTCAGTTTGCAGTCCTCTACCATCTGTAGGATTTTGACCCTAAAGAATTGAGACACTTTGTATGCAGTAAGTAAAAGAGATTTTAGATTTCAAATGATGTGTATGCGAAAGCGACGTATATCGAGAACTCTCTCTTTTCATACATTCTTGGTTAGTAGTCCCAATTTTTACTGGTAATAGATTAGGAGATTTCCCGTAGCTAGATTATCTGTTCAGTATTCATATTCCTTTTGTGATAAGTTATCACTTTTCTTTCTCCTCCCTGTTATATATGATACTTCTTTACTTTGTCGACGTTGAGGGATCTATTTGTAAGAAGAGAAAGAGCAGGGTTGAAATGGTTATTTCAAAGAGGAGCCCTCGAGTGATGTGAAACCTTTTTCCCTTTCCCCTTTGCTCTTTTAACTCCCTCAAGGGTGAAGAGAGAGAGAGAGAGAGTGAGAGTAAAAAAAAGCTGCTATTTTTGGAAGTTCTTATTGCTGCCATCTTGTAAGAGGCCACACGCACCCTCATCTCCCACAAAATGGGGGTGAAGAGGGGAAATAGAAGGAAGGGGCAACGCGGTATCGTTTGGCCGGCGGCTGGCAGAGGCTCTTGACAGAGGGGCGGCTCGGTCGCCACGGCAACGGGAGCTGGCGTTGTTGTTCTTCCGCCGAATCTGCGTCATTAGCCTAAATGCCATTAGCTGGAGGAATCTGGTTAGAATGCTTTCAAATACTTTGAATACATGCGAAAGGAAGTTGTATATTAATATATGTGAGGACATTTGCATGCGATTCAATCATGAACCCGTCGCTGACAGAACCGTTTTTGATTATTTTTTTTTTCGCCGTTGCATTGGAATGGCCCCATTGTGTGTTAATAGACAATTTTCCTTTTATTGTTATTAATATTTTTTGCCGAGGGTTTGGGAAATGAAATTTCGTAATAAACGAAGTTTTTGGAGGGTAATGGAATTTTCAGTTGGATGATGAGAACTTAACCGTGTGATTTGGAATAAGGAGTTTTGGAGCGTAATGGTAATTTCAAATTGAATTTGATTTGAATATAATTTTTTTTGGAACCTTAAATTGGTGCACAGCATCTCAGCAGGTGGCCATCGCGGTTCCCTATTCCTTAACTTGGGAATGAGATTTTTAAAAAGCTCTCGCACATAAAGATTTTTATCAATCACAATCTCGCATTCGTTGGGAACTGAAGAGTTTAGGTTTTCGTGGTCGTGCTGCCGCTCAGAAGCCTCACTTTAGTAGAATCTATTCTATGCGACGTTTCGAATGGTGCACAGCTCACCGAAACTGGACCATGGAACAATGAAACTTGTGGAGCGACGAATCTGGGTACACATTCCGGCAATCAGATATTCGAGTTTGGGTCTGGCGAATGCCCTGAGAACGCTTCATATCTGACTGTGATGTTCAGAGGAGGCGGTAACATCGTAAGGGACTCACTTTGATGGTTTGGATTGGGAAAATTTGTTCCAGTCCAGGAAATATGATGTCTGCAACTTAGTTGACTTTTGGCATTGCCAAAATTGTGGCGAGAGTTTCGGATTGGATCTTCCTTTACCAATATGATAGTGTTCCTTGTCACAAAGCAATGTCAGTGCAGAAATGGTTTGAGGAAGTGGACTAGCCTGCACAAAGCCCTTATATACAAGGGTTGTTCACAGATGATTTAGACTTGGTCTGGTATGCAAACCTGGAAATGACAAGCTGACAACAATTTAATGGTCTGTAAGAGTCGACATTCAAGAGCGAATAATAACAGGGCAGACAGGTGGATGTCAGGAGTAGCATGACGACGGGATGATTATCACAGGTAGAGGTGGACTGCGTGGTTCCTGTGGAAGGAAAGCAACAGTCCCACAAATATTACAGTAAATTACATGCCGTGTGTGACAGTGCCCGCCTCGTGCGACAGCGGTCAATTGAATGAGGGATTTGAAAGTGGAAACAAAACCGCTGAGAAGAGGAAGAGCAGTGGTCGACTGCCTACTTCCCGGACTGACGTTGACGTTGCACGTGCCTGTGAGCTTATTGCCGAAAACAAGCGCCAATCGCCACACGTTGGACCAATTCAATCACTTCCTACACTGTTGATACATCCTCCGTATTCACGAGATCTCACACCCAGAATTTATGCCGTCTTCAATGAAATGAAGAAGCCCCTAAGTGGTGTCAGATTTTCGGACAATAACGCCCTGCAAGCAGCCGTCAGAGACTGGGTGCTGATTCCCAAAGAGAGTGGTACAATGCGGCTATACGAAAGCTACCGGAGCGGTGACAACAATGCAGAGCTCTTCAGGGAGAATATGTGGAAAGGGCTGAAGCCTAACCTGGGAACCCGGACCATCCACGACGCGGTAAATGTCATTAGTCTAAATCACTGAATTTGTAACAATGCATAGAATTCATGTTGTTCGGGTTTTTCTTAGAATTGAGAGTTCTTAGAACTTAACATTTTCTTGAAAATCTTTAAACGTGAGCAGTAGTAACTGGAGATAATGGAGAATAAGCAGACTACCCCTCGTAGATCTCAACTCTGTGAACTTATCAACGCTCTTGGAGAAGAATGGAAAAAGACTGCTGAATCTCTCTACCAAAAGCAAAGGGAGGTTCTACATTAAATTCATTTTTCTGAAGTCAGAGTTACAAGTGTGCGCGTACAATAATGGAGTTTTCGGTGTGCAATAATGGAGCTACTTATTGATTTTATAATGTCAGTCTGTCCCCTTCATAATTTCTACATTTTTTTTTTTTTAGGTAGAAGGTTGAAATTCGGAATGTAGGGCATGTCCATCTGCACTAAGTTATGTTTTGATTGGTATACGGGGGCCGGAATTCTACTTGGTCCTTAGAACTATGGCAACATATGGCATGTGATATATCATACGTTCGGAAATGATGAGAAAGGAAAGAAGATACGAGGTTTTTTACATTTTTTACATATTACGTTCGAGAAAATCAATTTATTGATTAAAATAAACTTGGGGAGAGGTAAAAAGTGCAGATGAAGGGGTAAAAATAGATGACTTGCCTTATCCTACTCGTGAGGCGGGGGGGGGGGATTAATTTCTTTTTAATAAACGTATTTCTGCTTCACTGCTAAAGCTCCTCCTTGGAATGTTTACAAGATTTAATTATTTAGTATCATAACTTCAAAACGAATTAACTTTTTTACGTTCTGATTTCACCGATCGATAAATATGGGACAAAGCACGTTCGAAAGTGAGACAGTCGGAATAGGTACAATTGCACGCGCACTAATGGTACCATTACGATGCCCCCTAAAAATTTTCAATGCTAACATATGACATGTAATATATCAAACATCTCGTAACGACGTGCCATGAATGGATATAATGAGTAGTTAATGATACTAGGAATTGATTTAGTTGTACGCATTCTAATGGTATTATATGGATACCACGAGAAAACGAATGATACTCCTAATTAGTTTAGTAGTTTTCAAATCAGTACTCGTATTTGTTTCATTTCTATATCCATTTGTAATTTACTTACTGGCTTCCCCTCGTAGTTCAAATTCAGTTTAGTTACCAGCCCTCCAACTGCCAGCGTCTGTTTTTTATAAGTGGTGAATTAGATCAAAGCCTACATGGATTAAAGAGCTTTGATTACGTTACCATGAATTAAAGGTGATTTTGAATATAGGCTGTAAGTTAATCCTCTCCCGTTATCCATGGCAACGTACAGGCTGAACATAATGATACAATAGACGAATTGTAAATTGTTCGTTGACATCAGAATATAGCATCACATGATTTTGAAGGCGACAGAATAAATTTGGATGATTTAACCCATATTTTGTGTTTTATTAAACAATTTCCGGTATTTATTTGACTAGTGGTATATGATTCCTAAAGCCGCTCTAGTTTTAATTACCATTGAATCCATCTCTACGAAAACCTTTGCCATTGAGATGTGTTATAGTAAATTTTATGTCGCTTGTTGAAATGAGTGGCATATCATCAAAAGAATAAGAAGGGACATTGACGTTGGATACAACATAGATATGATCTTGGCTGTTAGGATTCTCACTTGTACTTTTTTACTTCAGTGTTAACGGAACAATTTCCTTGAAGTCCACCTTTCGCTACTTTCCTATACTTTCCTAATTGCCGGTTGCAACAAGGTCAGTTAAAACTAACAAAGCCCTGGTTAAAATGTTTTGTGTTGCACCTTTCGAGATTAAGACTTAACCAGATATTAGCAGTTTAAATTAAACGCTGGATGATGACGATTTAATTTAGCGAAACAGAATGATATGTTTTTAACTAATTGGATAAACTGGTTATCAAACAACTAGAAGAATAAGCTTTTTGGATAAGCTAATTAGATAACATGAGCTAATCGGATAAGCTATTTGATCAAGTAGTTGCATCTTGGTCTATTTGATTTAATAAGAAGATTTTACTACAAAACCCGTAACTTGGCATTTGCTATCTTAAATGTATGGTTTAATAGAAGATGTATATCACTTAAGGTAATACCACGATACGCCGTCATCAAGATGCGAGGCAAATTCCTGGCTGCACACAGCACGAAGATGTTCGCTGAGAAGAGCCGCGTTATTGAAGAACTTCGTTCGCTCCATGAGAAGAAGGTACACCTTAATGCAATCGTAATGAGGTTACACTGTAACCCTACCAATTTTGCTAATCCAAGACTTGTTCCTTATTTCTCGTTAAGCTATTTGGATTAATTAATTGGATAAGCCATTTCAATAAGCCACTTGGGTAAGCTATTTCAATAAACCATTTGGACAGCTATTTGTATAAGCTAATTATCAAACAGCTAATTGGATAAGCTAAGTGTTCAACAGCTGATTGAAAATAATCACCCATGTAGACTGGTAAATCGAACCAATGACAGTCATCGTTAGCTAACCGAGACAATATCAGCGTTGGTCAACGTTTCCTGGTTAAAGAACTTAACCGATCGTTTATTAATCGAAAGTCAGAGTGGTTTTAACTGACGTTGTTGCAACCGTTACGGAAATTAATTTCATGTATTATACTAAACGTAGCACATTAGTCAAAGACATTTATAACTGTGAAATAAAAATTTCCACATTCCTTTATGATTGCTAGAATTCGCGAATTGTCATTTATCATCCACACTTGTCAAAAAAGAAAGCTATTATGACAGGGCTCCAATTGTATTAAGGATTTTTCTTTTTTCTTTTTTTTTCCTCATTTTTACGGAAACTTACATGTCGATGGCCTGTTACTTTTCCTAGAAATCATCGATTTCTCATTCGTGGAGCGTCTGAAAGCTTTTTCACTGAAGAAAGTGACAAAACGCCGCCGCCGAAAACAGCCGTTTACTTTCTCGGGAAGATGTCGGTGTTCATAGAATTTTCTGCTTTCTTGGTATTCTTATGGAATATGCTTGCACTACATATCGATTAGAGGACAAATTACTTAATCGATTATCTTACATTAAAGTTCTTTGGAAAACCTCTCGATGCATTTTTATTTTCTGCTGGAAACGGAGTGGTTGCTGGAACGTGGGGTAGCTAACGAGATTAAAAGTTATTATGAGTCTGAGAGAATTTTATGAATGTCGTCGTTAATTTAGTTTTTTAAAAAAATTAAGAGGGGGGTAGGGAACATGAGGTAGAGGAACACGAGGGTTAACCAGAACTGTGTGTGGTGTTTCATGTTATGAGGTAGGGAGAAGTCTGTAATTGCAATGGCCCTTTCCCCTTCATCTTTTGTTTTCTCCTTTATCATAATGGAAAAGACTGGGGATGAGATGAGTTTTCATTACCCCCGCTTGGTTTCACCCTAAACTGAGAGTTGGGTTGCGCTTCCATTTAATGGGTGTGTGTGTGTATTGGGGGCGCCTCTTTGCCTCCCAATCGCATTATGCATTCATCGCCTGCAAATTATGGGATAAACGGGGATGATGTTTGAAGGGGTAGAGTGACTAATGAAACTGGTAAAGGATGAGTGAGGTTTTGAGGGGGGTTTTTTCCCGTCTCTTTTAATTTTGCTCTCTCTCCCCAGTTTATTTGGTTTGGTAGAGATGCATCATTCATCAGTCGAAAATTGTTGGTCGTTCCGGAGAGCTTTTTAAGTGGATTGCTTTGGAGTGGTGTTAGACGGTGAAGGGGTTCGGATAGTGAATTAGGAATGACCCGCAGACTGATTGACGACTGGGTTCTTCAGATTAGATCGCATGCCAGGAAAATGCTGCTGAAATCTTTTATGTTCAGAACACCTTCATTCCTCTGTAATAAGTTCACATCAACTGATCGCCTCTTTTCTAGTTTCTGGTTTTTTTTAATGATAAACTGAAACGAGTAATCATGCAGACCGGACAATGAATGAGAAATATGTTAACTTGATGATATCCTCTCTGGCTGGTATCGATAGTTAAGTTGATATATGGAAAAAAAAATCTAGTTTCGCCGTATCCTTTATTTGAAGCTTGTGCATTTTTTCTTTATTAGCAAGGTTGGCTTAGCGTTCACCAGATATGTCACATGCAGGATAAAAAATGCACCATTGGAGGATGGACTTAGTCGGCAACAATATTCAGATAATCCGAGAATGAACCCGATCTTCTATCAATATCAGGGACCATTTCCATACTAGCAGAAAAAGCTTTATGCCATGTCACTACCACCTTTGGTGCACGAACCAGCCGTCTGCTGCGGAGCCCCATACGCAGCTATGTTCGCTGAACTGTTTGGTTGCCCCCTGGTTCATCTGGGAGGTCATTTGGTCCCGGTTGCACGTCTGTTCGCTTGCACGCATCTTCGTAGCCGTCGTTCACTATGTCATCTATGACCCATGGTGCCCCACAGTTGGCACCTCGCTGATTTTGGGCATTCCCATTCTGCCATGCACGGTACACTTTCACCACGGCGGCACGCGAACAGTTCACAAAATTAGCCGTTTCGGAATAATGCCACCCTTGGCTCGGAAGCCTATGATGATGCCCTTTTCGAGGTCGGATAAATCGCTACGTTTTGCCATGACTCCAACAATTGCAATGTTTTCTACTTCCCTCTGACACCCTTCCTATACCCCCCCCCCCCCCACCTCTAATACTGGTACGTACCTTCTGGACGTAACCATTTTCTGCTGATGTTGAATGAATTATAAATCATTCTAAGAAGAGGTAATGGTAAAAAATGCCTTAAATAAGCAAGAGCTCCAATATAGCAGGAAATACTGGCAATTATATTTTTTACATGAGAGCTCCAATTACGATGGATATCAATAATTATACCCAAAAATTTACTGGACTCAGGACATTGTATTCTAGCATTAACCAGATTTAGGTCATGATGAGAAGCTTTTTGACTTCGAGGTGTTTCAATTCTCATATAATGGGTTTTATCACAATTAATTTTTAACCGATAATTACATGCCACTTAGAAGTAGAATTAATATCCAGTTGCGCGTGGTGGTAAATAATATCATGATTGCTTCCAATATAGACAATATCTGAGTCGTCTGCAAAAATTTCACCCCATTTTACTACAGTTCAAAATGATTGTTCAGTTCAGCGATTGAAACTATAACTAGGTTACCGTTGAATTCCTGATATATTTTTTATGCATCTAACAACTTCCACGTCCAAGTAAGAGTGATCCAGTTGTGTTTAAATTACCCTTCAGCGATGGGGGGGGGGGGGCGGCTCATCCAATGTCCCGATTTCTCCACGCAAATGGCTCCTTAACGTAGCCGTTATCCTTCTACATCCTCAGCATGACTCAAAACAGCTACGAATTATACTCAAAAAGGAGCCAATATGCAATGATATACGATGATATATTAGAAAGTAACGTTATTTATGTTTTTTCAAAGAAAATTACAAAATATACAGATAAACAACATATCTTGCCTGATTTGATATGTCATTCGGTCGGAAATGATGAGAATGGAAATAAGATAGAGCTCGTTTACATTTTCTAACTACTACATTCGAGAAAATCAGTTGTTTGATTAAAAAAAAATGGGGGAGGGGCTAGAAAGTGCAGAAGATAAGAAGGGGGAAAAAAAGGTGATTTCAGGGTTTCCGCTACTTTCCTATATCCTCCTCGGGGGGATTAATTTCTTGTTATACCTGGTTATAGCATTTGCCTTTAACCCCACTTATTATCTTAATATACCGTAGAAATAAATCACACAGTTTGCAACTCCTTTACGCTTTAACGTTGATTTCGTCTACAATATTACACCCTCAAACCAATAGAACTCTAGAAAGAAGCGTTTTCGACCCTATGTTCATATCGAGAGGCCTGACAATACTCTGAATCTTTGATAAAGGTAAAATGAATCTCATTTCTCGTCACTCTGAATCCCAAATTTTTGAATCTTGAATCTGACTTCCCGAACCGATATCTCGATTCAGATTTCTCGTAAAAAACGAGACAAGCAAAAAGTTCCCAACGACGGGTCTAAGTTTGGTTGGTTGAAATTTTAGGGCATCGGCTGCTACAAAAAGTTTAAATACCCACAGTTTATGGGCCAAAAGTTTAAAAAACTCAGATGAAAAAATGAATAAAAATGTGAATTATAAAGATGCAAAAGCAATAAAAAGTATGACTATGTTGTTTTAAAATCACAAATAACTTTAAAACCAAACTTTTTTTACCGACGGTACATAAAGAAAGGGAAAACCCTCCAAACTACACGACTATTATTGATCTTCGTGGTATACAACATAGATAACATTGGTATTTTGTTCTGAAACTAGAAAACTATATAGTTTCAAAATTAAATCTCTGTCGTGAAATTTTGTTTCTCCCCAATACCGAGGGGGTCTAACGATACCCTGAATCTTTGAAACGGATAAAATGAATCTCTGCGAATCTCACCGAATCTGTTCTGAATCTGACTTCGAGAGCCAATATCACGACTCATATTCTCGATAAAAACGAGACAAGGAAAAAGTTCCTGGATTTGGCTATGAATCTCTGAAAAATCGTTGAATCTTAAGTAAAGCTTACACGAATCTATGAATCCCATAGTGAATCTTTGGAGGATTCGGGGAATTCGGACAAATCTTTGAATCCATTAACAATTTCCCTGAATCTTGATCAAATTATCGAGATTCATGAATCTTTGAGATAATTTTGTTGAGTGTCAGACCTCTCGGTTCATATATTTTCTGCTTGTTTTGGTCCCAGGAAAATATCCTGAAAATTTGTATAGTTCAGCCCACACGCATCTCCACTTCATTGTTAGAAATGCTTGGTGATCCTGTACTAAGTTTACATAAGTAATCTCACTCTTTGAATTATCTATATCAGCGATTCTCAACCTTTTTTAACTCACTCACCTGGAAGGTTCAAATGACTTGCTAAGAGTGCGCACGATAGGCCGTAATAACTTTTATTTATTTTATTAATTATTTATTATTGTTATTTTTTAATTTATTTATATAATTTTATTCACTTTGTTTTCCTGGAACGGCCTTGGAGAACAGGTTGAGAAACCATCGTAGAATAGTCTGTAGGCCATTTCGTACTGTCGTCAGAATCAACGGATACACTCCTCCCATTAGCCAAGGCAAAACCCCTTTCTCTGGGGTACTTACAATTTTGTGAATAAAGCTCTTGCTATCACTTGGTACGGCTCAAGGAAGTCCGCAAACGCGAGTTTCCAAATTCGAGAACATTCTTTTTCATTAATTGATTGGCGCGCGCGAGTGCTGTCTTTGGATTAGAAATAATGGAACTTAGAAAGCCGACGAATTATTTGTTATAATAACAACCTTGTGGAATGTCCACGGTTGATCCTTCCATTGGAGTTTTCCCCTTTTATTGTTATGGTGCTGTTTGTATACAGACGAACACCTTTTAACGGTTCTGAAGCAGTCGAGCGTAACAGAATCGCAGGCGCCATTTCCACTAATTACACCGCTGGATTAAATGCTTGTAGGGGTTCTCGTCGATTACTCTGATTAACAAAAAATTTCTCAAATTGCCTGCAGCTGGGATAATTCCACGTGTTCTTCACTGAATCACAATCTATACAGGGGGTGTTAAAACCAAGGGAGCTTAGCACTTATCATTCATTTTGCGGGTTGTAGAAATGATGAGAAAGGATAAGATCTCCGTAGTTTGGAAAATTGTTACTTTTACTTTTGTGGATATTATTTTTTGCGGGAACATGCATGCAAGACGCATACACACAAAACAAAGCAAGTCGATTATCATGTGGTCTAAATTTAGGCAATGAAAAGGCCTTTACGAGAATTCTGTACCTAAAATTTGAGTGAATGTTTTTAGCTCGTTGTTCTAATACTAAATATTTCAATACCTACCCTAACAATGCTCCACTTGAGGGCTCACGTGAAATGAACGCGCGTGCCATATATAACTATTCTAATTGTTACCATAGATTCCTAACACCTCATTCATAATTACCTTTTGTTAGTTAGCAGGTTTACGCGCTAATCCGATGATATGTCTCATTGTTCGGTTGGAATATCCCATCTGCCTCAGAGGGAACATTCAACATGTATGGATGTACCGAACCGCAATAATATATAAATAACCAAATTTCATATGGGAGAAGGCAACCCTTATTTAATCACGAGAGGGCCAATTCCTGTATTGCCACTGCAAATTGTAGCCGTGAATGCAGTGATCCTCCGTCTGCATCAGGTTCGCTGTACTGTAGTTGCTAGTGTGCCCTTTGGTTCATTTGGATGGCGAGTTGCTCAACTGTTGCTCTCGTCAATGGCGCGCGCTGCTCTGTTAACGTAATGATGCCGTCTTTTTCAATCACTGTACGCTTTAAGCACAGCAGAACGCGATTTTTCACAAACTGCGCAGTTTCGGATATACTACCACCCTTGTTCCGAAAGCCAATGCTCATCCGATCTGATAAATCGCTCGTTTTATCCACGTGTGTGCAGAGTACAGACATCTTGCCTTTTACTCACGTGCTGCGGAGATTGGTTATAAGAACGGCAAATGAAGATATTGGTTATGACTAGGGATTCCATCCCATTAGACAAGACAGGTTATCGAAAATTCTTCCTTTTATCTTTAATAAAGAGAGCCATTAGGCTTAATCGATTTAGACCACGTGCTCATTGATTCGCTTGATTACCGTTACGCTGAGAATTGATTGGTTGGGGCGAGGTAGCACATTTTAAGCAAATTCTTTCTTCCTTTTTACTGGATATAGTTTTACTGGGAGTGCCTTGAGACCCCATGTGAGTGTAGGGGAAGTGGAATGGAACTGATGCGCCACCTGGCAGCGATGGTGGGTGGGGGGTGTAAGTGACCGAGCGCAAATTAATTGACGCCTTCCGCTGTCGTAGTCGTAAATCTTCTTTGGACGACATAAGTAGGGATTTGCTCCCGTCTGTCTGCCGGAGATCAATGGCTCTTTATAGGATTTTTCGCGTCAGGACTCTGCCTGTCAATAGATGGAAATGTCGAGCCTACTTACGCTTTTGCTTCGTCCCCCTCTTAAATGGCCGTTAGCGACTGCGAAAAATGGTAGTTACGTTAACAGATTAACTTGTTTGGTTAGTTGCTAATTGTTCAGGTGACTGCTTTTTGAAAAGAGCTTAAAGAAGGAAAGGGTATAAATAAATAGATAATATTCCTATCTCCGGATACCTCTCGAAAACAACTTCACGCATGTGACTAATATAAATAGAAATACCCCTGATTAATTTGTGATTCATATTGGTGAAGTATGAGTTCAGTGAGTTCTGACTTGGTACAGGAAGTGTTCTGTGCAACTAGCCTGTACTCCAGATTTCTCTCATTCTCTAAATGTTCTACTCGTAGCCGACGAACAAGGTAGGTCTGGGCACTACTATTGTCAGGTGACTTTCAACTACTGAGGCAACACCTCCTAGAGACAAGGCCTGCGGACAAAAGCTGTATACATTGTTACATCATCATTGTACATCGGTTGAAGGGTAAAGAAATGAAAGTAGAGCATCAATAGTTTTCAAACTTAATATTCTGCAACAATATACTGTTCATTTTTCAACGCTAAACATTTTTCAATTTATTTATTTAATTCACAACAATGACTGAGTATTATCTTACCACAACAATCCCTGGCTTTTGACGGATTGTTGTAACTTTCTTTGTTGGCCTCGGACGGATAAGAGAATTATAGTATTAAGATTCGGTGGAAGGTCTATTCCAAAAATGTTTTTTCTTGCTTGACAGGAGTTCAGATAATCGGAATTGATTGGTTATAAAGTTTAGTAGTTTGAAGAAACATCCTATAAGTTTAAAATGGACTTGGGCGTTCAGAGTGGAAATATGGATCAGATTTGTGACTGGTGTGGGCTTATTATAGTACTTTTAACTGAAAAGATTAATTGCTGCTTTCTATTTCAGTAAGTAATCTTTGCAGATGAAATATTTAACGCACTTATTAAAAATAAAGCAATTAATGTTTATTTTCAATATTTATTTTCTGTATTTCGAACATTTATATTTGTGATGAAAAATAGGAAAGAAAATTCCACAGCTTGGATTCGAACCAGGAATCTTTGGATGAGACCGCCGACGCGCTAACTAATTGCGCGACTGGGAAAGATAGTCCCAGCCTGCGGACTAGATAACTGCTCTAACCAAGCCCTAAGGACATGTAAATAGCGTTTAGCCTTCATGTCCCCAGTGGCAAAATTGGTTAACGCGTTGGCGATCTGAGCCAAAGGTTCCTGGTTCGAATGCAGGCTATGGAATTTTCTTTCCTATTTTTCATCAATAATCTGAAAAGCTGAGATATGGCGTAGGATAAAACCCTCACAGAACAATCATGAGTTATTATTTATATATTTCCTAATTGCTTTTTAACTTCTGCAATCTTTTGATAGCGAAATTGTTTATGCCGCCAAATATACAGTCCAGTCACATTAATGTGACCACATCCTATGTTCAACATCCGCGGAAAATGGTTACGTCCAGAAGGTACGTACCGGTATCAGAAGTGGGAGTGGGTATAGGAAGTGTGTCGCCAATTGCTGGAGTCATGGCGAAACGTAGCTATTTATCCGACCTCCAAATGGGCATGATTATTGGCTTCCGAGCCAAGGGCGGCGGTATTTCGCGTGCCGCCGTGGTGAAAGTCTACCGTACATGGCAGAATGGCAATACCCAAAATCAGCGACGTGCCGAGTGTGGGGCACCACGGGCCATAGATGACAGAGGTGAACGACGGCTACGGAGATGCGTACAAGCGAACATACGTAAACCGTGGACAACTGACCTCCCAGATGAACCAGGGGGCTACCAAACGTGTATCCTCAACGGTTCAGCGAACGTTGCTGCGTATGGGGCCCCGTAGCAGATGGCTGGTTCGTGCAACAATACTGACGACTGTTCACCGGCGACAAAGACTGACATTTGCACGCCTGTACCGCAACTGGACAGCAACAGAGTGGGGAAGGGAGGGTTTCAGAGGGAAGCAGAAAAAATTGCAGTTGTTGGAGTCATGGCAAAACGTAGCGATTTATCCGACCTGGAAAAGGGCATCATCTTAGGCTTCCGAGCCAAGGGCGGCGGTATTTCCAAAATGGCTAGTTTTGTGAACAGTTCGCGTGCCGCCGTGGTGAAAGTGTACCGTGCATGGCAGAATGCAATGCCCAAAATCAGCGACGTGCCAACTGTGGGGCACCATGGGCCATAGATGACAGAGGTGAACGACGGCTACGGAGATGCGTGCAAGCGAACAGACGTGCAACCGTGGACCAAATGACTCCCAGATGAATCAGGGGGCAACCAAACGTGTATCATCAACGACAGTTCAGTGAACGTTGCTGCGTATGGGGCTCCGCAGCAGACGGCTGATTCGTGCACCAATGCTAACGGCTGTTCACCGGCGACAAAGACTGACATTTGCACGCCAGTACCGCAACTGGACAGCAACAGAGTGGAGAACGGTGGCTTTTTCCGATGAATCACGGTTTATGCTCCATAGGACAGATGGGCGATGGCGTGTACGGGGTTCAGCATCAGAAAAAAACAAACCCTGCAACACGTGCCGCAAGGGTCCAGGCCGGAGGAGGCAGCGTTACAGTGTGGGGAATGTTTTCCTGGCATTCCCTGGGTGCACTCATTACTGTGGACGGCACCAATGGAAGTACGCGTCTGTCCTTTCGGACCATGGCCACCCCTACATAGATTTTGTTTCCTCAGCACGATGGCATCTTCCAGAAGGACAATACGACGTGCAACCGACGTGCACCATCTCGATCGGGTTGTTCGCGCAACCTACGGCAGCTCGCCACAGAACTGGAGTCGGCATGGCTTCACATCCCTGTCTATACCTTCCAGAACCTTATTGACTCTCTTCCGTCTCGCAGCTGTCCACACCGCGAAAGGTGGTCACTATGGCTACCGACAGGTGGTTACATTAATGTGACTGGACTGTGTATTATGCTTATATTTTATAAGTAGGGTTCAGAGAAAAAGTTCAGAAACATCAGATTTTTCATATAATGCAAATTTTTTCCCGAGCTTTTAACGCATTTAAATGTTTTATGCACTGTTAGCCCCCTGTGGAACTCGTAGCCTAAGTTTTATTGTGCATATAAATGCATATTCTTGCATATTTCGAGCGTTGGTGCATATAAATGCATATTTTGGGTACTTTTGCTTATTAAGGCATATTCAAAATTAATTTTACAAACTATTAAGTATTTTATTTAAAAAAAAAACAACAGCAATATAAATGCTTTCATTGATTGAGCCAAGAGGCACGAGATAAATGCACTCTCCGCTTATAAGAGCCAGTTGTTGTAGAGAGATCTTTTCTGTAGAACATTTGGAAGAATTTTGATTTTTCAAGTCAATAAATTTTAATTTTTGCTATGGTTTAATTTGTTTCCGTTTTTATCGTCCATTTTCATAGGAACGAAAGTAAATTTTTGACACATTTTTAGTGCAAATTTTGGCTTTTTTGAGGCATATAAATGCGCATATTTTAGCACTTTTTAGTGCATATAAATCCGAACCCTGTTTATAAGATAATGAAAGCTATTACGATATACCGTATAGTAAACAACATATACTGCATAAATATATGTTTTTTTCATATAATGTAGATATTTGGCTGGATCACTTCAAAGTATAATTCGATGCCAAATCCCATATTTGATGTTATAATCACTTACCCATTCGGAAAATAGCAATTGCCTGGGAAGATCATTTCAATTTGCGGCATCCGTATCACGTGGTCATACCAACGCAAATGAGAACCTCTCAATGCGAAGTAGCAGCTCATAATCTACCATTAAATCTTGTATGACTTTTTTTTGGGTAGTCAACCTAAACTTTTATCGCACCCTGTTTGTGGTTTTGTTAATAAAATTTAACTTAGTGTGCAAATCTGCTTCAAACTTTCTTTTGCAGTATAATTGAGACCTTGTTTCCAAAAAGTACCAAATCCAAAAAATTTATTCACTATTTTACCTGGGATTACACTACATGTGCAAATAGGTTCCAGGAAATGCTACCACATGTTATCTCATTTTTTAATTTTTTTTGTAGCGGAGCCAGATGTTTGTAGGTGTATGGAAGAAAACGTAAGATGATGAATCAGACAGGGAAATTATTTAAGCCAAGTGCGATAGTAATCTTTCCGCGAGAAAAAGAGTTGAAAATTTTTTCCTCACCTGGATGAGATACTGCATTTTTATAAGCGTTGCGACGACAGTAGCCATTCATTATCGAGTGATTGATGTCGCTAATTTATTACATCGCCCACCCTTGTTGGAGACATTTTTGTTATTGTTTCCTATCGAGTTTCACTAACCCTCCATTAGCTGAGGATATTAATCTCGTTTCTTTTTTCACTCTCTTTTGATGAGAAATGGACCCGCCTCTTTTCTCGCTGTAACCGAATCTGGCGCCTTTAAGCGCTGGTGTCATTAGCGCTAAGAAACAGTCGTTTTGTTTTCGATTAAAGCCACTCCAATTTTTTATGTTATAATTCTCTTTGTCTGTCTTTCATTCTTGTTCTTCATTAATTTTTAAAACTCTCCTTCCTCCGACGTCATTTCATTTATTTATTTTTTTTTTTAGTGTTCTCCGACATCTCGGAATCAGAATTTTGTGTAGCGCGAAAAGGGAAAGGAATTTATAGTTTTTTTTTGTTTTTTTTTGTTCTTATTACGCCAGTTGTGTGCGTGTGGGCGTATGTTTTACTAATTCTGTTTCTCAGAGTAAAAATAATATAAAATGTTTCTTGAATTCCTCTTCCGCCACCCGTCTCCGCAACTTTGAGGTAGGTTCCGAGATGAAGCGATCACGTTTTTTCAATTAAAATGCACTTTCCCGAGCAGTAATTGCTGCTGTTCCGGCCTGGAATATGGAAAGAGAAAAAAAAAAAGGAAAAGATTTCTTTCTTTCTTTTCTTTTCCTTCGTCTTTATTCTCCCTAATAATAAATGCGCGAAATGAACGTTAGAACCAAGTGTGCCGCGCTGTTTTTGTTGGTGTTGCGTGCGTCCGACAAGCGTGCGGCGGGTGGCATTGCGCCATTCTGCTGATATAACCCGCTACTGTGGTTGTAATTTTTAAGAGAACAGATGGAGTTGTTGCTTACGAAATGGGTTTGCGTGGCCCACTCAATGGGGTCGAGCGGAGGAATTTTGAGCCAGTCGAAAATGACGAGCGAGCTTATTTTTAAAGAGATTCTTAGACTTCTTTGGTGGTGATTAATAATCCTGTAATGTTTTCTAACACAATTTATATTGCTCTTCCCATGGAGTATATATAGCTGTCAATAGGATTAAACATAAAAACAAGGTTCCAATTCAAGATCTAAACATTGGAGGTCAACACTTCAAGCATCCAAGAATTGTTTTTTTATAACAGTGGCGATGATGTTGCTGAATGGTGACTTATTTTTTTATATTGTTGAAGATTTTAAGCATATATCACACGAAATTATAAACATTAAAGTTTTGATGAAGATTTTCAACCATGTTAAAAAAAAAACAGTTACTAGATTTGCGAAGTCAGTGTTTCTGTTGCCATTTTTTTTTCTGAATTTTGACTTCAGATTCGGATAGAGCATCAAAAAGTAGAATAGGAATGTCTGTAAGACCGACCCTCTATCTCTTTGCCTTCATCGATAAAATTGAGTTTAAAATTTGAAAGCTAAGGAATTTCCAGATTATTTGAAAGTATTCGTAACAATAAAACAATTTGAATAAACAATTTGTTTGTTGCGGAGCGAAGACTATGCATAAAATTCGAAGCTCAATGATTGTTGGAAATTATACTGTATTATAAAGTTTAATAATAAATTAGGCCATCGCATTATTCAAAAAAAAAAAAAAAAAGTACGCACATAAATTTTGCCAGCGTGTTTGGAAATTTAATCCATGGATCCGAAATGTGGACTTTTTTTTCCTATTGGAATATGAATACTTGTATTGGATTGCACACTTTTAGATAAATAAACGGTTGAATAATCTTTCTTGCAATATTTAACGCTTCATGTAACGACTGACGATCGTTTCGGCTATTATGCCATTTTCAAATACAAGAGATTATAATATTTGAAAAATTAAGAATATAAAGTGTTTATTTAGGCATGACGAAAAGACAATTTAAAATTCGGTTCAAAGAATGTCTAAATTCATACAAGTAAGATAATAAAAACAACTTTCGTCAACCACATCCTTATATCTGGTCACCCATTTGATAATAGAGAAAATAGCATGGAGATCTTAAAAACTTAAGATAACCACAACCAAATCAACCTAATGGAATAATTAGAAACTTTATAGCCAAAAAGGAAAATGAAAATCATTTATTGAATAATCAAACCGCATCCGACGCAGACTTGTTATTCAGGGCTTCAAAATGCATACCTTAATTTGTTTTTAAAATACATTTACTGTAGTTATTAAAATTATTTAATTGTTGTAAATACATTATTGCATCATTGCTAAATTTTCCAAGGCTAACAAGAAAGACAGGCTCCGGCACTGAAAAATCACCTGACCAAGATCGGTCTAGCAACAATGTAACCTTCATTGTTTCCATCTTGGATTTTAACAATCAGGGTTTTTTGGTTTGTTGAAAACAATGAAGGTTGGATTCTTGTTAGACCTATCTTGATCAGGTGACTTTTCTGTGCCGGAGCATATGTTTCTCGTTAGCCTCGTAAATTTTCAAATACTTGTAATCTCTTGACTTTGAAAATGGTAAAATAGCCGAAACGATCGTCAGTCATTATATGGAACATTAAGTTTTGCAAGAAAGATCCATTTACTTATTTTTTTATGAAAATTAACCGATTGCCACGAATTTATTAGGAGCTTTAGCTAAAGCTACTTGGAAAATAATCTGGAGTTACAGGTTTAGCGATTATTTCTCGTCATCAAAAACATGCAGACGGTCAAGACACCTTGGAACGTCACCTACTTCCTTTTGCCAGCATTCTTTGTCCAGATTTATTTTTCAACATGACAATGCACCTATTCATTCATCCAAGTCTGGTTAAAGAAAAAAAAAACACATTCAAGTAATGAAGAGGCCAGCACGAAGTCCTGACCTTAAGCCGATTGAAAACTTTTGGGGAATTATGTGTAGACAAGTACACGGTGGTCAGACACAACATTTTTGTGCGGACGACTTGAAAAATGCCAGTGAAGATTGCAGGTATAGTTTAGAGCCACAGTGTCCGCAGAAACTTATCACAACAATGCTTAATCGCGTATTTGTTGTGATTAAATTTGAAGGAAAGCAAATCAAAAGCTAATTTTTTTTATGTTCGTGTTGCGCAATTTATTATTAAGACAAAATTTACCTAAATTTTTGAGACAGATCATTTTTTGATTTTTTTGGTATAAAAATTAGAAATTATTGTTAGTTATGAAACTATGGTTTTTTTCCCCCACATGAATATTAATGCACGATAAATGTTATTTTTCTTATTTAGGAAGTAAAAAAAAACCGCACAATTGCCTAAACTTTTGAGACAGAACTTAATAGCAATTTTACGTGCCTAGTCTTTTTTATCATTCAAGTTTATTATACAAAACACTATTTCATTATAGTGTACAAAATCAACAATGCGAGTTTCTGCAGTTGCGGTCGACATAGGTCACTTTTTAAACACAGTCCCAACATATGGCATGTGATACATTAATGAATACAATGAGAGTTTTTCTCTTTACCATTTAAGGATTGTTGACGTGGGCTTGGAGCACGATCCCAGGAAGGCGTTCGTTTCATTTTAACAACAGACGGAAAAAAATCATGCAGATTGGTCGACAGACTATCTGAAAATTGAAATTGAAAAAAAAAAAATTTTTTTTTTTCAAAATCCGATGAACGAATCACCCAAAAACTCATTGCACTCTCTGCAACAATGGCAACAATACCAGTCACATGTAATGGCATCGTTGAAATGCCGTGAAGAATATGTTATGATGCAGGTGGGCGTCACATTGAACAAAGACTTAATTTGTAAAATTGATTATTT
Organism: Rhysida immarginata; assembly: GCA_023313115.1. NCBI lineage: Eukaryota > Metazoa > Arthropoda > Chilopoda > Scolopendromorpha > Scolopendridae > Rhysida > Rhysida immarginata. The sequence goes on along the minus strand of JAHWFO010074327.1, from coordinate 1,444,309 downwards.
GTAAGCAATAAACAATACAAGAGCCGATTGTCCAATTGGAGAGATTGCAATGAAGTTTTTGGGTGATCCGTTCATTGGAATTTAAATTTTTTTTGTTGTTGCTGCTTATTTGATGTTGAATAAGTTGTAATTGCTTTGGTGTGTATCTTCTACGGTTTAGTAGATACGATTTATATATTGACAACACTCAAATGCCACCATGAGAAAGAGCACCCTCAATTCCCTATTCACTCCCTTTATTGGAATTTGCATAACAACATTTGTATCCAAGATAGAAGGGGGGGGGGGGTGCAGACTTTGGCGGAATCATCCTGTATTCGCCTCTTGCAAGTTCAATCGAAGCACCACCTAGCGGAAATGTGAGTAAACTATCTGTGGGCACGTTGTGCTTCTCTTTTTATGAGCGCTCGCAAATTTATCTCAATTTGAACGATTTTATTTTGTGTATAAATTTGCTGAACTGACTCAAATACTGTATGTTCAAATTCATATTATACACGCCCAGAAGGAACAAAATATTATTCATTTCCATCTGAAAACAGGTTTCGTCAGCAAAGACACCTGTGGACAAAGCGATTAAAAGAAAGAAGTATTTCCGGTCTTGTGAAATTAAAATTAACACACTGAAAACCGTATTTAATAAGAACATCCATTTTCTTTTCATTCAACTCCCAGTCTCATGGCCACAAATAGTTTGAGAAACTTCACGACGGTGGCGCCCGGACAGCCTGCAAGAGGCGAATAGTGCTTTACTGAAAAGTCGATATTTGCTCCCGCTATTGCATGACTTTAGCTACAGCCCAAGCTTAACAACGTACACTATGTGATCCAAAGTTCAGGGACATAAGCATTTCTACGTCGCAGGCTTTGGATAACAGGAATTAGTAAGGAGTGGCGCCCCTTTTGCTCTAATGACAGCTTCCACCCTCCGAGGAAGACGTGCCACCAGTTTCTGGTAGTAAGAAGCTAGGACTTCCCTTAATTACTGACTCAGAGCACTGGTGTTCAATGGGACTGAGATCAGGGCTCTGGGCAGGCAATCCATTTCTTCAATACGTTGTCTTGAAACCAATCATGTACAGACCTTGCTTTATGGCAAGGAGCATTTCATGCTGATACAGAATAGGTCCATCCCCGAACTGTTCCTAAGATATCTCGATGAGCAACAGCATTCATCGTTCCTTTAACAGAAACAAGCTGGCCCAGTCCAAAACATGAAAAAGAGCCCCATACGATGATTCCAACTCTTCCAAACTTCATAGTGGATACCACGCACTTAGGAAACATTTTACAGGCATCCGCTGCACCCAACTTTGTCCATCTGATTGCCAGAGCAGTGATTCATCAGTGCATAGGACACGTTCCGCTGTTCCGTGCTCCAGTTTCTGCGACTATTTCACCACCTGAAACATCGCCTGGAATTGTTGTCAGTGGTGAAGGGCTAGTGAGCAGCTGCACGGCAGTGGAAACCCAGGGAATGTAGTTCCCGACGAATGCTGATTGTGTTAGCAACACAGGAAGCAGATTTTCTAAACCTTGTAGCAATCATTTCCGCATAAGACCTTCGTTGCTCCGGGTTACAGGTGCAAACACTCGACGATCTCTGTCTGTTTACTTATTGTGTTTGCCCTGTTGTTGCTTCCTGGGTCTTCTACTTCGCGATCCCATTGCTTGTAGTTGTACGGGTTATTTGTAGAATGGTGGAAATCTCACGGATTGACTTGCTGCACAAGTGGCATTCTATAATGGTTCCACATTGGAAGTCGCTGAGCTCTTTTGAACGGTCCATATTTTAATAATACGAAGAAGCAGATATGTCTGATGCTATTTAAATAATTTACATGTCATTGTCATGCGATATTTTGCACATTTCATGAGTTATGAGGGGTTACCTAATTTTTTTGATCAAATAGTGTATTTCTTATGCAGTTATAATTCTAGTTGTTAAGTTTCTTATTTTATAAGAAATACATATTTTTTTAGTTTTTGAGTTTCTTCGTTGGTATGGTTTATGTGTTCTTTGAACGTTAGTTTCAAGTTGTAATTTGGAGTAGGTGGAAGTCATGAATGAGTCAGGTCGAGAAAAGAATGTTAAATCGTTTTAGATAGAACGATTTTGTGTTTGTAATACTTAACTGCGAAAAGGAAATGAAACTGCATAGGAGCAATCTGAAACTCGTTTTTATGGTCGGCGTTGAATAGCAAAGGGGAAGTCGGTTGAGGAAATGAAATCGATTCCCTTCGGACGTGTAAATATTCTCTGTGGTGTATACACTATTGGAAGGTGATGAATCTTCCTTATGAAGTCTCTAAAGGTTCGTGAATATTTGATAAAAAAATAATTAGGAATAGTAATAATGTATTTCTTGTGGAAAGTATTTGATTACATGACCGTTTGATATCATTTTGAGGCTGTTTTGGAAACTTTTATAGTAAAGGGTTTGGAATGAAACCGTATTTTCTTAAGAAGTATCTTACCAGCATGCATAAAACAGGAAAGTTATAGTGAAAAATATACGCAATTCTGCACTGTAATTGATTAGACATGTAAAATTGCACCTCTTTCAGTAGGTCTGGAGTCTCACTTTCTCACTCTGGTTTTACGGCTTTTTAACGGATGTTTATGCGACTGAAGGTTCTTGAACGCATAAAATTCCTTGTTGGTTGTCGTTAATAAATCAGCAGTGATCGTTTTAATAATCGTTTTCATTTGTGAGTTGGCAACAAAGCACGTTGAGATTCAGCGCCCAAATGTAATTAGAGCTAAAGCAAAGAATGGAATCGGGTATTGATTGCTATTTCGAATTATTAATGAAGTTAAAGCTGCTGGAACTGCAGGCGTGAATATACTCACAGTTGCCAATGAATTAGAAGCATGTGTTTAATATTTTATTGGACCCCCCATTTGGCATAGAGTCATTAAGGTGTTGAAGCACTTGTAAGTCAATGGAAGATCAGGCGTTCACCAGACATTTTCTTAGTTCTCGTAAAATTGTTGGAAGATCTTGCTTCCGGAAATAACGTTCCAAAATGTTCCAGACATTCTCTTGAGATTGAGATCTTGGCTCTGGTCAGGGTAAATAACGGAAGTCATCTTCGTGCTCGCTAAACCGCTACTACCAAATATCCGCGGTGAACAGCAACTTTGTCATCATGAAGAAGCCGTCACATGAAGGATGGACTTCGTTGGCAACAATGTTCAGCAACACATCCATGAATAGCAGGCGCCCCATGCAATGATACGACACCGGAATTCGGAGTTGTCTTGATAATGCATTGAGCTGGTTCCATTGCTTCATAAGGGCTCCCGCTAAGCCCTCTGCTTACGATCGATACAAAACAATGTGCATTGTGATTCCTGAGACCACATAACTTTCTTCCAATCTTCACGTGTCCAATTTGACTTCCAGACACCACTGTAGACGAAGTTTCCTGTTCTTTGCAGAAATTAGAGGTTTTCTTATAGGCATGCGACTGCCGATTTAGATATGAGAATAGATTTGGTTAAAATTATTTGTCAATTGTTCCAATAGGATATCCTGTTTCTCCGTACTAGTGTGCTCATTTAGGTCCTCCTTTTTCCCCATCCTCATCAAATTCTGTGATTAGACTTAACTCCTTCTTAAATAAGTACACCCTTGAATAACATGACCTTAAACTATTTTGCATAAAAACGGATTAAAACAAATATGAATTTACACATGTTTCACACAAGTTGCTCTTTCAAGGGGAATCTTGGTGAATGGGAATTTATACAAAGAACGTTTCCACACAACTTCAGTCTTGCTTTGTTTGAATTTCATGAAATGGTGTGGAAAATCCTAGTAGACTGCAGTTGAGAGCATTAATGATATATAAGTGAATTTTAAAGCAGTTTAAGAGCTTTCAGATTCATTCCAGCTTTGAATTGAAAAGGTAAATGTTTGATGAAAGCCAAATTAAGTAATGCGATTTAATTTTCATTTGCGGAGAGTTAAAGGAAAACGATGTTTGCACAATGGGGATTTTCCCGTAGTACGCGAGTTATTTAGGAATTTAAATGAATTGAGTATTACAAGCTTCTGAGGTATGCTTATTATCACGGACTCATCTGAATTATTTTCCAGGATTTTTTTTATACAGTGTGTTTTTTTTTTATGTTAAACATACGGAAAAATTCAAGGGTGATTCTTTGATGATTTTAAAAATCTTTTGTCCTTTGATGGTTTTCGGAATGCCGCTTTGTTTCGAAGATACATGGCGATAAAGGTTTTTCGATAAAACAATCTTTTGGAACACTCACTACCTGTCTCTCTAGAAGATACACAACTGGCAAGGAGAAATATAAATCAGTCTTTAATCCACCTTTAATAATTGTCACCGTTTGCTTGTTATTCCAAGCTCATGATTCAAGAAGATATGTTGAAATTTGACAAAATTAAAAGTAAATTGAAATGATGAAATGGTATCTTCGCACAGGCCTCCCACTTTGACATTAAAAAAATTATTTTTGCAGTGGGATCCTTACGGGGGAGAGGGAGTTCATTAAAAAAGCCTTGTTAGATTTATTACAAATATTATTCGTCCCAATGAGAGGAGTCCGCACATGACTCTGATTCGCTGTTATGAATGCAGTTCCAGTGTATCTTTGTCTTGCTATTTCCTCATTCTTAGAAAAAATAATATGTCTAAAAAAAGCTTCAACATATTTACTCGACTCATGAACTTGTAAGTCCATTTTGGAGGAAATCAGTACATAGGTCATACTCTTAATGAGTGGTTGGCCAAACATTAGTATGTGACCAAACTTGTGTAGCTAACTCCTCCGAAACGGCAAATAGCAGAACCATGCTAGTATAAACTGAAATGGCAGAATGATACATTCATGAAATGGATTCAAAAAATGAATAAATTTTGTGGGGGGGGGGGGGGGTCCCTAAAACCTTAATACTGTAACTCCAAAATGACTCATCGCAGCCAAACAATTTCTTTACAATGTTCGTCTCTATTAGAGGAGGCTGTTCATGTCGTTTTATTTGTTTTTGCGTCGCTGAAATGAAGGCTGCTGTAATATATGCATTTTAAGAAAAAAAAGATTAATTAATTTTAAAAAATGATAACTCTGTTTTTATTTTAAAAAAAATAGAAATAAAATAAATATTAAAAACAGTTAAAAAAGTCACCCGATGTGGAGAAATACAAATATTGAAGGACACGAAACACAGATGAAACGAAGGTCTTGTCATGGATGAAAGAAACAGGATGGACGACTCCCTATACTTCCCCAGCAAGTTTGATTTCAGAGCGACATCTGGATTTTTGCATGAAAACTAGCATCTGTCGTCTGCTTAGGGAGAAGAGTAAGAGCTGTCCATAGGCTCATGGTTATTGTTGACTTATTGCTAGGAGACCAGAAACAGCTGCGATTTCTTTGAAACTTATAATAAATATTTAGATCATGTGCACAGTTATGATTTAATGAAGAAATCTTTTCCATTTTCATTTTGATATCTTTTAATGTAATTTTGAATATAATTTTTAAAGCAAAACTTTATACGTATGTAATTAAATTGTTAAAAGAATCGTAAAAATTACATTTTAACTCCAAAACTTAATATTTCAATAAACTTATTCAATAAAATAATAAAAAATACTTTAATACAAAAAAATTCAAAAGAACTCAATGAAATACGTAATATTTTTGCGATAGGCGGCCATGCTTTTCTCCTCTAACAGCTGTGTAAACAGAAACCATGCGAAGTGAAACCAAACGTTTCGGTATTTTTCACTTAAGACTCCAGAGGGCGCCACTGAAAAAAAACTCACGCACGACTCATAGGAGTCGTCCATCCTGTTTCTTTCATCCAAGGTCTTGTGGAGCTGTTATAGACGAAACACAAATTAAAAGAAGGTCTTGTGAAGAAATATTACAGGAAAACACAAAAGAAACACAGTAAACAGGAGAAGAAAATCTAGATGAAAGTTCGATGATCAGTAGCACGTTGATAATAAAATTTGTATGAATAAAATATAACGTTTTCGGGATTTTTATCCCATCTACAGTTTGTAAACCACGGTCTATAGATATTCATGGTCATCGAGCTCCATTGTTAAAATGAAGCTAAAGTTTCTAGCTCCCAATAGGGCGGGAACTCTATTGAAAAGTGGCGCTGCATGTACATTCGGCCCAAAAACGCCTGCAGCGCTGCCCTATCGACAGACAGAAAATTTACTTTCATTTTCAGTTTCAATGAAAAACCTCTATCGCAGGTCACGGTCGGCCCTGATTCGATCTATGCGGCACCTGGCGCGATCTGTTTTCTTTAGCTTCTCGAAACAATGGAAAATGGCCGAAGCTCGATGACCATGAATATCTATAGACCTTTTATTTGGTAATCAACGGGCGCCGCCATTACACTCGATCAAACATTGGCTGTGGTCAAAAACCCTCACCGGTGAGAGAATGATGACGTAATTTCTCACTGGGCTAACCGTCTTTTTCTCAGTGAGGACGGTTAGACCAAAGACGATAAGAAAGGAAGACCGGACAATTCACGTTCTCCCATAGGAGAAAATGATGCCTCCAACTAGCGCCATATACTAGCTAGCGGTGCGGGCTGAAACAATTCTACCCTCCAAGCAGCCTTCCTTTTTACATTTCTTTAATTAGCCTCAAACAGCCTCTTTGTTTTAAGATATTTCCTCCTTTTATTGGTTCGCGATTATTACGATTAAAAATTATTTTAGTTAAAATTAAATTAATAAACGCATCTTAATTAACACAGAATTTTTAGGACAATTCCTAAATAATTAAAAAAAAATTACTAACAATAAAAAATATAAAAAATTGAGACTTTTAAAAAAGATGAAAGTTAATAAATATATATTTATATACAATACCACCAAATTTTTATATTTATAATTCAATAAAATTATCGTAAGGTAATAATTTATATAATTAATAATTAATATGAGTAATAACTTCAACGTTTAATAAGATTCTAGCACAACAATAGTAAAAGTAACGCAGAAATTTTTTATTACATCCAGGAATGGATAAAAAAAATTACAAAGAAATAACAAATATAATCATCACACAATTAATACAAAAACAAAAATACAATCTAATTCATATGTTAAACAGAATTAAACCAAAGTATAAAACAATAGAAACTTCAGCAAACATAAAAATTTAATCCAAGAACAGATGAAGGGGGTGGGGGTGATCTGCTCTTGTTTAAACTGATGGATATAAAAGATTAAATTACACAACTTAAACTTAGCATGACAGCAATGATTTATACATATATACTCGTTTGTTGAAACAACCTGGATCTGTACGCCAGCGTCCCATTGACATATTTCATTTGAATCAGCTGCAGATTGCTTTTCGAAATGATTATCAACCGTCATGAGACAATCGAAGAGCTAAGTGGAATCAAACACTTTTAGTTTCGATTTGACACGGTTTCGATTTAATAAAAAGAACAACGTTTACGGAATGCAACATATACTTTTTATTTATTTATTAAATGCATAACTTATTTGAATAATTAAGATAATTTCTCTTTATTTTAATATACGATAATTACGCCCTCCAACGGTGCGGGCAAAAGTACATCAAATGACGTGATGCGCGAAGAAAGCTGCGCGGATCACTTAAAACAGAGGATTGTCCGGTCTTCCTTTCTTATCGTCTTTGGTTAGACTAACCGGTTAGGCATAGCAGCATTAAAATGACCGCGTTAAAATGACGTCACAGTTTTCTCACCGGGATTTCTGACCGACCAAACGCTAACTCTTCTCACCGGTGAGAGTTTTTGACCTTAGCCATTAACAGACAAGAACAGCGCCGCGATGGCAAAGTTTGCGGTAAACAGGTGAAAACTCAACTCTCTATTGGGTAAAGCAATGCCTGCCGCCATTCAACACCACCTAAAGAGAAAGCCTCTGCACGGAAACGTAATACATTGTTACATCATCATAGTAGTGCATTATTATTCGTATTTCTACCAATAATAAGCCCTGAATTTGCACTACTATGATGATGTAACAATGTATGACGGTTTCCGTGCAGAGGCTTTCTCTTTAGGAGGTGTTGCGCCACTACACTCGAACAAATAGTACCAAACGACAACAGCGCCGCTGTGGCCAAAGTTTTCGGTAAAAAGGTCTGTAAACTTTTGAATGAAATTTCAGTTAAAACAATATAATTGAAGACGTAATAAAACAAAGAAATCAAAACAATCTGTTATTAAAATTGTAAAGGTATTGTTATTCGTTTGATTGTTATGAACAGTGTAGTGGTATTGGATTGTTGAGAGCAACGGAAGTGTTATTGTCTAGGTTATGTGTTATAATTTTATTTTTTTTATTTTTTCATTATTTCAATAGTAATTTCCATTTATTATTAATTTCTACAGATGGTTTGGCTAAATTGTTTTCATTCGAAATAATGTTGATGGTTTCTTTTATTAGTCTTTTTTTCATCCGTGTTTCGTCTTCTTCAATATTGGTATTTCTCCACATCGGGTGACCTTTTTAACGGTTTTTAATATTTATTTTATTTCTATTTTTTGAATTTAAATGGAGTTATTATTTTTTAAATTAATTATACAGAATTCAACTCTTACTCTGAAAAAAATTAATATTTCTAAAAAAGCTTAGCCCATTTTCATGAAAAATGCGTCAATACATAGTTTAAGGAACCTTCTAAATATTTGTTAATTTTTTAATGAAAAATATTTTTTTTTCCTATTGTTGGGGGGGTGGGGTGGGGGTTGAGTGCGTTAATAACTCCAAAACGGCTCATCAGAGCCAAACAAGTTATTTACAAAAATAAAAAAGTCGCCTTAATAATGAGTCTGTACATGTCTAGTGTATTGAGTTTGGTTCGCTGGTATGAACCCTACAGCCATTTTTTCATTCTCTTTAAAGGCTTAACCAATTTTCATTAAAAAAAAATACGTCAAGGCACAATTTAAGGAACCTTCTTAGTCTTATTAATTTCATTTGGTTCAGCTCATTGTTGTTTCGGAAGATATAGCTGCACAAAATTGGTCACATACGTAGGTCTGCAGACTAATGTTTGGCTAACCATTCATTAAGAGTGATAACCTATGTACTGATTTCCCCAACTCAAATTAATTTCCTCCTAAATTACAAGTTCATGAAGCTTTTTTAGACATATTATTTTTTCTAAGAATGAGGAAATGGCAAGGCAAAAATACACTGTAACTGCGTTCGTACGTACAGACGGAAATTTATTTTTCAAAATTTCAACATATCTTCTCGAAATATGAGTCGATTTCAGAAAAAAAAAATTATTTTTTTTTGAGTTCAGAAAACGAACACATAGGTTTTCACTGCTGCACGAGTAGTCACATAAAGTGTTGGTTTGGTTAGTTTGTTTGGTATTAACGTCCTTTTCAACTGCCATGGTCGTTTCAGGACGGCGTTATAGGGGCCGCAAATTTTGCCTCGCAAGGGTGCTTTAACGTGCAGCCGGCAAACGACTACACGGGACCAACGGCTTTACTTCCCTTCCGAAGGAAGTGCGTGATCTCAGGATTTTCCCCCTGAAAAAATCCTCGTCGTCCTCGGCCGGGGTCGAACCCGCGTCCTCGGGCATCAGAGGCGATCACGCAACCACTGAGCCACCAAGGGCGACCCACATAAAGTGTTTATTGAATGATATGTGTATGGGCGTTCTACAGCACATTATATATATCTTCCAAGCAAAATGAATTCTGCTTGATACATGTATATTTCAATATTTTTTATTGTACATAATGCATTGTTGCTGTTTTGATTACAAATTCTCCAACGCCACTTGTTCACTTTATCAGTCTCATTAGAACAAAGTGATAAAAAAAACTTTCAAGTTTGTTTAAACAAACAATAGCATCTGAGTGAGTGATCTTAAGTGCAATATCTGCTCTTCATAATCATCATCACTCCTTTTATTTTCCATTGATGTCGTCATCTGCAGTTCATAGGTAATCAAGAAATCAGCAGAGAAGCAACATAATCAGCAAAGGAACTTGAAACAGGAACACCAGCTTCTGCAGTTACGGAGATCCAACTTCGGGCTCGTCTTCCATTTCTTTTTGATCATCAATAGTCGCTTAGCCCGGTATTGTTCCAACATTTTACAATGATCGCTTCTTTAACAGCCCACCAGGCTGAAGCAAAAATGTTTATGGCGTCCTACACATCAATTTGCTTGGTTTTACGGCATGCAATGTTGGCTGGGATTTTCCTCAGCATATTCTTTCGATAATGAGTTTTCCTGGTGGCAAGATCAAGAGACTGGAGAACCGTAGTACAATTCGGGGATAAATACTCCACTCGAACATTCTGCAAGCTTGGAATCAATGAGCAGAACAATCGCCAACAAGATCTTCCTTTTGTGTTTGAGCATTTTGTTATCCATGTTTGTTAACCAAATACTAAACATTTCATGAGTCATCCATGCACGTGTGTCTGCTTTGTAATCACATGAAAGATTGGTTATATTTTTCATGCAACAAGGTTTTTCAGATATACCGATAATTAAAGACCGCATTTTACATCACGAAAAAAATTCGTTAAGCTGGAATTTGTTTTACATTGTTTATACGAGGGCGGTCCGATAATAAAGGTACAGGGGACGGGCATACGCAGCTACGTCGTCACATGCATACATAATGAGGACTTGCCCGTAGTAATTACCACTGAAATGGTTCGTTCGTTGAGTCACTACCTGACGTACAGCAAGTTGACAAAATGATCGGTGTTATCGACAAATATGTCAAAGTCGAAGTTCGAGGAGTAATCAGATTTCTCCAAGCTGAAGGAGTAAATCAAAGCGAAATTCATCACATTTTGGTTAAAGTTTATGGACAGAACGTTTTAAGCGGAAAAGAAGTTAGTGTATGGTGTAAGAAATTTAAAGAAGGGAGGACAGAACTGGGTGATGATCCAGAGCACCTTAGAGGCAGGGCGAGAATCTCACACACGGCGAAAATTGTCAGATTGTTGACGGCTTGGTGATGGATGATCGAAGAATAAACGTTCGTGTCTAACGTCGAAAGCGCTGGACGATTACGCGCTGGAGTGAGGTTTTTGCATGATGGCGCACGACCTCACACTACGAACAAGATGGAAGCCTGGCTGAAAGCGAGAAA
>JAHWFO010074327.1:1420136-1433152 GCA_023313115.1 Rhysida immarginata | reverse complement strand
CTAGTCTAACTTTAAGCGCTCAATACTGGAACTTTCGTTATGACGAGGTTCGGCTCCCAATGTACTAAGCTAATGGTAAGGAAGGTGGTGGTGCGTCGATGCTATTTTTGTCGCCCGACCCACGTGTGCTGCTGTTCCGAGGAAGAAGGCGCTTGACGCGATGGCGTCGCTGAGTAAACACACGGAAGTGGAGAACAGCTGTAGCCGAGAGAGAGTGAGAGAGACGGGAAGTGACGTCAGGCGCAATTGTCTTCGTTCCAATACTGCGCCATAAGAAGCGCATGAAGAAAGCAGGAAACACTGCAGGTGAGCTCGCCATCCCCGAGGCTGCCGCCGCCGCCTCCTCCTCTGCGTAGACTTTTATTTTTTTGTAACTCTACCTTTTTGTGTTGTATCTGCTACCGCCATAGACTACTATCCTCGCCGTTTGGGTTTCTTTCGTTTTCAATTGCTGTGTTCCGCTTCCGTCTGAACGAGAGGAGGCGGGCACCGATTCCCCGAGTGCGTATGGTATTGTTGTTGTCGTTGTTGCTATCAGGAACATTGAACTCATAATAAGGAACGCTTTGCTGTTTTTTTGTTTTCTGAGTGTATGTGCATTGTGTCTAAGCTTTCTTCACATCGATCGAGTCGCCTATAGGAATCGAAGCGGATAAATGTGCCGGAGCCCGGCGCCAGGCCCTTCGTGTTCGTCGGCAGCAGTGTAATCATCTGGCGCAACAGAGCCCGGATTGGTTGCCGTGGAAATAGCATCGATCGCCGCCGCCGCCGCCTACTCCGTTTCCAAGGGGAAAGTGAGACCAAGGTCGTTTTGTGTGTGAATTTAAAGGTAGAAGAAGTATAAATAAATTTAAAAAAATAGGATTTGATATTAGTTGGTGGTCCCTAATGTGTTAGTTTGGATTTCACTGAGTTTTTGTGTGTATGAACGTGCGCTCAATGATCCTCTTCGGAAGCTGAACTGCGATCGATCCGTGGACGCTCAACTTCCTATCGGGATTTGGATTTAACACCCTGGTCGTTTTGGGTCATTTTGTGTTTATTGTGTTGTGTTTTCCCTACACTGTCATCGATTCAGGTTAGTCAGCTCACTCTCTCGCTGGTTTTTTGGAAAGCATGTGTGTTGTTTTGTTCAACTGATAGGGGATAAATAATCCCACGCTGGAAAAAATAAATCCCACGCTGGCAACAAAAAAGGCTCAAAACTTTGTTGTTGACAGACTGAAAAATTTTTATCTTCTTAGAGAGAAGAGCCCTTAAGGAGGATTAAAAAGAAGAGGGGGGAGTAAATAACACTTTTGGCATCAATTATTTTTCGCGTTTCCTGTGCTATTAATAAGACTCGGCTAGATAGAGAGAGAGAGAGAGGCGTACGCGCACGACTGGGGGAGAATTAAATTAAGCCTTAAAAAATGGAGATAAAAAGAACAACAAAATAAATTGGAGACGACGAACGACGACGAAAAGGGAAAGCTTTAAAAATAAGAATAAAAAGGAGGAGGACTGATGATGGTGATAGACAGAGCGTAAAATGGCGTCAACCCCTGCGAGGCGCCCCGACTCTCAACGGGGATTGTCACTTTTCCCCCTCTGGTGGTGGCGCTCGGAAGCCGAAACCATTCCGAGAAATTTGTCTTCCCATCTCTTCAATGGTGCTCCGTCGTCATCAGTGAGCTGGCTGTCTGTTTTATTTTAGCTCGGCGCATGCGCTCGAAGAGATCTAGGTGTAGTGTAGGCCTAAGCGTTCATTCTACAGGAGACGAGAGAGAGACAGGACGTCGTAGCGCAGTTGAAGAACGAAAAACAGGAGTCGGAGTCTTCTTCTTTTTCACCCACCCATCTGTCACGTGACTATTTGCTCAGTTTGTTTCTTAATCGCACTGTTGATTGTTGCTCTCTACTCCTCCGGAGATGAGCCGCACGGATGCTGGATGCTGATTGAGGAGTTTGGGTTGCCATGGCAACGACGGAGCAGCAGCTGACCCGCAAGCTCTTAACGGCCATCAACGCCCCACTTGGCTTTTTGCGAGTGGAATACCAATCGCAGAAAGAAGAAGGAGAAGGAGGAGGAGGAGGACGACGGCCCTCCGCCACCTTTTTTTTGAGACCCCATCACCATCATCATCATCATCATCATCACTTGTGGTTGAACCTTTAAATCTCGTAATCCCCGCCGACTTCAAGGAGGAAAAAAACTTTTCAAAGGGGGGACTAGAGGAAAGAGTGTTCCCAAAATATCCGTGTTTCGAAATAGCTTCATTCGATACCCCCGTAAGAGAGGTCCCCATGAATGAACCCGCCCTGCTTTTTCAAAGAGAGACATACACGAGCGAGGCACGTGTGGCCCTACCACGAGCTTCACCCACGACTTAACTACCTTTTGTGTGCGCTGCGGGATTGGAATCGAGCCAGCTTTGTGTGTCGGGAACTTTATAGCGGGAACCCCCTCCCCCTTCATGTTTATGTGCATGTGTAGTAGCAGTAGTAGTAGTGGTGGTAGTACGCATGCGCATTAGTGATGATGATGAATAACAACGCAGCTTCTTCTTCTTCATCTTCGTCTCACTTCTCCTCAGCCTTTGGAGGAGGAGTCAGGAAGTGATGTTAAATTACTAGTGAAGAGTAATTAGTGCTCTTATTGTTAATAATAATAATAATAATAATAATAATAATAATAATAATAATAAGTGAACCCTTGGATATTAGTAGTGCTGCTTCATCAACTCTTCTTCTTATGTTGTGCTGCTGCTGTGTTACCGGGATGTGCCTACTCTGCTGTGGTGCAATCGATAAGCCTATTATTGTGTAGAAGGAATTTTTTCTCGCAGGAGATCACGCTCAGACGAGATTATAGTGATATATATTTTCTTTATTTATATCTGTGTTCCTTCATCCTCGTTTCTAATCCCTCCCTAGTGATTTATCTTTTGAGCAGATAAGCCGTGTTCGCGGAGAGAGGGCAGCATTCTTTCTGACGTTGAATTCGTGTTTCTTCTAATTAGCAGAATACAATTTTATAAGAAAAACAGCGTCCTTTGTGGCCGTAAAGAGAACTATTTCTTTAATTTTCATAGGCAGCTTTTTTTGCTGGTTGCTAAGGCGACTGAGATAAGGGAAAACGTATGGCGATGGCGATCAATGCTTTGCTGAGTGTACGTGTGTCAGAGGCCCAACAGCGAATAAGAGAATTGGCGGAGAAATAGTAAATAAAAAGGAAGGAAAAGTTTTTGTGATAGTGTCACGTGGATTATTTAAAAAAAATTTCCTGCAGGGCATAGTGTACTGAGTGATAGGGCGCCGTTAAAAAATTTTTGAAATGTTTTTTGCGCTAACCTTGGAGCGATAGACGTCTGGAAATTGAGATTTCCTTGAAGAAGAGCTCATCCAGATAAGAGGCGTAACTTAACTTATGGCAATGTAAAGCGCATTAAATTATTTCCTATTATTTATTCAATATATGTAAATATATATATATATATATATATAAAATAAAAATAAATTTTACACTTGTAGGACTCATATATATCAACAAAAAAAGCTGTTAACTATTTTAGGTCAATATTAGTTAGTGCGCTCGATGAGCTAGTAGAACTCATATCCAACATATCCTCCTACTTTACGAATAGAACTGTAGCCTCAGAGATATAAACGTCGTACAAAAGTAGCTGTGTTCATTTACTAAGTAAAATAATATAGAGATTCATATATGTGTTCACATTGGTGAGAAGTCGGTCGTCTCGGCAAATATCGCGCCACACATATATCTCGAGCAAGAACGAGGAGCATCCCGCGCTAAAGTTTCTTCTGAGACGAATCCTTTTGTTCGTTTTGTCGATCGAGCGGTGGTGGTGATTAATAATCGACGCCGCACGTTTAACACTTGTTTGCTGCCGAAAAGTACATCGACGACGGAAGGCGGAGCAGCCCTGTCGTCGCACTCGTTCGCCGTCGGGAGGGTGTCTGTCGCGATGGCGACGTGGTGCCAGTGGTCGCAGCCGCAGCAGCCCGGGGAGAAGGTGGAGCGACGGCGACGGCGTCCCCACAGCTGGCACAGTTCCACGCAGACCGTCTACTGTGAGTATTTGGTCACGTGACACCTTCGTCATCATTCTAATCCTCCCCTATGTCTCGATCACTCAGGTGTGAGCAACGTTGCTCGCTTTCTGAGCATGACGATCGTGTAAGCGAAAGCGGGGAGGCACGAATGGCATTTGGCTAGGCTTCCTCCTTGTTCGCTTACAAGATCGGAGTTTAGAGTAGTTGTCATTTTTTTTTTTGATAATTTTAAATTTATTAATACAAGGTGATTCATTAGATGGTAAGCCCGTATGATTTATAGATGTTTAAAGTGTCTCTTCTTTATATAAATAAGCCTTAAACACCTGTGCATCTGTGGATCTATCAGGCGTTTTATTTTTCAGACGTTAACTCAAAATGTAGCTAACTTCAGGGTGTCCCACAAAGGACTCCCTGATTTTAATAGTAAATATCTCGGAAACGGAGATCAATAGAAGAATGAAACAAGTAGTACGTTTATTTCGAAAGCCGTAAAAATCTGATACGGAAGTTTCAAAAGTAGTTATAAATTAGTTACAAATGTTGCCAACAGGTGGCGCTGTACGCTGTAGTCGCAGTACGGAGTCCCAGAAATAGGCTATAATACTGTCCTTAGCAATCACTTCATAATCAATTCAAAATGCGCACCTTTCGCAGCACAGCGAAGGCGCAAACGAAGAATGAAATTTTCTGTTTCTTTCAGTACGCTACGTACAGAGCCATCTGGCGGCAACATTTGTAACTAATTTTGAAACTTCAGTTTGAGATTTTCACGGCTTTCGAAATAAACATACCACTTGTTTTATTCTTCTATCGATCTCCTTTTCCGAGATATTTA
Source organism: Rhysida immarginata (assembly GCA_023313115.1). Lineage (NCBI taxonomy): Eukaryota > Metazoa > Arthropoda > Chilopoda > Scolopendromorpha > Scolopendridae > Rhysida > Rhysida immarginata. The sequence continues at coordinate 1,428,258 of JAHWFO010074327.1, read as the reverse complement.
CTCTTAAAAACAGGGACTCCTTTGTGCATCCTATGTACACGGTTATTTAAAAAGATGGAACAAATGTCAAATGGTATTTGTCATCATTGATCAAAAGAAAGTTCTAAGATGTAAAAGTCCACCTAGAAATTTCATTCAATGCTTCAATTGTTTTAAGCATGGTCATACAGAAATCCATCTACTTACGCGGTCTTCGTTTGCGCGAATTCACTTTAACGCAGTTGAATTTTTTTTTAACAGTCAAGCAACTAAGAAAGGAGTGTGCGCTGTTAATTTAAAATTGTTTGTTTCCGAAAAATGAAAAGTCAAAGTGCAGATAGCGCTTGCATATTAGTAAGTGGTTCTACCTAGTCGTTTAATAATGGCTTGACATCTCCGGGACATGCTTTCTACTAAGCTGGCAGCAAACACTAGAGGTAAAAACTTCCAAATCTGTCGCATTTATCGAACTCCATGTGCATTTCCTGCAAATTGTATGCTTCATATGAGTCCATACATTTTCTATGGGATTGGCATCTAGTGACTAAGATGGCCAGTCTAACTGCAGTGTCATGTTGTGCCTGCGGGGCATTGTCCTCTTGAAGAACCCAGTTTGTATTTGTCCTACTAAACTCTTTGCTTCGAATTAAGTCTGCTGGTGCAGTGCGCGATACAAGACATGATAACCATTGCTGCAAATAAAAATTTTCTACTCTAAATATGTTGCCCAGAAAGTTATAGCGGACACTCTTTTCTTAGACCGATGGTATATAGGGTAACGTTAAGATTTATTGAAGTAGATTATGTATGCAATTACCATATCTAGATTAGTAAATAATGGCGTCATCTAGAGATCAAATGACGAAGAAAAGGTTAAGAACGGAGATAAGTTTAGAAAATAAATTAAAAAGTTATCTAGAAGCTGGGAAAAGTTTGTTGTACAAAGTTGGATAGACTTTATGTCGTCAGTATCCACAGCTTCAATTGTAAGCATACAACCGTAAATATGGAGGATTCATCTATGGGTAACGTATTCGAAGGCTATGCCTGCATTTTCAATGGCAAGATTGAGACTAACCTCTCCATTCAGAAACTCAGTTCACTGACAGTTTATATACGGCGATAGAGCCGCGTTTGCGCCGTACATTTGTCTCAGGGCGAGCTCATTACTCTAAGTTGGAGGTGGTCATAATGTAATGGCTCATCAGTATAAATGAATCGTTTTCAGGCGGTTGATGAAAGTGCGAAAGGTAGCAATTTTATGGAGAGATAAATGACATTGATAACACAAGCCTATAAAAAATAACTTTTTAAAAACTTTTTTTAACATTAAGAGCTGATTCTCTATCTGACCTGAGTTTTATTTTCCTATCACCCAAAGATTTCGTTGTTTTTCAATGAAAACATTTTAAATTATTCAGAATGGATACTCTAACATTGCAACGCTTCTCTTCAAATCCATTACTTTATCATTGCAGATTCGGATTCAGCCAACACCTCCTAGAAAGAAAGCCTTTGCACTGAAACGTCATACATTGTTACATGATCAAAAGAAGTCATAATTTAGGGCTTATTATTGGTAGAAATGCAATTAACAATGCCTTTCTATGATGATGTAAAAATATATTAATTTTCAGTGCGCAGGCTTTCTTTCTAGGAGGTGTTGATTCAGCACACTAAAAACCACAAAAAAATGGCAAATTCATTCAAAAAGTTTATTTGATCGTTGGCCGGAATAATTCATTGATAATTCATGTCGTTCTTGGTAGTTTCTTTACGAAATATTTTAAGATCGAATTTAGAATCATCATTTTTTTTTAGAAATAGTCAAGTCTAAATAGTTGAAACTATTAGGACTGATTTCTTTCTCTAAAACAGCGATTTCCAACCGGTGTACTATGAGAGAATCGTAAGTGTTCCGCGAATATTTTATTTATTAGAAAAATAAGTAAAAAAGAATGTTGATTATTATCTTTTTATTAAAAAATTATAATAAAAAGAGTAAGCTAATTTGGATCATCATAATTTATAAGTTTAACGTTAGGTTCAATCGTTCCTTGAGATAAGAACGATTGAAATAAGGTTCAGATTTTAAATCTGTTTGAATGTTTAAAATGAATGATTTGTTTGTTTGGACTTAAATATTTCTAAATTTTCCAAACATTTGAGTTTGCTTAGGCTTTTAGATGTTTTAGACAATCTAGGCCCTCACCTTAATTTTATACTACAGTGTTTTTCCTGAAGGGAAAATAATAGACCCCGAGAAAAACGCGTTTAAACTTTGAAGACATGTACGAATATGGTATGCAGTTTTTCACAAGCTAAAATCCAAGAAAAGCTACAACCTGTGAGTGATATAAACAATCAGGGCATACCATGGTTCATGGAAACAAAAACATCAATACAACGTGCGCGTTGTAAGAGTCAATTGAAACTGTGGTGTGTGAGAAAAATAAGTAATGTAAAAAAAATTGTTCATTATAATAGTGAGCTGTTTAGACTAAAATAAAGTTGAAAGTTCAGCCATTGTAAATGACACACAAAAAAAACAAAAACAAACCCTTTTCAACCCTTTCAGGTCCCCCTTTTCGCGTGGCCACTCACAAATTTGAAACTTTTGAAAACAAACTTACCAATAATACGACCTCAACAATAATTTTCCATCATCAAAACTTAATATTGAGTATAACGAACATCTCTAACAATTTAAAACATCATTTAACCCTCTAAAATGATGAAAGATCTAAATGGTCTTCGAGTCTTTATATTTTATATTTTGTTAAATAAACGTATTATTGATGATTTTAATGTTTGAGTGCATTACCTAATAAAACAAGAAACTTTTGAAGAAATGGAAAGATTACTGTAATCAACTAGAAAAACACCCGTCTAGAATTATACAGAAATGAAATTGATGGCTGCCCCATGCCTCCTGTTGAGGCTTTATGGTAACCAAAGTAATTTCCATTGGTCGACATACCGGGTGATTCAGTCAATTTCTGACCATTTCACTCGAATGACGTGCATTAGGGATAAACAGTTGAAAGAATATGAGCGCCATATCGAATTTCTAAATAGTTGGAGTTTGTATTGTTGCAATGGCGCTGCATGAAAATCGTATTGTTGAAAAATGGCGCCCGCTTTATCAACAGAGCAGAAATGCAAAGTTGTCGAATGGTATTTCGAGATAAAATCACCTGCAACCGTGCAAAGAAAGTTCCGGAAGGAGTATCAGTGTCGAGACGCACCAGGCAGGCAAGCAATCATGGATTTTGTCAAACAATTTCGTGCCAATGGGTGTGTTAAAGGCAAGAAAAAAGGCGGGAGCGAAGCTCGTGTTCGAACGGCCGAAGTTGTCGAAAATGTTCGCACAAGGTTGGTCGATTCCCCTACCAAAAAATCTGTTCGCCGCCTATCCATTGAAGAAGGGCTGTCGTATACCATGACGTGGCGAATTTTGAGAATGGATTTACACCTGCTACCGTATAAGATCCATGTTTATCAGGAGTTAACAGACACTGGAAGATAGAAGCGACAACAATTTGCGATGGAGTTTGGAGCAGAAATGGAAGCCAATCAGGACATTGTGGACAACCTATGGGTGTCAGATGAGGCCTTCTTCCATCTGTCAGGTGACGTTAATAAACACAACGTTCGTTTTTGGGGTTCCCAGCACCCTCATGAGATCCTAAGTCACCTCTTCATCCACGAAAGGTTATGGCTTGGTGCGCGATTTCCAAAAGAGGCATCATTGGTCCGTTCTTTTTTGAGGGCACCGTAACGTCACAGGCTTATCTTAACATGTTGGAAACCTTCTTCATCCCCGAGCTGCGAAGGAGGCGTATACCGCTTCGACATCAATGGTTTCAACAGGATGGGGCTGGGCCTCACACCACTAATTAAGTGCTAGACTTTCTCAATCAGAAATTCGGAAATCGTGTCATTTCAAACAGGTTCCAGATCGATTCGGGGGTGGCTTTCTTTGGCCCCCTACGAGTCCTGACGTAAACCCATGTGATTTTTATCTTTGGGGGTTCCTTAAAGACAGTGTGGCACCAAGAACCCTAGACCAGCTGCAACAAAGCATCGTCGACTGCTGCACCCTTGTGGATGCAGAAATCCTGGATAGAGTTATGAACAACTTCACCATTCGGCTGCGAGCAGTTCAAAACTTTCGTGGTGGCCACATTGAGCATATCATCAAGACTTTTCCACGGGAATAAAAACTTCGAACTGCCTAAAATATCATACTGAAATGCTAAGTTTGTAAACATTAATGGGTCAATAAATCATAGTACTGAAATGGTCAGAAATTGACTGAATCACCCTGTACTAGACAAAAATTCTGAACAAATGAGTTCTTCCAAGTTTGAACTTCTTTTTGAAATTCGGAAACTATCAAAAGACACATATAGCTACATTTTGAGGTATGTCCCATATTTTTGATGTTTGTAAAACGACGACGTGCCCAAACATCTCAAAAAAAACTACCGCCAAATAAACCCAGAGATGCGCAGTTTAAGTTTTCATAAAGATAAACACTTGTATAATTCCGAAATATATTTCTAAAAGTGTTTTTTTTTAAAGTTGCTATAAATAAATATTTTTTTACCTGCTTAATATAATGAACGAATATATGGCACAAACCATATATATCTTAGAATGATATATGGCGCAAACCCAGTTTGGCCTACATTTGGATGCAATTTTTTTTTGCTTGGTTTTTCAGGATTTAATTCTGCTTCGTGCAGCTAAAAATATTCATTCCTAAAGAAAAGGGAAAAAAATTATACATTAAGGGGTTAATTACCTAGTGAAGAATCCTGTGTTAAATCAAGTGTCTTCATTTTTCAAAAGATACTGCTTGAAATTTGCCTAATACTTTTTTAAATGAAATATTAAAATTCAGTAAAACATCTTTCGTATGGAAACATGGAATAAAAGGCCGAATCTTTGAATACATTAGCGGAATAAATTTTAATAATTTAACATAAATTAAAGTACTTCAGGGTGTTATATTTCGGGCTGTGGAGTTGGGAATAGAAGTTTTGACTCTTTCAGCTTTAAGATTAAAAATCTTAAAGTACTTTTTGATAACTTTTAGATTATCTTCTGGATAGCTTGCGACTCTTTTGTTACTCTTTTATTCATTTTTTTTTAGATACAAAGTTTATTGTGACTTCCAAAGCCCTTAGGAAGACCGGAAATGTCGCAAATCCTCTTATCCCATAAACTATTGTAAGAACGAGCATAATTTATTAAACTTTATATTCAGTTGCTGCTGAAAATCTGAATTTGCGGCTTATTCCAGTAAAAAGAAAGGGCAAGATATAATTCCATTTTTTTAAAGTGCTCGCATATTCGGTAATTCTTCAGGGGACTGGATAATAAATGTAATTTGGTGCACTTTTTTTTCCATTATGGATGATGGAACTCGATGACGACCACGTTAACTTTGATTTCCCCTGTGTTTCTTCTCCATTCCCTTTCTATATACACCGAGCTTTGGATTTTTCTGCAATTTTGATATTTTATTCAGCAAGAACCTCTTTTGAATTCTATTCTCTGAAGAATATTGCTCTTCAGTTTGGATTCCGCAAGATATGTTACTGTGCTATTTCTTAGATATCTATAATAAATGTAATCTACAGCATTGGGCTATTCCAATTCGTTCTATATCAAAAATCGAATCATATGCTAATAATGATTTAAAGAGTAGCCATAAAAGTCTTTCCAACATTACAAAATTTTATTACAAAGAAACTAGTACTGTCACAGTTGAATAGTTGGTCGTAAGGGAAAGGCTAACTCGAGAAAAATTTTAATCGCCCTTAGAACGTCTAAGCCATATTCAATTTTGCGCCATGGTTTTGCAGCTTTTCTTGTATCACACCAACGTCAATAATCATTCCTCTCTATATCTCAGATCAGATATTCGTGTTGTAAACACTCTGTACTTGATTTGTAGGTTTGGAATGGCTTCGTTGAAATGTTTCATGCAAGCCTGAACAGTTTCTTCAAAATAAGAGAGTGCAACATTTTGTTTCTTTCAAAATAAACCGCGAAATAGAAAAAATGTGAGCATACATAACCATACAAAGACTCCATTGTTAAAGCGGATAGGCTATGTGGGATTTCCTTGTGAGAGGTGCTTGACCTGTTCGCGGAAATGTTCGCCTATACTCCTCGTCTCCTTAAACTTACAAGGGAAGTACCCGAAGGTGTACGAGAGAACTCTCTCTTTGTTTGCGCGCGAGCATACTTTGGAAGCGAAGGCGTTACGCGGCGGCGGTAGCGTTCCAGAAGTGAAAAGTTCAAGAAACACGGCGGTAAGATGGGAAGCAAAATCGTTAGTGGCTGTCGCCAAAGAATTGCAGTTAGAGCACTGTTATTAAGCACAAGACTTTAATTTTACTATACAATAATTTATCTCGAAATAATTTATAAGATGAGGTAAGCATCCATGAATACTATTTTTATTTAAAATTATAAAGCACCGCGATAATTCTCCCTCACCAACGCAACGTATCACTCGAAAGCCTTGTCCTCGTTTCACGTGACGCCAGAAAATTTATGAAGAAGATTACCGAATTAATTAATAAAATCAAATAATAAATTAAGGAAATGGTTATTAATTGCTATACACATTTTTTTACTGAAAGGCAATTAGCCAATTTTAATAATCCGTTTTTAAAAACTAAGTTTGTTTAGAAACTTCGGAATCCATCCATTTGTCGTCTGCTGGTACTTCCATTGCTTTCATGGGAAGTGGATTCGTGCTTATTGCTTAATAGCGGAAGAAAGAAGTCCTGTCAAGCGTATTATTACACAACCACCGCTTTAGCAATGGAGTCTTTGTAAGCTATGTGTGCTCAAGTTTTTTTTCGTTTTCGGGGTTTATTTTGAAAGAAACAAAATGTCTCAATTTTTTATTTTCCAAGCATGAGTAGTAACTTTAGATGAGTAACATATTTAATTTGATATGAATCTGTGACGTACATGTTCGTGTACTTCCCTTGTTATGTGCCATTCAAGGATGCTTTTGTAATGAAGTGGTGATCGTCCATATTCCCTCCTAAAAATTACGCTCTGTGAGTGTTCGGTAACTTGATTTCATGGTACCATAAAACGCACTGTGTTTTCTCCATTTTCATTTCTTGCGTTCGCAGAGCCTTCTGCACCAACTTAGCCATTGCCACCTACAAAGAGAAAATATCATCCTAACCTTACGGCCGAAAAGTTTCTTTGTAATGTTGGAAAGACATTTTGACCATCCTGTATATTGTATCTACAGCAGCGTTTACCAAACTATGTTTCATTAATAAGTGTTTTGTCAATGAGTCAGGAAGTGTTAATTTTGACTTTCTTTCTTAGAATATCTATAAAACGTAGGGTTATTGGTTTTTTATAGAGTAGCTAGATATTGTTTTATTTATTGTTAATGTTTACCTACTTTATAAAGTAACCAGATGTACCGTGGAAGTTTCAGTTTGTGAAGTGTTACGTTAAAGGAGAAGTTTGGGAAACTCTGATCTATTGTATACATAAATTGACGCTTTTCGAATACATAATGTCGAATACATTTGAAATCGTTATAAATGATTCATTCTATTTCTAAAGTATTACATACATTGATTGGAAGAAAGTAATCGGACACTTTCGATTTTAGACGTTTTGTCGAATATCTAGAAAAATACTTGACGAATTATCCTGAAATTTCAGGGGTGTAAAAAGGATGTTACACCTCATACATTTCAGCGAAGGTTTTCTCCCGAAGGCAAATAGGGGACCAGCAAAGAAGTGAACCAAAAAAATAATGTTTGGAATGCATTGTAGCTGTAGCATATGCTTAAGAGGCTTGTTTTACTTTTCTGTGTTCATTTGTATGAGAATAGCACGTATATTCATGGAGATATAAAGGTTTCTTTAAAAAGGTCGAAATGTTTTCGTAAGTTTTTTGTTTATAACACGCAGGATTTTCAACCCAATGCAATGCCATTTATAGGAAACTTGACAAACTACAGTACAGACAACACCCTGCAATCAGAATAGAATAATATTAAATATTTGATGAAATATGAGCATTTTTTACTAAATAATGTTTAACTGCGCATGCGTTACCAAATTGTCTTTTGTATAATTT
>JAHWFO010074327.1:1337395-1419736 GCA_023313115.1 Rhysida immarginata | reverse complement strand
AGACGTCATTTCCGTACTCTCGAAATGAGACTGCTATTTTCTCGTCGTTATGTTTAAGAAGGCTAACGACGCGTATTGTGAATTGCATTTAAGACAAATCGTAAAATTGCAAAATTTACCGACATCGTTACTGTATGACGTCGTTAATAACGACATTTTTGTGAATCCGGGCCAGATATAATTGATATATGAAAGGAATCGTAAATTCACCAAATACATCATGATACACCAGTTGGCAGCCAACAACACTGGTAGAACTCAGGGATCTGATGACCATTGACAGCTCCCAGCCAACTGGTGGATGAAGATCCAAATTTGGTTAGTTTACGGTTTTTTCATGTTTCAAATGTACGTATGCGTAATAGTTTAGAAGTGTTTTGAAATCGAATGAATCATTTTTAGTAGCCTTGTATATCTTGAATCGATATTTGGCCTCTTTCTATGGCTGCTTTCCTAACAGCAGTAGTAGATATATAAGAACATAATCTTCTCCAGTACTACCAGTTCAGAGTAGATTATTGACATCGAGATTTGACGAATTTCGTGTTTTCCACGTATGCCCAAGGATTCTAAGAGTGTTTTATTTATTTAGTGGACTCTATAGATCTCCCCGTTTGAATCTTCTTCAATGCGGATACTTTAAGGGAAAAGGTATCTTTAGAAGGAAACCAAATTGCAATTACAAGTGAAAAGAAAGCCTTTTGGGGGTGTATCTTGCCAGTTTAATTACGGCAATGAAGTTAATGAGCTAGAACCAAACTAACTAAGGAAACCATTCTGAAAATCTCTTTGCTAACAGAAAAAGCAAAATTACAGTTTTTGCTTTGAAGCTGAAGGTTTCTTAGAAAGTTAGATTTTAATGAAAAGTTTTTGGTCATTTTCGTAGAAAGTCGCTAACGCTTCATGGGAATCTGACCTCCAAGTTAACAGTGAGAAAAATGAGCATTGCATGTATCACATTATATTACTCTGTTCTGGCTTTCATGACCTTTTATATTTGATGAAATTTAATTTCCCATATAAATACACAGCTGCAGTGATTATAGAGATAGGAACACGCGAGTTCTAACACTGTTATGCGTCCACGAGGGTCGTTGATTTGTTTTCTTTTTTCCTTAGTTTTTATCTCCTCAGCAACCTTTATCCACGTCATTTCAATTACCTAAGTGCATTAAGTATCGATTGTCCGTGTAATATGAAATGGTAATAAGGTTGGCTGACTTAAAGAGAAACATGTAGCGATTTTGCATGCTGATGTTGTTGTCCTGGTCATCGGCGTTTGCTAGAGGGTATATATTGAAATTTGTTATGTTGTTGATACTTTTAATTAATAAATAAATAAATAAATGTTTTTAAGTAATCAAACGAACGTACTGAGGTTTGTCAAAGTGAACAAGCAATCTCATTATAATGTAATTAAGTGGTTGTAATTAACGATGCAAATTGAATTTTTGGCATTGTAAATTATTTAAAAAGACAATAATATTGGATGTAAATGGTTAAACTGAATCTATGGTACAATTATAACTTTGTCAGATTATTAATTAACGCCTGTATATTTTGGCAATTTAAAGTGAAGCTCTTTACGTAATTAACTTGCTGCTTAAGTAATTGCACATATTTGGTTTAATCTGTTGCCAAAAGCACACCTGTTTAGGATGTATTCATCGAAATTAGTAGTAATTCAAAACTCAAAAATATTAAAAAAAAAAATTATATAATTGCAGAGGCAGGAGTAAGTTCAACTTTAAAGGGCATCTCGTGTTTGCAAAGTTAATTGCGATAATTCCTTGTTTGCGTTGAAATTGTTCCAGTTTTTTTTTTTTTCATAAAATGTTTTCATTTCATTTATTTCTATTTATGGTTTGCAATTTTTGGGTTATGTCTTTTTTTTTCCTTTCTCCTCCTTTCGTTTGTTCTAATTGTTTGCCTAATCATTAAAAATGGATTAAGTCGAATGGTTTCGTGTTTTTGGAGCTTTTATTTGTTTAATTGGTTAATCATAATGATTATATTCAACCTAAACGGCTCACTCTATGATTATTTCCTTGATAATTTGACAGAATTGTACGAGTGATTGGATTATTTTCACTTTTCTTGCTGAGGTTAAGGTTTTCTATAATCGTAATAGTAAAGTGTTTCTAATAAATTTCTACCATAATAATATTGAATATTATTTCCATCTTGTCTACTATTGGTGAATGGAAAAAGTAAAAGAATAATGGGTCTTCTTAAGCAATACGGTAGAATTTACTCATACTTTACCAACGCATTTCGGTTTTTCATGTTCACGGGCATAAAAACTATCTTAGATAGGACCAGGGAGCGTCGTATATTAGCTTCGAAAACTATGTAAATAAGTATAGTCAAACTTCGTATCTCGAAAATTTTTTATTTAACTGCGTTTTCACTATTAATTCAATGTATTTTCCCGTTATCTCAAAACATTTTCTAGGAAAACCTCGCTATGTCGAATTTTGACTTCGTACATTGGAATTACGATTTTTTTCATTATGAGAAATTTTTCGTGCGAAAACGAACAGAATTTGACGTCAATTACGTTAAAGTTAGACGATTTTCGTGCGTTGCGAAAAAGTTTCACGAAAAAAATTTTTCAACCTTCTGTGTTGCGTATGATGTTTAAGAATGCGTAGTTTCTGCGATTCTGACGTTAATGGTGCCACTTGCACGTGGCGTAACTCTATGCTCTCACAGTACCTTTATTAGCCTAAATATTTTGATTCAAAAGTAACCTTCCATATCCCGAAACCTCTTTAAGTCGAATTTTTTTTCTGTTCCTTGAAATTCGAGATGTCTAGGTTCGATTGTATAAATATTATAATTATGTAGATTTTTAAAGTTAATTAGCGTTTATCTGTTTTAATTGGTGTCAGGTACTTTTTATTATTTTTACGCTTTTGAGTATACAGTCGAAACTGGATATCTCGTATTTCACGGGAAGAAAAAAAAATTCGAGATAAAGAGGTTTTGAGATATGGAAGGTTACTTTTAAATCAAGATTTTTAGTTAATAAAGTACGGTGAGAAAACAGAGAACAATAGGAGATAAAATGGGTATAAAAAGTTACGCCACGGACAAGTGCATTCTTAAAGATGTTGTACGCAACAGACTTGTCAAGAAGATTGAAAAATTTTTTCGTGATTTTTTTTTTCTTCGTAACGCATGAGAACCATCTAACTTTAACGGAAGTGATATTAAATTTTTTTCGGTTTCGTACGAAAACTTTCTCATAACGAAAAAATTTTTAACTCTCTAATGTATTTAAATGCTTTGCATTTCCTCCGCACACGAAGTTAAAATTCGACATAGCGAGGTTTTCTGAGAAAATGTTTTGAGCGAAGGAAAATTACATAAATAGTGAAAATACATGGAAATAAAACATGTTTGAGATACCGAGGTTCAACTGTATTCTGGCAATAAATCGACTGAAGTTGATGTTTATTTTGGAATAATTTCTTAAAAACCGGCGTAAATTCGAAAAACACGTAAGCCGCAACTACGTAAATTGAGGTTTGTCTGTACAGTCGAACTTCAGTTTAACGAAATTTCAGTTAAGCGAATTTTTTCTTGGTTCTGGTCAGAGACTTCTATTTTAATATAAAATTGACTTCACTTTAGCGAATTTCACTTTAACAAACGTTCACTTTACCGAAAATAGTTACGAGGGTAGCCCAGAAAGTAATGCACCACAATTTTTTTCTTCAACAATTATTTATTGAACACAATGAAACTTATACGCACGAAAGAATGATGTTTCTTCTACACTCCCTATTTTTCCACGTAATCTCCGTCCCGTTCGAGACACAATGGCGTGTATGCCTTGTCGGTACCAGTCCTTGTTCTGTTCACGCAGCCATGTCCTCACTGTGCGAATCACCTCTTCGTCATCCTCAAAATGTCTTCCACGAATGGCATTCTTCAATGGCCCAAACAAGTGAAAGTCTGAGGGCACTAGGTCAGGGCTGTAGGATGGATGGGGTAACACTGTCCAACCCTGTTTCGTAATGTGTTCCGACGTTAGGTGTGACAGCCGAGGATGGCCGCCCCGACCGCGGCAAATCTTGGAGCTCCGCCGAACCACTTTCTGATGTCCTCACCCTCTGTGCCCAGCGACTAACCGTAATTATGCCGACTGCTGATGCTCCATAAACTGCACATAAACGTTTGTGAATGTTTCCAACCGTTTTTTGCTCCGCAGTGAGAAATTCAATGACGACACGCTGCTTGTAACGTGCATCACTTACAGACGCCATGTTGTTCCATTGCTGCACGTACGCTATCTCGGAAGAAACGGAAACTTTGCGCGCGCACTCCGAAAACTTCAAAGAATGCATTTCTCAAGTTTCGCATTCGTACCATTGTTGGGGACGGAGAAAAAAATTGTGGTGCATTACTTTCTGGGCTATCCTCGTAATTAGTCCTGCTAACATTGGCAATATCTGACTTTAACGAAATGGTCGAAGCATTAGGCCTATGCCGTTGTCCCTAGTGATGTCTTAACACGATGTAAAGGTATAATTGCCTAACCAATCCATTCGGAAATATGTGACGAATAGAAAAAAAGAGGACTAGGAATAAACAATAAATTGCTGTGAATAAACACAAAAATTGATGCACATGACCATCGCGCACTTGATAATTAATTAGTTAACTGAATTTTATCGTGTAGACTTGAATTTGATTTCTGTACTGTGTTTGGTTGTTTATTGCATTTGCCTGGGTCAATTTCTGATACTTCCGGTAAATATTAAAACAACAATTTTTTAAAAATATATTAACAAGACGCGTTATTCCTTATTTGGAAGTTTTTTATGGACTTTATGCTTAATAGCGTAAGAGTAGAGGCCTTAGAATACAGTTTAAAAGACTTGAAACTAGTTAGTTTCGGCGTTTATGAAAGCGGCAAGTAAGCGATTTTTGTCATTTTGATAAAGGCGGGAATAAATGCTGAAACTAATTGGTTTCATGGTCTGTGAAAATGTATTAGGGAACCTTTACATCGTATATGATTTCACGTTGTCAGATTAAAATTTTAAAAAAGTTATATGCTTTTTTTAGAAGATGTTATTTACAGGTTGTGTTGAAACATGTCCAGAAAAAAACGCTGTAATTAGTTTCATGGAATGATCACCAAAGGCATCCATTGCCATTTTTATTTTTACCGTTTAGCCACTTGTGTTCGTAATGGACAAATTACTCAAGAATGAAGAGTAATTAATTTTAATTTAAAGTTTTGGATTCTTCCAGGGTTTAACACGCTCTCTCTGCTTCTGAAAATGTAGCTTTAAATACACCATTCTTGGTTACGTGAGTGAGGAGCGCTAGTCGTGTGCTAAAGTTTGCTCGTTATTATTGGTCAAAATATTGACAACGCTACTGAAAATCCAAGTATAAACTGAATTTGAACCTGTAGAATTGATAATTTTTCCCCTTGCAAAATAATGAGAGTTTTACTTTTAAATGTAAGCTATGATGCGTGACTGCTACGTTTATGAAAGAGGCCTGCGAGAAAGTTTTCAGATCGTCGTAAAGAATATGTCCAAATTTCTGAGTATGAAAAGTTTATAAATTTGTCTTATAAAATTGTTATTTACGTTTTGTGTTGTGGAAGATTACTTGGGTCAGTTTGCCACTTTCTCGGCGGTGTTTTAATTCGACTATGTTATTTCTGCCTTCTTCATTCACAACAAAGACCGAAAATAAAAATAAAAAAAAAGAAAACAGGGATGTTTTTCTAAAGAAAATAAGGAGATAAAAAGAATAAAATAATATATATTTACTGTTTGGATCATTTCCCGGATTCTTTGTGTTTTTTGTTTATTTCCCTTCTTATTTAGAAACCCAGTTTGCCCCACTTTTGTTACATGCGAAACTGGTCATCTTAGATAGGAATCTTGGCTTCAGTCTTCACTGTTTTGGAAAATATAATTATTATTCAATAGAATTCTTGCATTACCGCTTTTCTTTATTTTTTTTTTTTAAGCGCACCATTTATTTTCTTCTTTTATCGACTGCGTGTTTATTGTCTGCTTGTTTGCTTCAATTGCTATTGTATAGATTAATTCACACTTTATAAAGTTAAGAAAAACGTTAAGGAACCCTAGTAGCTGAATATAGCCACGATTAATGATTTAATATGCATTTGTACAATCACATGGGCTTGTCTTACTTGATAACCGAATTTGTTTTATTCGGTTTACCAAATGACTGACTCTCGAGTCCTATTCCGCCGATTTTCCTTCTAACGATTGAGCTCTTTTCTGTTCGCCTTGAACAGTCTTCTCAGTGAATAATTGGCAATGAGTACAATTTAATTATAATAACAAATGCTCAAGATTAATAGGTCCAGTTTGTCTTTCAAACCCATTTAGCTAGAAGAAATTATGAGGAGCTAAATCATTTGTTTAATAATGCATGCCAACCGCGGTTCTATGCACTCGCTGTATTGTCAGTTCTATGAAATTCAACTATAAACTGATTTTCAACCTGTCAAATGAAGATTTATTTTCATTAAAATTGATGTATATTTTCTCTCTATATTAATAGGTAGCCGCTTGCGTTTTCGTTGAAATGGAACACCTACTTACCAACCGTCCGCATTTACCGCGGACAGTCCGCAGTTTTTTATCTCGTGCCCGCGGTACCACATTCCGGACTGTATTGTCCGCATGTTTTACTTTTTTCTAAGATTATCTACTGGCAACATAAAAACGTACTTAATTGCCATTAAGTGAACGGCTGAACGAAGCTTGAGAAATTATGTATAGTGATGCCGATAGTCATGACATACCACACAGTAAAACATCCGAAGACTGTTGAGTAAAATAAGAAAAAATAAATCCGAAATAAGCAGACAGAACATTACACTGGGCAACATTGAAATTGGTTCTTAGGTGAAAGTACACAATCCTGAATGAATTTAACATGCGGTACACGAACACCACATTGAGGAAAGTTGATTGGCTGAGAGATACTGACGTATTGTCCGTTGTATAAGTGTTATTAGAGAGGAATAATTAAAGCAAGTATGGCTGGCAAGTCTGTGCTGACCTGAAGGTAGTGTTTCTGTTGATGGGTTTGCAAAGTACTGCTGTTATCCTTTGCTATGGGACAGCAGAGCAATCGATTTGCACAATGTATAACAAGAAAGACTGGCCTCCGAGAGCATCATTTAAACCTGGAGAAATGAATGTATACAGCACCTACCATTAACAGAACCGCACAAAATCATCATTCCTTCTTTACATATCAAGCTCGACTTGGTAAAAGCCATAGATAAGAATGGACTAGCATTCAAGTACCTAGTTCAAGTACACATTAGTAAGAAACCGTAGCAAATTCAGTTTTATCTTAGTCATATTCGTGTTGAGCACATTGAATTCTTTAAGAATTGACTATTTTCATCTCGGAAGCATCAACTTTTTGAAATTTTTGTTGCCCAGTGTTATCATTCTTCGTGTGCTGCTGCGTTATTTTTCAGAAAAAAAATGCCGTAATGTTCAACATGTTTCGGTATTCTAAAAGAAGCTAAAAATGTCACATTACTTCAGACAACATAGTAATACAGGGTGTACGCAAATGATTGGCCCGGTTTCATGATTTTATTGTAGATGTTATATTTAACATATTATAATGAAACTTTTCAAACACATAGAGCAACTCGCCAAGTTTTTTTGTTTTTTTTAAATATCCGGCATATCTATGTTTTCGTTTGCGGGCGCTAGAGGGCTACAGCTGCAAAATTGATGGAGCGGTCGTGTCGGAAATGATGATCAAGAAAGCTGCCATGGCCTCCACGCTCCCCTGACTTAACCCTTTGTGATTTATTTGTATGGGGTTATTTGATGGACTTAGTGTTTGTGCTACTATTACGGCTGATCTGCAATTACCTGGCTTGTATCACCAATCTTTTGCTCAAATTGACAGAGCCATGCTTCAATGATTACAGATTTCATATCTGTAGAGTCACTAACGGAGCACCTGTAACATGGCAAAAAAAAAACTTGTCGAGTTGCTCTATGTACTTGTAAAATTCGTGAAGATATGTTAAATAATGCACCTACAATAAAATCATGAAACCGGGGCAGCCATTTGTGTACACCCTGTATAAAGAAATTATAAGATCATTAAAATAAATTATAAACAGGATGTCCCGGGAGGAAAGGTCACTATTTGGTGTGGGTATAGAATGAGTTGTCGTAAGTCAAAAAAGTTTATAAATGGTTTCTTATATAGATTATTTGAAATTAAGATTATGAAGTTTCTAATATACGAGACCTGTCCGAAAAGTATCCGGATTGAGGCTATAAAAAAGTAGAACTCGCTGCACCTTTTTCCTATCCAGATCGGGTGACGACATTTCTGCTGATGACGTAATGGAATTTGCGGTTGTTAGAGTGCCGCGTGCAATTATTGCAACACGCTAAAGCAGGACGTTTTTCTTTTCTCGTCACGTGGTGAAATTACAGAAAACATTTAGCAGCAATTCTTGACAAAACCCACATCGCTCAGGTCAGGCAGCCTCCCTACTCACCTGACCTAGCTCTGTGCGACTTCTTCACATTTCCGAAGATCCAGAAAGCGCTCAAAGGACGGGGATTTGACACAAATGCGACGGCAGAGCTCTTGGCCATCCCAAAGGAGGCATTCCGTACTTATTTCGACCAATGGCGGCAATGCTGGGCTAAATGCGTTGCTGCAGACGGAGCTTATTTTGAAGGTGACTAAGCATTTATGTGAGTTCGTACCCTATTTTTTTGTAGCCTCAATCCGGATACTTTCCGGACAGGCCTCGTAGTTTATATTTTACTGCATTAACGTTTCTAATCATTTTATCATAACAAATTTTCGACATTCCGCCATGTACTTCATCGGTAACTGGTAAGGAAAAGTAGGCTATAATGCTATAGAATATAATAGAACACGGCATAAATACATGCAATGACATTAAAGTCCTATGTTCTACAGCGCCACGTCCAAAAGTGCAGCACTGAGTTCTACGTAATTTCGTAACATTTCTGTTTAAATGATCTCACGCATCTTTATTTGCACTAAAGTTGCACTAAAGCCTTAGAATTTTTTTCTGGCTTGAACCCTAATGTTTGCTTCTTTAAAGTTGGGCGTAAAGTTGACTGAGGGTGAATAGAGGTTCCTCCAGCAGAAGGCCAATCCAGTCGAACATCTGAAGAAAATCCGTTTGATTTCTATTTCTTCCGAACTTCTGTTTTCTCAGTTTCTGTATTGATCGGGCCATAAAAGTTGCAACTTTGGTATAAATGTTAAAATTTGACAATCTTTCCGATTCAAGTACTCTTTAAGTGTGACCTACTTTTAAGTTCGCTCCATACGTGGTTTCCTTAGAAACGACTCTGATGTCTGTAGAAATCGATTTTGTATTAAAAATTTGGGGAATGTCAATTTTGCAGAAAATTTTATCGAGGCTCCATTAAAATTGGACGCAATATATGCGTCTGGGGAGCGTTCTCTCTTTGCTCTCCGATTTGCAATGCCATCAAATAAGTTATTGGTAATTATAACAAGTGAGGCAACCGAAATACCCAGGACTGATAGGATTTTAAGGCATTCGAGGATAAAAAGGAAAGCATTTGGTCTCTAAAGACGTCTTTGATTGTTACGGTTAGATGAGGTCGCTAAGGAAGCCTCTGATTGCTAAGGCAAGGAAATGTGTCGTTCAAGATGAATAAAAAGTAGCCGAAATGTTGGTTAAACGCAGAGTGTAGTAATTCTGTATGTATTCGATCATATACAGTATATACAATCAATTTTCTCAACAAATTATCAACTAATTATCAACACGCCATTACAAGTTATTTGACGATTGCCTGGTTAATCTCAAGAATTATCATATTTTTAGAGCAGACATGTCTACTCGAGGCAGTGGTGTCGCTGCCTCTGTTACCGACGAGTTATCCACAAAAATTCTATCGAAAAGTAGCCTGGATGATTTGGAATTCTCCAATGTTCTGTATTTTGTAATGATCATTATTTTAACTGTTATTTATCGCCCGTCTTATATTCCTATGACTACGTGTGATGATGTATTCTCTGAACTGAGCCCTCGGTTATCAAATATTGTCATTGGAGGCTTAAATTGTGATGCTTTGTCTTCGTCTTCTGTCTTGTCCCTTTTACAATCAATTACGAGTGATTTGGGCCTAAATCAAATTATTGTGCTTCCTACGAGAGTTACCAACACATCTGCGGCCCTCTTGGACCATGCTTATCTAACCGGTGATCTCCGCTGTGACAACGTCAGTTATTTTGACATTGCCCGCTGTGACCACAAAGCTATTTTAATTGATTTTAATATCCATTCATCTTTAAATCCATTTAAATCTTACAATCCTAGTTTTAAAAATCTGTATTTTAAATATTTTAATTATTTATTGGACATGTCCCTTGACAGGTTGCCTCATAGTGTAAGTTCTGATCAAAAATTAACTCAGTTAGTGTATACAATGCTCAACGCCGCTCAAATTGCTGATATGTATTGGACCTATATTTCTCGTCGCTCTACTGCTAAAACTTGGTGGACAACTGATTTGACTTCCAGTTATCAACATAAAAATGTTATGTATCACAAATTTAAGGAAGATCCAAACAAGATTACGTTTAATAATTATAAAATAGCTAACAACGAATTTAAAGATACCGTACGCAAAGCTAAGAGAAAGTCAATTGTTCATCGTATTAACAGAATTAACCTATGGAATATTATTAATAGGAATATTCATATGACCAGAACTATTTTATCTTCTGATAAGGCTTACTGATTATTTAACTTGAAATGATTCTTGTGAAATTTCTGTTCCTGATAGGATTATAAGCAATGAGGCCACTACCTCCAGGTGCTTAATTAAACCTATAGTTCCCGAATTTATAATACACATAAGATCATTAGAGATACCAAACTGAATGACAGCAAACATGCCAATAAATCTGGTTTTCTCCTGAAGAACATCAAGTTTGCCGGGCTACGCCTTATACAAGATCTATGTGAAACTATTATTTCTACTAAGGAATTTCCAGCCTAAATAAAGATCGCCAATATCATTCCCATCTATAAACATGGCGACCCTAAAATGATTACCAGCTATCGCCCGATTGCGACTCTTTCTCCTTTGACTAAAATCATTGAAAAATGTATCTTCCATGATCTTAAAAATCATATTTGGCCAGGTATTCCTATTCAGCAACAGGGTAGCCGTCCAAATAGCAAAGTCAGTTGGATCCCTATGCACCTTATTATGCAAGGCTCTGGACCTAGGTCATAAATTTATTATGATACAGACCGACGTCTCAAACGCTTTTGATACGATCTCCCGTCCACAATTAATTGAAGATCTTCATTCTCTTCATGTTTCTGAGGATTATCTTGCTTTAATCAAGAATTATTTGACTAACAGAATAAACATAATTGACGGAGATCTTCCGATCACCTATCCATCGACTTGTGGTGTGCTATAAGGCTCTAGTATTGGTCCTATGCTTTTGCCGTCGCAACCGCATCTTCATATTAACAATGCGTTTAAATTGAATATTATGAGTTATGTTGATGATAATTTGCTATACATGTCGTGTTCTGCACAGATAGAGGTAAATACCATGGTCCAACATTATCTCCAACTTATGGAGTTTTGTATCATCAACGTGGCCTGAAGCTAAATGCCCAAAAACTAGGATTTTAATTATAGACCGGAAATCTTCCGATAAGGACACACTTACCTTCTTAGGGTTTGTCTTCGACAATCTCTCTGTGAGTCTATTATTGTCGCTCTTAAAGGACTTCGTTATCTTATGAAAAGACTCCGCTCTGTTTTATCTAATGAGGAAATGATTATTGTAATTCAAGCCATGGTCCTTACTTATTTAGAGTATACTGTTATAGCTTGGGGAAGCTTGTCTAATCAGTGTTTTCAACGATATCCTTAGAACTGCTTTCAACGCCTCAAGATTCGCTTCAATTTCTGGCCTATGTTATACGCATAATTTACCCATTTTGGAGGTATTCAAATCGATTCACCTCTTATATGAACTCACTAGTGCTCTCCAATGTAGTACTCATCCAGCGCCTTTTGTTCAGGCTTGGCTATTAAAATCAAAGAATTATCGGTCTACTAGGAAATACAAAATTGATGTCTCTTATAAAGTGCCACCCTTTGTAAGTAAATACGTTCCTTACAATGCAATTGAACGTTGGAATCTCATTCCTCTATAAATAGGTGTATCTGCTATTGAATGTACTTCTCCAGGCTGTCCCGTTAACTGTGCCCATTTCAAAATATTAATTTTAGACTTTTACCGTACACATATTTAAATGGCGGTGGTTTTCCATCTTCTTTATTTTCTGTATATTATTTTTATCTTAATTGTATATTCCTTGGAATGCTGTATTAATTAATTAAAAAACTATTACATGCCATATCTTAGCATTGAAAGTGTCCAGTGATACTATAATGGTACCACATTACAATACATACCATTGAACCAATTTTGACTGATTTTGAGTACCAAGGAAGACCATCACGTGTCTTCACTTAATTCACAAGCTCTATCTCTGCCCTAGCTATCGAATGGCGAAGATGGAAATACCAAAGCATAGGCCATTGTATAGTATTAAACATGGTCCCCTCTGTTATTTGTGATCTTTTGAATCGGAAGTAGTTCACCGATTTTTTTTTTTTTTCACCAACGAACTCAGGCTTTACCTAAATTGTCGAAGTCGAAAATTCGGAAGGGTTCGAACGCTAAAGCACCGACAGACAGACAGATGGACGGACGCACATTGTGAAAACATAAGTACCTATCGGTCCTAATAACACGCTTTTGTATATGATCAGGCCAAAGGGCACCAATCTTGATCGTTCTGGATGAATAAACTTAGAATTAAGCCACCTTTGTAAGCGGCTTTAAAGTGTCCGGATAAAGCAACTTTGCCGTTACCCTTCGGGCGGTTGGTTTCGATGATGCTTTGTTTAGTTTGCTATGAGAAATCGATCAATCGAATTCTGATTATGATAACAGAGTTCGATTACTGCTGATGGCCCAGAGGGGATCACTCATCGCTTAAATGTATCCCCGAATCAGACTGCCTCGAAGTGATAATATTCGATTCATGACAGGAGGTGGCTTTCGTGTGCTCACCGCAAATCTGTATTTTCAGGGGTCGTTAGGTGAGCGTGGTTTCGTTTTGATGAAATTGAAGTTTTATTCTTTTATATTCTACACACGTTGACCAATGACTGAGAAACATGTGTTTAATATTTTGGCCAGAATTACAGCCTGTATGAGGTCTAGGATAATATAAACGTTTGACAACACAATGACAGAATATTTAGGTGGAAATACTTAAAATTCTAATATTAAGATATTAATAAGGTATTGCTACCTGTAGGTGACATTGGGCTCATACGGGCAAAAACAAATTTACATGATATTTCTAATTCATTGGCCACCTTGTGCATTTTATAAAACGAACTATGCGATTGACAGTTGTTGAAGGGGTAACTCGTGTCGTCAGCTGGATTTTTTTTTTTTTTTTGCAAGGGTGTTGTCGTTACAATCGATTAAGACATTAGCAGCATGAATTCCAACGCAAATAAAAAAGAAGAAATGAAAAAGTGAACTGGAGAGTCGTCGTTTGGATAGGACTCGTTGCCAAGAAGTCTCGATATCATATTTTACCCTACGGCGAAGATGTATGGAGACGTTAAGTGCATTCAGACTCGATAAAAAAGGAGTTGAATAGGAGCGTTGCTGTCTCTTGGCAGCGCCAACTAGGAAGCAGGCCTCTTGAGTTTTCGAGATAAAAGATGGGGGACCGTATACGTAATGACCAATACGAAGGAATGCTTTTCGAGATGTTGTATTATGT
This sequence comes from Rhysida immarginata, assembly GCA_023313115.1. Taxonomy (NCBI): domain Eukaryota; kingdom Metazoa; phylum Arthropoda; class Chilopoda; order Scolopendromorpha; family Scolopendridae; genus Rhysida; species Rhysida immarginata. Next base: position 1,405,821 of record JAHWFO010074327.1, on the reverse strand, counting down.
ATAAGAGAAAGTGGATTTGAAATGGAGTTTCAAAGAATATATACAACTTCAAAGAAAAAAGAAAGGTGGAACTAATTAGATGATTAAATGCTTAGAATTTTAATATCACGTATGTGTTTGAAGGTATCTTATATTACCCAGAAGATATGTTGATACACCGGTTGACTAATTGTTTTTTGTAACAAGTTTGCAATTGTTTGTTTTTTTTCTGTGTATCTCCTACGGTTTCGTAGGTACGATTTGCATATGTCCTAATTTGCATGTTGACAACACTGTAAGTGTCACTATGAGAAAGAGCATCCTCAACTTCCTATTCACTCCTTTTAATGGAATTTGCATAACTACATTTGTATCCAAGATTGAACAGGGGTACAGACTTTTGACTCACACTGTATATCGGGTGTCCCGAAATAAGATATCCTTGACTCATATTCCTGGAATTATGTTGATTAAAATCAACATGGGTCTGAATTGTAACGGTTTTGAATCAAAAGATATATTTTTCATGCACGAATTTTCAGCAACGGTTTGATTGATAAGTTAAATGTGACAAAGAATACAATGTCATATCCGTTTACACTAAGTGATCAAAAGTTTAAGGACACCCCTCATAAATCATGGAATGTGCCAAATGTCGCTTGACAATGACATGTAAATTATTTGAATAGCATCCCACACCTTCAGACACATATCTGCTTCTTCGTATTATTAAGATGTGGGTATTTCAAAAGAGCTCAGCGACTTCCAACCTGAAGCCATCATAGGATGCCGCGTGTGCAACAAATCAGTCCGTGAGATTTCCATCATTCTACAAATACCTCATTGTACAACTATGAACAATGTGATTGCGAAGTGGAAGACCCATGGAGCAACAGCAGTGCAACCACGAACTTACAGACACAAGAAATTGACAGACAGAAATCGTCGATTGCTTGCTGGTGTGACCCGGAGCAATTGAAGGATTTCTGCTGAAATGATTGCTACAGAGTTCAGAAATTTTGCCTTCTGTGATGCTAGCACAGTCACCAGTCGTCGGGAACTCCATTCCCTGGGTTTCCGCGGTTGTGCTGCTGCTCACAAGCCCTTCTTCATTGACAACAATTCTAGGTGGCATTTGGAGCGATCTAAAACTCGCAGACACTGGAGCATGGAAGAGCAGACACTGATGAATCACGGTACATACTCTGGCAATTAGATGGACGAAGTTGGGTGAGGCGGATGCCTGGAGAACGATTTCTAACTGAGTGTGTGGTGCCCATTGGGAAGTTTGGAGGAGATTGCTTCATAGTATGGGACTCTTTTTCCTGATTCGGGCTGGGCCAGCTTGTTTCTGTTGAATGTTGTTGCTTATAAAGGAACGATGAATGTTGGTGCTTATCGAGACATCTTGGACAACTGTGCACGACCAACATTGTAGGAACTGTTCGTGGTTGGGCCTTTTCTGTATCAACATGACAATGCTCATTACCATAAAGCAAGGTCTGTACACGACTGGTTTCAGGATAACGAGTTGAAGAAATGCCCAAAATCCCGATCTCAATCCATTAAACAACTGTTCACTAAGAGCAAGACCATGCTGACCAGTGCTCTGAGGCAGGAATGGAGGGAAATCTCAGCTTCTTACTACCAAAAACTTGTGGAAAGTCTTCCTCGGAGGGTGGAGGTTGTCTTTAGAGCAAAAGGGGGTGTCACCGCTTATTAATTCCTGTTGCCTGAATTCTGCCACCTAGAAATGCTTGTGCCCGTAAGCTTTTGATCACGTGGTATGTAGTCCTCTACGGGAAGATTCATGTTGATGTGGATTTTTTTCTACTGAAAACAAGAAATTAAAGAGTGTCAATAATAGGAAGTTGGTTGGCAACTATAACAAAATCTTGCAAACATTCCAAGAAGGTGCTTCAGCTGTGACGTAGAAGTAATTTTAAATTCGAGAATTTAAATTTTATCTAAAGTTCTTAATAAACAACGGAAACTCATTTAATTCCTAATTCCAAATTTACGTCTGGTTTATTGCTCAACGTTCACGTTAAAATACAAATGAATTCCAATTTACCTAGTACGTAATGGAAATTGTTTTATGGTAACCATGGTATGTCTCGTACAATTATTAAGTAGCAGAAGAATGGAGCTACTTATTGGTTTCACAATGTCCGTCCGTTCGTCCCCTTCATAATTTCCGCATTTTTTGAGGTAGAAGGTTGAAATTCGGAATGTAGCTTACTATGGGCATGTGCATCTTTACTGTTTAGTTTGGTTTTGATGGTCCACTGGGTTCGGAGTTTCGGGGGTGTAAATTACAGGGGACCAACAGGTCTACGTGTATTTATGCACATAAAGGAGTGAAATTCGGTATGCAGATTCCTCTTGGCAAGATCAACATTACTATGAAGTTTGGGCCAAATTGCCCCAATGTAGTCGGAGTTGTGGGGATGGCAGTTACTTGGTCTTTAGAACTATGGCAACATATGGCATGTGATATAGCATTCGATCGGAAATAATCAGAAACGGAAGAAGATAGAGCTCTTTTACACTTCCTTTTACACTTTTACTACTTTCCTATACCTTCCACGGGAGGATTAATTTCTTGTTGGTGTACTTGAGTAATCGTGCCTAGAGAAAGCGATCATAACGTGCGCTTACTTACGTCGACAATGCTTAAAGGAAAAACAGAAAGGGCGTATCTAAAAAGAAGAACGGGAAAAAACGTGGTTTACACGACCGGTTTTCACGAACCAGCCCGAGCTCTGTGACTATTTTCGATAACAAGGCTCCTACATTGTTTAATAGCACGGCGGCTTCAAGCCCTTTAAATTCAGATTTTGAATTATTTATTGATCTTTAAGTAAATACTAAACCGATATCTGTTTGCAATTTTGCTGAAGTTTACCCAAATATTATGTGTATTTTCTAAATTTCACACTCAAATAAACGATTGTTCGAATTCCCTTAGCTGTATCGATAATGTCGGTGACGATTTCGAGAGCTCTTTTTCAGAAAACGCACTAATGACAGCGTGCTGCAATGTTATAAGTATTTTACACTTCCCCCTGTAATAAAGTCTGCACAAATAAAAAAGTTTTGATTAAAAATATTTGATTTGCTTTTTAAATCGCTGAATATCCCAAGTTTCTTTTTCGCAAATAACGGACGTCAGTTTTGTTCCTGATATTTTGTTTGGAGCCCGAACAGAAACTTCGAAATTTGCGTCCGGTCCCTTTTTATCACAACCTAATCTTGATCGGTTTTAACTTTTTTTTCCATTGCGAGCGCGCCAGGTCTCACTTTTTAGGCACGTCCAGAGTAACATTTTATTAAGTAGCGGAAGAATGGAGCAGCCCATAGATTAAGAAATATTAGAGATAAGACAAGAGATTATCGAAAGTGGGAAACCGATTAGCGTTCCTGGTGAATCGGTTGGGCAGAAGTTTCGCTTCTATACCAAGCCTTGTATACGAAACTTTTCACCAGGATTGCTATTGCCGGTTTTCCACTTTCAACTCTCTTTGTCGTATCTGTGGCTTTTTTTAATCTACGCTAAATTCTTTGAAGTCCCTGTACCAATAATCAGTAAATGATTGGGGAGAAAAAGTGAGACCGTATCTCTGTTGAATTAAACTTTATTCAAAAACTTTCTTATAGGCATCAACCCCTTTGATAAGACCCCAAAATAACGTGAGAATATTGAGGTTTTCGGGCTTTAATCGGAAACTTATGTTTGGCGCGAAAAGTCTACGTTTCATTAAGCTTAATTTTTTTACTGTAACATTAACACGTGATACACGAGTATAAAAATGGATAGGAGGCGTTTCTGAAACGACGTGTTAACGCGAGACTTCGCGACAGCGTGCTAAGCATTTTTGCGCGTTGTCATTTTTCCGCCTGGCTGAGGCAATCAAAGCCGCTCATTCTGAAAACGCTGCGTCACGTGACCATGAGTGAAGTTCACCTTCTTCCAAGTAAATCAATTAACTCGCCCGCTCCTTGATTTTTCCCCATGAATCTGGTTATCTTCCCTCTGGATATCTGGTTACATTCTCTTTTTCCAGGCACACCAAACGCGCGCACCTGCGCAACACAGTTGCTGTTTACGTTACCGCCGACCCATTGATCTTTTCTGTCGTCAGCTTTAAATCGCGTTTTCCCACACGCCTCACAGAACTGAAAGGAGGGCTCGCAAACAGCGTAACAACGAACAACAAACAAGTTACGCCCTCGAAAGGATGGGAATTTATATGGCGAATGCGGATTAGCGGCTGATCGGTATTAATGGAGTTGTAGATGGAATGGACGCTCTCCGTTGACAGAGGGATTTACTCGACTCGAATCCGCAGGATGGTGGTTATTGATAATATAATTCATCGCAATGGATTACTTAATTTAGTGAAATCGCCTTTCTATATAGCTTCATGTGTTGCTAACCTTTCATGGATGGGCTTGTGATTGTTTTCATTCTCAGGTAACATGGGAATAATCTTTGATGGTGTATAGAATGGGAAGGCATTATATAAGCCTAAAGTGTCTGAATAGAAAGTTCAACGACTTAAGCCTAAGATATACTGTTTCATCCCGCATTGAAATGCCATTTATTGTCAAGCAAATGTATCTTACATCAACTTTTAAAGAAAATGACCTAAGCCTACCATTCTACACTGTTTGGATTTTATTTCAGGACTCTATAAATTTCCATTTCTTGTTGAATGTATACAGCCGGTTGATACCAGTTCTTTCAAGAGCTAATTTCTTTTGATTGGCTGACTACGAACTTATGAATTTTTCAGGAAAAGGAGAGTGTATTTTGGTACTTTTCATAATTTTGGTTTCCTTTTTACAAGATTTAAAATTTTTTGACGGATCGTGTTTTTAGAGGAGAAATCAGAACTCTGCTTGAGTTCAAAGCCAGCATTACCCGCCATGTTGCTGAAATCCTTCGAGATGCTCTTCGCGCTACCATTGAATACGCTATAATGAGCTATCAAGTCGTGATTGATGTTGATGGACCACACGTTGAACATTCTGTGATTGAATAAAGTTTAATGGTATAGTCAAATCGTATGATCTAGGTTCTAAATCTTAAGGTTTAACTATAACGAATGATTGCTTGTGCTTCTTTAGGCACCACAATTTCTCCTGGTGCTCAAAATCTGAACTAATTTATTATTGCAGAAATCTCTTCCCCGTGGTCCTTACAAAATATATGTACAGGGCGGTTATAAAATAAGTTCGCCTACTTAGAGCCCTCTAGAGCCCAATCTAATGAACCAATTGTGATGCAAATTGAAATGTAGGCTATTCAGACCATGGGGGAGAGAATTCCGGAAAGAAAAAAAATTAGTGCAAATTTTCACCATTAGGTGAAAATGTGGCGCTGTGGAATGACAAATGGTGTGAACTGAATAGCCAACATTTCTATTTGGATCACAATCGGTTCATTAGATTGAGCTCTAAAGGGCTCTTAGTAGGCGAACTTATTTTATAACCACCCTGTACTACGTTTTATCAAAATCCGATGAGTAGACGTGTTCTGGAAGGGTCTGAATAGGGTCAGTTTATTTATAACCACCTTGTACATCCACATGGGCAATGTTGTTCAGTTGCAAGAGATCGTCTTCTGTTCAGGGTGCTGTTTACTTCTACTTCAAAACGGCATATTTCCATTCTACCTGGTACAGGTTGGTTGATGGTTCGACCGTCTGGAAAAACTACCTAAAAATTGATTTTGAGTTGATTTCTCTCGTCTTTCTGAATTCTTCGGTTTTGAGCAAAAAAGCGCAAGGACGTTCACATTGTCCAGAGCTTATATGGTGTGCTCAGAAACACTTATACTTGAACCTTAATTGTATTCGGCTGTCAGTTGAGCCATTGTCAGCCGCCTATTTTCTTTCACCATAATCATAGAAGGGGATTATACTTTACCAAGCCGGACAGTCTCCAACATCCGCATTTATTGATTAGACGTTGCAGAACATTACCTTGTAATGCAAAAGACGAGAAAGACGCTTTTCCACTTTATGTTTTTGTGTGTTTTGCAACAGATTCAGGAAGCTGGTCCAGGTTCAAGCACTGCTTTTTTGTGCTAGGACTATGGAAACAGACCCACTTTCCATCGCAGGTAACAGTGGAAACGATTTTCTTTCGTGTTTTCTAGCTCTAAGAGCTCCTTGCACTCAAGGAGGTTTGCTTGAGCTGGCGTCCTTTCGGGGACAAATGCAGCATCTTTTCGAGATTACTGTTAATAAGATAATTCTGCAAACTGGTTGCATTGCAGTAGTTCATAGAACCTTCGTTTTTGTGTTGCTACAGCAGTGTTATGGCCAACTTCGAACTGGTATAGCAAAAGTTCCCTAATTGCCGTTTTGTTCATATTTTAGGCGTCCAAACCAGAAACTTGCTAACACAAGAAAAACTGACAGTATAGAAGCTTTTACACTTATATCCATGCGGTTTGGACTATAGCGAGCACGTTAAAGCCCTCTCTTTATATTAAAATTACGTAATCACTTTGATCTGCAGTTAGTACTAAGTTAGTCTGTTTTTGTTGGGGTTATTTTTTTAACGAAAATTAAATTTAAAAGTACAAAAAAGTAATTGTAACGTTTGCTTTAAATTGGTAGGGGTTGGTTAAAATTGGATAGCTGTTCCATTTAGACCTATTATCCGATTGAGTTGCCGGTCGATACTCTGGGGATACGAAAGCCAGGCTCTCTTTGTGCATCTCCTGTTTTTTTACTGAGCTCCACGGCACACAACTTAGCTCTCTACGCAGAGATGTTTAAATCGATTTCAGGTTGAGAAAGTGCTACTGTTGTCGTTGATGTTGCCGCTGATCTCTTCGGAATAGATTACAGTGAGATGTGGTGATGATGCGTTGGCTGTGTTTGCTCGAAATGTATGGGCTGAGAATATTTTTGTTTCAGTGTAATTTTTTCTTGGAACTAAGTCTGTAGTGTTATTGGCCTGCGGAGAAATTAGGAAATATTTTCAGGCAAATTCTATACTGGTGGGAAAAATCAACAAGCATATAAAACACATATAAATTTTTTTTCAAATTTAATTTTATACAAAAAATATTTCAATAAAAAAATTTATGAGGGTTGGGTTAAAGCATACGACAGTCTCAACATATTCATCATTTGCTGCTCATTTTTCATATCTTCCATCTAGGTGTTCTTTATCTAAGATGTGTATAAATTTCCATTCAGAAGCATTTATCAAAATAGTTATATCCCTAATGGAAGAGAAGGAATAGAACTATTAATATATTAAAGTGCACATAATAAATACTCCGCGTTTTCCCGAAACTCATTGAAGTTTCGCTCTACTTTTTTTCCCCTCTCTCTACAAATAAACAGGTGCATGCACAGTAAGCGTCTGAAAATTCAGTGAACGTGAATAAATTCCTAGAAGAACATGTTGCACACACACAAGCTGGGTGAGAAAGTATGGAAAGCATGCACAGTTTGAAATGACATCACGAATCGATTTATATATCAGCATAACTGATCGATTAACCTATATATCTGTTGTTTACTGTATCAATGTCAAAGGAAAAGAATTTTTTTCTGATTTTTATGAAATGGTGTTGTTAAGTATTCTGAGTACTATGTCATGAATTCTTCTGAGTTGAATCATCGTGTTATTTTATTTATTTATTTATTTTGAAAGTTCTCATCCCACTGAAACACTACATTCAAGGTGTATGCCCAACACAAGAAGAAACAAAACAAAATTAAATTGGAATGGGTACATACTCACAGACCTTCCACTTTCTAAGGAAAAAAAAATATTTTATTTCTGGGGGGGGGCCGGGCGGTCGTAAAAAAAACTTTTTAACTGATTTGACTCTAATGAGAGGAGCCCGTACATGTGGTGGAATTTAAGGTATGTTAAGATATTATAAGACCACTGAGCTGACGTTGGGTTTATTTGCTTAAAATTTTTTTTTTTTTACAAATAAATAAAATAATATTTGTTCCATGATATGAAAGAAATCATTGTTGAATTTTATCTGATTTTTATACAAAATTAAAAAAATTAGTTGTAATGCTTTTTACACTGTTAACTAGTTTTTAGAAGACCACATGAATTATCCAGAGTTTGAAACTGGGAAAAAATTAAATTGGGCATTGAACTTATTAGATTTTCAAGTATCTCTTTGGAAATTGCATCCCATGCATCCATTATTACTATTCGGAGCTCAATTGCATTTTCATATCGCTTATTTCCAACATAAACCTTCTTAGTAATGACACCCCATAGGTTCTCCATAGGATTAAGATCGAAGCTACAAGAGGGCCAACCCAAAACATTTGATCTTTTCTTTTGCAAACCATGTTTTCGTAGATTTTGATTCATGGCATGGAGCATTATCCTGTTGAAATATCCACTCAAGACCTCCAATATGTGGACCAAAACATAAATAAGAAATATTTAACAGTGTAAAAAGCATCACAACTAATTTATTTTTTTTTGTATAAAAATCAGATAAAAAGCAACAATGATTTTTTTTTCTTCAAAATTTCAACATATCTTCTCGAATCAGGAACTTTAAAGTCCATTTCAGAAAAAAAAATTGAGTTTGGGAAACAAACACATATGTCACGTTTTATGGTCGGCCAATAAGACGAATGTATATTTACTTTTGTGTTGCAAGTTCTGCTTGTTTCGATATTGAAAAATTTTGAACAGATGGTTACCATATCTCGTCGGTTGTTGCAGTTTCAAAAAAATATTATGCAGATTATAGCTCGTCAGCGCTGTTCATTTTTATGTCATGTATTCTGAATTATTTGGCATACTTCATAAGCCTGATTTGGCCGTTGGATACGGGGAATGTTGAAAGAACTATCACACAAGTAGAAGAATTTAAGCGTCATGATATTGAATTGTACCTTTGTAAGCCATGCCAGAAAAAAATAAAAAAAAGTGTCAAAAGGTATTGTGGTCAAGAAGGAACTGCAAAAGGAATCTTGAACCAACTATATGCGAGATCACAATTCACTGTATGTCCCATGGACTTATTGTGAATTGAAGAAGTCTGTGACCACGAAATAGATTTCTGATCTGTTGCTACCTGTCAGTCCACAGGACGCGGTTAAGGAGGATTCGTGAGGAACATGTGCAAGACCAAGTGCCAAAACATGAATTGCTTTTGTGTGAAAAAGAAAATTAAGTGTAATTCAAAATACCATTCTACAAGTACGTTTCAAAAGTTTAGAAACATTCGCATTAATGCTCTCAGAGATTGGTATTCAATTTGCAAATTCAATGAGATAAGAAATTAATTTTTTTTACTCTGAAAAATATTCATTGTAATGTCTTCGGCCAAAACGTTTTGAGCTATTATATGCAAATTTAGGGCCACAACTTTAGTTCAAAAAAAGATAGTGTGTTTCATAAACTTAGAAACCTCCCTTGAATAATTACGCTTATGAGCTAATCCCAATCATTTATATATAAAAATTGCAAGCAGACTATTATGTCAAATGTATTAATTAAAATGGGCAAAGCAAAGCAATTGACCGAGCAAGAAAAAAATATCATTTTTGAACCTCGCAACAATAGGAAGATTGTGACAGAAATTACGAAGCTAATGAATAGATCGAAGTCTTTCATCAGCAAGTGTTTAAAGATGATTAAAGAAGATGGAGGATCCATACATGAAATCAAAACGGGATGTTAACGCCCTGAAACAACTTCTCCTGAAAGAGAGATTCACGCCTCGCATACAACGTGTTTCATCACTGGGATTCCGGGTTAGAATACCCAACAAAAAACCTTTCTTGGCGCAATGGCAACGCAGTGTCAGACTCCGATGGGCTGAGGAACACCTCTCATGGACTTCGGAAGAGTGGACACGAGTATGGGAGACTCTGTGGTTTAGTTTCTGAAATCTACCACCAGAGTGTACGATGTGTCATTGAGGGCAAAGCCATGGTTTCTTCAATTAAGAAACCATGGTAAAGCACTGGATAATACTCTAGTGCTTTAATTGAGAGTTATTTTTACTTCCGGTTTCTTGCGTCGCCTGCATTTTGAATAGGCAAAACTTGAGTAGTAACTTAGGAGCATCGATAAGTTATTAAAACAACAACAAAATGAAAACAATGAATTCAAACTTGTCCATGATTAAGCAAAAGTTGAAAGAAAAAGGAGCTAAAGTATCAGGAAACAAAATTGAATTAAAAGAAAGGTTAGTAAACCAGCTAAAGAATTTCTTTGTTATGATGTATGCATACTTTAACTTTTAAACGTAATTACATTTAGAAGGATGCAGTTTGATTAAATTAAATAACTTTCAACTAAATTTTTAATCAAATTTTAATCAATTATATTTGAATTTTAATTTATAATTTTTTAATTTTTATAATAATAGTCTAGAATGCAATTACTCTAATACAGGTTACAACTATGGGTGGGCCATGATTTAGATGCCAGCCTTATTTCAATGCAAGTTTGAAAATTTTTAAATATATTTTGAGAAATAATTCTCGACGATTTTTCAAACTTGCATGTGAAAATCTTTCATCAAACCATGAATTAATTATATCTAATGAAAAATTTCATAATGATATTTTTATCCATTTTATTGAATGGTAAAAATTCAGAATTTGGAAACATGAAGAGTGTCGTTTAAGGGGGTATCAATCTTTGGTAAAAGGATGGCATCTAAATCATGGTCCACCCATATTGTAACCTGTATTAAAGTAATTGCATTTTAGACTATTGTTATAAAATTTTAAAAAATTATAAATTAAAATTCAAATATCATTGATTAAAATTTGATTAAAAATTTAGTTGAAAGTTATTTAATTTAATCAAATTGCATCCTTCTAAAATGTAATTTTTTTTACAAAGTTAAAGTATGCATACATCATAAAGAAATTCCGAGTTATCCGTCGCTAAAAAGCAGGTTATCCGAATCGCTACACTGTAAGCTGACCTCTTTAAGCCCGCTACTCTATAAAACTTGGGCTTAAGATGTCAACTTACAGTTTAGATATCCGGATAACCAACTTTTTAGCGACGGATAACTCGGAATTTGCATAAGAAATTACACTGAAAGTATATGCTGCTAGTGCGGTAACATTTCGTTAGTTTAATCTTTATTTTCCGTAAGTATTAACGAATCATGAATTAGTATAATCCTTGGTATAAAAAAATACGCATATACCAATTCTTTAACTGGTTTACTAACCTTTCTTTTAATTCACTTTTGTTTCCTGATACTTTAGCTCCTTTTTCTTTCAACTTTTGCTTAATCACGGACAAGTTCAGGTTTTCCTTTTCATTTTTTGAATTTTTTGTTTTCATTTTGTTGTTATTTTAATAACTTATTGATGCTGCTACGTTACTACTCAAGCTTTGCCTATTCAAAAAGCAGGCGACGCGAGAAACCGGAAGTAAAAACAACTCTCAATTAAAGCACTAGATAATACTAGCACTTTGGTGGTAGATTTCAGAAACTAAAACAAAGAGCCTCCCATTGTGGACAGATGAGTCGTTGTTTTACTGTGCATTTGGTAACCAGTCAAGTCGCGTTTATCGTCAAAAAAATGAAGCCTTCCATATCCAAGCTGTATCAAGCGGACAGTGAAACATCCTCCGAAAGTCATGATTCTATGTTGCATGACTTCAGGTGGAGTGGGACAAATGTCCATCCTACATGGAATGCTCAATGCCGAAGCATATCGCAAAGTTTTGAAGTACTTCACGATTCCTTGTGTGGAGAGTCTATTCGGAGATGAACTATCCTACAACAAGATAATGCTCCTTGCCATAACGAAAACAAGTGAAGAATTGGCTATCCGAAAACAACATCGACTTAATGAAGTGACTGCCAAACTCACCGGACTTGTATCCCATCCAGAACGTGTGAAGGAAAATGAAAAAGCATCTTCAGCACGCAAGCATCTCCACAAATCCGAACTACTTACTTACTTACTTACTTACTTACTTACTTACTTTTCAAACCCGCTTATCCGTTAGGGTCGCGGGAGCAGCAGCCCTATGGAGGATCTCCAGCGATCGCGATCTTCCGCCATCAGGCGCATGTCCTCCCTGGTAATATCCAAGCGACTCGAACCCAGATTCTCCATGTAGTCTAGCCACCTGGTTCTAGGCCGACCCCTTGGTCTCTTACCTACCGGCTTGGAAAATAAAAACTGCCTAGGAAGACTAGTTTGCGGCATCCGTATCACGTGGCCATACCAGCGCAACTGAGATCCCTCAATGCGGAGAAATAGCGGCTCAACACCTAAGGATTCCCTTATTTTGCTGCTGTACACTCTATCTAATAGGATAACACCTGCCACACCTCTCAGAAATTTCATTTCGGCCGCTTGTACCCGCGATCGCACTCTTTCGGTCATTACCCAAGCCTCGTCACCATAGGTGAGAATGGGGACAAAGATAGATTTGAAGACGGAGAGCTTGGCTTTGTTACCCAGCTCGCGTTTCGTTACCACGGATCGCCACAGTTCACGTCTGACACTGCTTGCTGCACCGATCTGAGCATCCAATTCTTTCTCCTGCCGTCGATCACTCGTGAATGCAATCCCGAGATAATTGAATTTCTCCACCTGTCTCAATGAGGCTCCCCTAACATGGAGAGCGCACTGAGCAGGCTGTCTTGAAAGGACCAGAACCTCGGTTTTAGCCACACTGATCTTCATCCCAGCTTCTTCACATTTGGCTGCAAACCGGTCTAGTGCATGCTGAAGGTTCGTGCGAGAAGACCCAAGGAGGACAAGGTCGTCAGCAAAGACGCTGGTAGTCGCCCACACAAACACGCTCATCGCCTCGGCTGCCCCTGTCTATCCAGTCCATAAAGATAATGAACAAGAGGGGCGAGAGTACGCACCCTTGGCGGAGTCCAACACCCACGGTGAACGGTCTTGACTTAATGCCATTTGTGATCCGAACTAGAACAAGAAATTCTGAATCCTTGGAAAAAGATCAGTGCGACAGAATGCGAGAAATTGGTGCATTCAATGCCGAAGATCAGTAGGGGTTGTTGTTCGTGCAAAAGGACACCCAACGAAACATTGAAAACATTTAATAAACATTTAAAACAGTAAATATTTTTTTATGGTTTATTTTTCATCTTTGTAACGTTTTCATAATTTATGAGAGATTGTGTCTATAATTGTTTCTAAACTTCTGAAACAAATTTGTGATGTTTCTAAACTTATGAAACGCACTTGTAGCCTTCCTTGTTGCGACAAGTAGCTAAACGCCACTTCTCCTTTCGTGTTTAACTGGTAAGGACGTCCTTTACTTAATGTCGCAGTTCTTCGTTCTGTGTTCATTGTCAATAAAGGCGAGTTTTGATACTTTGCCTTAAGTGTACTTGTCATTCTCTGCAATACCTAGTACTGTATACAATGCCTAGGAAAAGTATGCAACATAATCACAAAAGCAAATCATAAAGAAGGGCCTGATTGGACCTTATTATTGATGATAAAATGTTGCTTGGTTTCGTAAGTGGTTGTTATATACAGGTTGTTTTTTATTTAGCACAGATTTAAATAGATCCGAGGTGGAAAATGCCGGTCACTGGTCGCGCTGTTAAGCTAACAGGTTTCCTTTGTAAATTTCTGCGTGACCAAGCAAAAGCGGCCTTAAAGTTCAGGTTGTCTATCTGGTTTGTTTCTATCGGCTTATATGCACTTTCAGAAAAATCATGGCGTGATGTTGTCTTTTAAACGATATTTTAAAACCGTTTCTCTAATGAAAATTCGAACTCCTGCAACATGTTAGCGAGCGCGCGATGATGGCAGGCGAATTCCACGGGTTCGAATTACTGTGGCTTTCACGTGGTGGTTTCAGTTCCAATGATCCTGATTAGATTCCCTGTAGCGAAAAGAGGGGGGGGGGAGAAAAAGCAACTGTAGACAAAATTTACAAAAGTTCCTCCTCTACCTCCCTTTTTCATTTTTTTTTCCCATTTCCTTTTGGTCGTGTTCACTTATTCCTCTGACGACATGGAAATCGCTGATGAAACCTCTTTGCCTTTGATTAATTCGATGAAACTGGAAAAAAAATTGTGGTTGTCGCGTGCGCATGGGCTTTTGTGCTCCAGTGAATTTTAATCGTTTTTCTTCTTCGTGATCTGCTGAAAAAAATTCAAAAAAAATTTCAAAAAAAAAAAAAAAAAGTAGCATCGTATGATTAAAGCTTCCAGAGTTCACAGTTGTCGTGAATGATGCCATGCGTTTGGGTAGGATTAATATAAAAGCTCTTCTCAGATTGCGACTATGATCGATAATAATTTGACTATATTTTAGGCAACTAAAACAAAAGCAATTGTTAAGTTTTACGTTTATTTTATTGCAACGAAATCCATGAGTTAAACATTTCATTGAACACACTCAGCTTTTCTTTCATGAACAGATCATAGAAGATTAAGATAAAAAAAGTGGTTTTTGAAGTTTTGAATTTTGTTAAGGCTTCTATATCCTAATGTTCAAATTCGGTATCTCTGAAGAGGCTCTCAATTCTTATGTACACGCAGGCCAGTGAATTATAGTAATGTGTTTAATGGTTTATTGGACCCCCTTTGGCCCGAATGACATCATTCATTCCCTTAGTTCTCTTGGCAGATTTCCTGGAAAAGAATCTTGCTCTTGAATATGCCATTTTACCATGTCCTAAACATTCTCGTATGAGGTGGAAATCTGGGATCTTCTATGTCATCATCAACTGCGATGAACAGTAGCATTGTCGTCCATAAAGAACCCGTCATATGCAGGATAAAAATGCAAAATTACAGGATGGACTTGGTGGGCAAAATGTGCATTCAGTCCGCACCTGACCTTCCATGAACAGCAGAAGATTCTTCATACTACGACGCCACCACTAGACCTTAGTTTTCTCCAGATTAAGGCTTGCTGGTTCCAATTACTTCGTGGGGCTTTCACCAACCACTCTATCTAACATTGATAGAACTTAAAGTATACCATGATTCGTCAGATCACATAACCTTCACGTCTCCAATCAAATTGTTCCAGACACCACCGGAGACGAACTTATTTTTCTTCTCAGAAATCAGGGAGTTTCCGATTTGGATCCCCCTTTAATTTCCGACGCATAGTTTCTTGGTTAACATCATATATCAATTGCTTGCACAGTGTTTTAAACCTTATTATTGTTTGTCTTTTAGCCACAGTTACCCCTTTAAGGCAAAGATTGTGGTGGATCATTTTGTCCAACGGTTGAATAATTTGCATATCACTTACATTATCATGGAGAATCAAGCGAGCTGCTTTGTTGTTTCAATGATGGCTCCAGCTAGTAGTCTCCTTTCGAAGTCTGTTAGGTTCTTCGTTTCCCTATGCTGTGATTAGACTGATGTAACTCCTTCTTAAATATATACGCACTTGAATCACGTGACCTCAAACTATTTTCCATAAAACAGATTAAAACAACTTTATGTATGTATTTGGCCAGTATGCGTGTAGATTTCAAAATTTCCATGTATCATCTTTAATTTACTTGCAGTGTTTGTGTACCCCAAAAGTTATTGTACTGAATTTGTTATGTTATCTGGCAAATATCAGAATAAAATGAGATAATTGCATCCAAGTCTGCCAGAGGATGATGTAGTAGTTGTGCTCATTTTCCGTCTCGTACAATTCTCCCGCCCATTTAGTCTCCATTTAACAATTTTTGAAAGTTAGCCTGTAATTGCGTATCATTACAACTTTCCTTGGAATATGGTTGCTGCTTTAAATGGTAAAATCGGTGACCGGTTATTGTGCAAGCCTTTTATCGTTATTACCTCAGAGAGAAAGAAGACGTCCGTTATTGGGTATTTAAAGGTAATTTTTATGACGGCTGAATTAATGGTCTGATGCTCGTTAGCCCCCTTTAAAAACGAAAGCATAAACAAATAAATTAGATGAAAACAAATTGAATTGGTTTCGTGCCAAAATTTGTCTTTCCCTCGACCAAGCAATTGATTTCTGGCCCAAAGTGTTTATTTGAAAGAAGACCGAAAGAGAAGGAAGTAATTCCCAGCTGTGCTCGTTTCGAAGACCATTTTTTAATTCATTCATTCCATATCGCCATTTCCTATTAAAAAGTTTTTTATTGATTTCTCAGATGCAGATGATGAAGTTTGTTTGTTTTTTTTAATTTATTCTTATCCATATATTTTTCAAGATTACGTTTTCATCAATTCCCCTACTTTTCATGATATTCTCCTACCCTTAAGAAATGACGATATCAAAGTACAGGTCATCTATAAAAGATTTGTACCATAATAATATTTAATAACTTAGTTAAGATAAGAAACCACTTTTCCACGAATGTACGAGGAGATATCAGAAAGTAAGGCCATTTATTTTTTAACGGAGGAAATATAGTCGCCGTGTAAAAGTTAACATAGCCCAAAAGAATGCTGAGTACATGCACAGACATTGCATAACAAGAATTGTTCCTGCGCACGCGCACTACCTGCTACCAGTCGTTTTACAAATGGCTGTCGCTATCACATGTTCTACCGTGGAAGAACAGCGACCTCTTGTAAGGTTTCTTTTCGAAAAAGGTAAGAAACCCGTTGAAATTTATGGAGAAATGGTAGAAGTTTACGGTGCCGACATCTGGACCATTTCTATGTGTGCAAATGTTGTTAAATGTTTCGGGAAAGAAGAGTTAGCCTTGCCGATAAGCAGCGTTTCTGGGCGACCTGCATCAGTGGCAGCACAAGCCATTATCGAGGACATTAACAACACAATCAGAGAAAACCCGTCGCATTTCCTTGAAAGAAGTGAGTGAAACGTTTCACATATCCTATGGATCTGCTTGGGGTATGGTGCATGAGAAGCTTGGATACCGCAAAGTCTGTTCGCGTTGGATTCCAGAAAGTGTGACACCAGAACAGACCGGCAACAGAAGGGCGTGCAGTCTGCAACATCTGCTGCGGTACTACTAGCAGGAAAATGCGTTTCTGAATGGCATTGTCACAGGAGATGATTGCTGGGTCTTGCACTTCACACCTGAGCTTGAAACTGCGAGCATGGTTTGGAAACATCCACATTACCCGGTTCGCAAAAAATTCAAAGTTTCTCTTTCGGCTCGGGAGATTATGCTTACAGTTTTATGGGGTATGCAAGGCATCCCACTCGCAGAGTTCCTGCCTCGTGGGTCAACCGTCAATCCCGCTACCTATTTTGAAACTCTTGACTAAACTGCGGCATGCTACTCGGAATAAGCTATGTTCGATTTCTTCATGACAACTCACGGCCGCATATGGTCGAGAAGACTCACTGATTCTTTAGCCACATTGGGCTTATACTGTTGAAATGATGAGCATTTGGTTGCAACAGTGTCACTGTATTGTTGCTAAACACTCAGTTTAAGAAGTATCAGCTGAGAAAGTAAATAATGAACTAGCCCTTAGTTTCCATTTCGGTTGGGAGGTTCGGGACCACCCAGCCTACAGTCCGGACTTAGCGCCCTCGGACTACCACCTCTTTGGTCCCATGAAGAGATTTTTGGGTGGTCAGAGGTTTGAGACTGACAAGGAACTCAGATCTGCCATTGTATTCTCAGCCGATGGAATTTTATGAGCGAAGTATTCTGAAACTGGTGCAGCGTTGGGATTAATGCTTAAATCGTTAATTTGGAAAAGTAGATAAACACGTGTAGTTTCTCTACACTTAGTTGTTTACTTTATGTTTTGTAATTTTCTTTGAAAAAAATAAATAGCGTTACTTTCTGATATCTCCTCGTAATCGTATTTGTAGTAAACCATTGTTTTACTTTTTCATGTTCGCGCCATCGTCGTAATTTTTCCAGCGTAAGTTCTTTATATCCAAACTAAATTCTTTAAATTTACCCATCAAATAATTTTATATCCTTTCACTCGTTGAATCTTTAATATCAATAAAACCAATAAGAAATGTTCTTGAATTTCAGCTTTATCATTAATTGATACAAATCATTAATTGATTTCACTGATATCCGGTGTACAGTCCAATATACGAGGGTTTGTGTGAGTCTCAAAATTGCATAGAATTGAAAGTTGAAATAGTTGAAATATGTTTTTTTGTTCAACGTAATCTCCATGAATATTTAGGCACTTGTCCCAGTGAGTCCCTCAAAGTCAGCAGCAAAGAAGGTTTTTGGTTGGTGTCATAGTCAGACCTCCATATCTTGGAACCGGTGCCAAATCCGGACTGTAGGGCGGATGTTCTAGTCGTTCTCAACTTAGGGACCTATGTGAGTCACTGTGATATCGGCTCTGTGTGGAGGGGCGTTCTCATCCAACAGAAGAACTCCATCTTGCAAAGCACGTGGATGTTTCTTGCGAATGGCTGACCGTAACTTCGTCAGGGTTATGCAATACCTGACTACAGTGACAATGTGACCCTGGGGCAGAAATTCCACGAATAGGATGCCTTTACTGTCCCAAAACACAGTGATCATGATCTTCCGGGCCGACTGGATGACCTTAAACTTCTTCGTTTTGGGTGATGAGGGATGTTTCCATTCCATACTGACCTGTTTTGTTTCCGGTAAATAGTGATTTCGCCACCAGTGACGATGCTGTAATGACAGATCCATTCTGGTGTCTTTGCGTTGATTAGTGAGCATATAAGGAATCTATCGTGACACATCTTGTGAAACTGCAGGTTGTCATACACAATGCCTGTAAGCAATTCAACTGTAAAGCCACCTCGTCGATAGTCACACATTTATTGGCACGGATCATGTCTTTCACTTTCTTCATGGTAGCGTTACTACGAAATTCTGTAACACTGATGCTGGGTGGTATGTTCCACCCACTTGTAATCTGCTTTCCTGGATTACTAATTCATTGTGCATTTGCGCAGATTTGCCCTACGCCTACAGTACGCGCTTGGACCTCTTTGTGCATGGGTACCTATTATGGAAGCAGTTTACGATACTGCAATGGCAAGTATAGTATGAACACAGCCATGACTGCTAGTCATCAAAATAACGATCTTATCCTCCCAAGCATGGGGTCTTCCTCCAAAGAACGAAATTGTGCAAAGCGTACTCTTAATTTTTTTTGGGTTCTTATAGATTTCATTTCATCGAGCCTTGTAAAACGAACTATGTATGATATCCCGTGCAGTAAACGACAAGACAAACGAATGGCGAATACCGGGCTTTTACTGCGAAATCTGAAAACTTGTCGAAGTGATCAAATGTTAATGAGATTGGAATGAAATTTTAAAAAGAGAGAGAGATGCACATGTATGTGTTTATTAACATTTTTTTTGGTCAAGCTTAATCCCCCTAGAGTGTTCTTGCAAATCAGATTATGTGCGCATGCGTCTTTATCATTATTTGATCGCAAGTTCATATTCACTATAATTGGTAGAAAGCAGAATGTTTTCAGCCATTTATATTTAATGTGGAAGCAAATACAAGCAGGCTAACGTCCTGTCTCTGCACTTGTATTTTATTCGCTCGATTCCAATATTTTCAGCTGTCCCTCGTAAATGGAGATATGTAGAAAGCTGATTGATGGGCATGTTCATTGCGGAAAACACTCCCGTTTTAACATGGATTGGGCTGAAAACAGCCTATCGCTCTTGCTTATTGCTCTCCATTTTTCATTCTCGGGGGGCATGGAGCTTCCGACCAAATGTGTGTATGTGTGTCTGCAACATCATATTCTCGTTGCAACGCTTGCTGATTGATTGATTGATTGATTGGTTGATTGATGGTATTAATGGCGCGTGGAGGAAGTGGCACGTGACTTTATTCGAAACGGAAGGCAAGGAGGGTGTAAATTACACGGAGTAAACTGGCTGCGTTACGAGTGCACACACATTTGTTGATTGGGATCGATCGGCTAAACAACAAGTCGGGGCGTTGTCGTCTGTTCCCGCGGTTCATTATTCGGATGCGGCAGAGTGTGGACTTTGTAATGGATTTTGGTGGTACTGCTGTAAATTTCATCGGAATTGTGTTGCGAATTTTTATTTTATTGCCGTTTTTTCTTGGATGCCTGAAAAAATTAAGATGCTGGAGTTGGCGGGTTCAAATCAAGTTCGAATTGTGTCTCTCAAACAAAAAAGAAGAATAGAAAGGTTGTAGCCTCTTCAAACTATCAGCATTTTTTATGCTGCACTTTCTTCAAAAACTTTTTATAAAAAACTTATACACATGTTGGCCAGTGATTTAGCAAATTTTTGTTTAATAGTGTATTTGATTGAGCCCCCCTTTGGCCGAATTACAGCATGCACAGTTAGGTGCAACATTATAGACCTGTATTGTTTTCTTGACTCTTATGAACAGAGCTTTCTTCATATACAATTTAATAATATCATTGGATCCAAAACAATAAAACAAACATACATTAGAGATATTTAGTGTTTTAACCATGGTGCAAAATCTTTCTTTAACAATCAGTTATTTATTAATAGTGCTTTCTTTCCATTTAATACAACGTTGGATCATTGAGTAAGCAAGTTTTTTCATATCTTTTAGATCCAGTTTATCCCAAACTTTATCACTTGCAATTTTCAGATCTGGTAGAGTATTGAATTGGCGAATTTTTCCATCGAACTCGATAAATTTGACGGACCATTATTCCCAAAATATTTTCTACGGAGTTTAGATCTGGACTGATGGCCGGCCAGTGTAAGACCTTTATTTTATGATCGCCGAGCCAGTGATTAATGTATCGATGCATTATCTAGCTGGAATATAAAGTTTTTCCTGGCTATTTTTTGCACTTACGAGCAAAAATGATGAATTTTAAGGTACCTTTTACTGTCTTGTTTTCCGTCTAGAAAGGCTGATTTCAGTTTACCACCAGCAACAAATCCAGCCCATACCATTAGTGACTTGCCACCTTATTGACGTTTTGAAAAGTATATGGTTCTTTACGTAGATCTTGCCAGTAGGTATGAATCCTGTATAGTCCATCACAATTAATTTTGTTTTTCATAACTGAAAATTATTTTCGACAAGTCAGTCTTCATTGATAGATGCTTTTTCAGCAAACTGAAGTCCTTGTTGCTTATGAAATGATGCACTGTGGATTGTTCTTCTTTTAGTCCAAACTGAAACATCCTTTTCAGATCTGCAGCAACCTGTTCTGCTGTCATTGTCTGAGAACTTGCCTTGCGAGTCATCAAGCGTTCTTCTCTTTTTGATAACTTTTTCGGCCGACCAGATGGTTTCTTCACTCCATAATTATCCGGATCTTTCAAGAAATTTAACACAACGTTTAAAACGTTTTAGATCTTTCTAACTTTTCAGCATATTGAGGACAAACCAGCATCTTTATAGGCCAATATTTGTCTCTTTACCTTCTCAGACAGTGTGCAGCCGTTAGTCATTTTGAGTGTATGGATAAAAATAAAAAAATCAAACGATTTGAATTTTTGAGAGCTGTTAGGATTTGTACTTACATTTTCTTAGTAAGAGAGATTTTTTTCTGAACGGACATATAATTTTGCACCATAGTTAAATTACTAAATAACGTATAGTAAATTGATAAATAGTAAATTCTCATCTGCTCACAAATTCTACAGGTTTAAGTTGATATTCTGAATAAGATAAAAATCATAAGTCATATATCAATAACGTATTGTTCTTCATTTTTTAAAAAATGATGCTGGTCTTATAATTTTGCACCTAATGTATGCGGGTTTGCAAAGAGTCAGTAAGTCATTACACTATAACAACAACATTAATAATAATAATAATAGTAATAATAATAATAAGAAGAAGAATTGAATTGAATTGAATTGAATTATAGTTATTCCAAGATCATTGTTTTAATTTGCCAATTCTTCTTTAGTAAGTTCTAGTGAATGGTGTAATCAAAGATTAAATATTTTAGCTGTATGTTTACAATTATTTTTTTTTCTAATTGTCATCCAGATACCAAACTAGATGAACTTCCCCGTTCTTTGCCGAAACCAGGAGTTTTTGTATAGTCATGCGATTGCCGATTTGGATCAGCTTCTGGTTCTACCAGATATGGGTTCGGGAAAAGTCCTGGATATAAACATTTGTTAATTGTTGCACAGTGTCCTCCTTTGTGGGACACACTGTGCTTGATACTGCCACAACTCCAAAAGGCTAGATTAGTATACAAAAACCCTAATGTCGGGTAACATCTTCTCCTGTCTTAAACGACGCAAGATAAATTTAAAAAAACGTATTAAAAAGAATTGTTTTCCTACTGCCTGATATATGTTGCATCCCATAGTAGCTATTTTAGCCAAATTTCGCTTTAATATTGGCAGCACCATCAATCAGAATTCGGGCATCGCGTGGATCAACGATTTGGTGCCGTCGCTCTTTTGTGACACATTAGATGTTATCCGACATTAGGTTTTTGTACTAATTTAGCCTTTTGGAGTTGTGGAAGTATCAAGTACAGGGTGTCCCACAAAGGACTCTCTGGTTTTAAGAGTAAATATCTCGGAAACGGAGATGGACAGAAGAATGAAACAAGTCGTACGTTTATTTCCAAAGCCGTAAAAATATGATACAGAAGTTTCAAAATTAGTTACAAATGTTGCCGACAGGTGGCGCTGGATCGCTTTAATCTGGATGCCTTTGCAAGTTTATGGATGGATTTCCTCGGGTTACGCTGCTGAAACCGTTGCGACATTTTCAGTAGTAACCGCAGAATGCCTGGGGCCAACATTTCCCACTACGTACAGCGCCACTTGTCGGCAACATTTGTAACTAATTTTGAAACTTCCGTATCAGATTTTTACGGCTTTCGAAATAAACATAACACTTGTTTCATTCTTCTATCGATCTGTTTCCGAGATGTTTACTCTGAAAATCGGGGAATCCCGAATTGTTTCTATGTATTTAGGCATCGCTGAATCCAAACCTGAAATCGTGCATGCTTTAGTATTCATGCAAGCGCAAATTATTGCCCGACTAGAACCTAATTGAGTTTTGCGTGTCCTCTACGTCACATTTTTGCATTATCTTCCATCTGTATATACATATAAATGATAGTGTTAAGAAAGTCACGTGTTTTCTTTATTTTTTAGAAAATTAAATATAGGTTCCTTTAATTTGTTGTATTTCAAAACTGTATGTATATCTTTATTCTGCTGCATATCTTTGCGTATAAATGAATAATATTATATCCACGATGGTGTTCAAGATAACATCCAACATTTGTTAAGTTGAAATCAATGTTGAAAAGTTTACATTACCATGAAAAAAAAACTAAATTGCAAAAACACTGTAGCTTACAGAGAAAAACTAACTTCAGATACGAGATCAGAGCACCCAAATGATAAGAACTAGTGTTTTTAACAATGCAACAAGCATTTTGTTCCCTTGTATTATTAATACATATCAAAAAAAATTGATAAAAGGGCTCTTTTAGACAAAGACTGTGGATCATTTTGTCCAAGAATTGTTTATTCTGGATATGGCTACTTTGTTGTTTCAGTCGTGGCTTTTAGCTAGACGAGCATCAGCAGTGAGTTCTTTTTCGAAGTCAGCTTAGTCCTTCTTTTTCCTCATGCTTGTATGTGTAAAGTAGACGCTTGAATCGCATGACCTTAAACTATTTTGCATAAAACTGATTAAAACAAATTTACGTTTCTCTTCATTGGTCAGTACAATACAATGCAGTTTCTAACTTTATGAATTGTGAAATTACCTAGAGTATGTTTCAAAATTTCAATTTCTTTCTGTTGCATATCATTCGTCATTATCTTTGAAAGAACGTGTGGCCTGTGGGAGTTTCAGTCATGTAGAATTCCGGATTAAAGAGATTCGATTGGCGTGCTGCAGTGAAGCCTCGCACTGATATGCAGTCGGATCGTTTCCCCTCCCTTCTCCGTTCTCTCCTTGTTGTTGAGCATGAAAATTAAATTGGACTGGAGCCAGATTTGAGAAAGGATGATTAATAGTATCACCTGGGCTTCTCTTTCCCCGCCCCCACTTTATCCCTCTCCCCTCTCCCATGTTTCAACTGGTAGTTTCGTGATTGCCCCATTGTCATTGACGTGTAATTCTCTTATTTTTTCCTCCCTTCTTCGTAGTAGGTTGGAATTTTTTAAATCTATTTATTATTTTTAACAGAAACCTGGCATTGCTCCCTCCAGTTTTTTTTTATTTGGAAGGGAAAGAGGAGAATTGCGTGCATCATAAATTTAGTGCATTAACCAGAGTGTGGAAGTTAAAGTCAAGATTACACAAAATTGCTATTAGGAATTTTTGTAGGTGCAAGGAAAAATCGTTACAGCTTTTTATTTTCGGGCACACATGAAAAGAGCACAAAAGAGCGGAGATTTTGACAGATGCAGTAGGCAAAGAACTATAAGATTTTTTAATATATCTCTAGGTTTACTAAACATATCAAATTAGAAATCCAGTTTATATTTTTTTCCATTAAAATAAGTTTGTTTTTAAGTAACTTGTAGAAGTTATACATTATGTCCACAATAAAAAGTGTTTTAATGCACATATACGTATTTCAGTCACCTGTGACCATCTTTCAGTGCGTATTACAGCCGAGGAAACCAAACAGTAGTCTTATATAGGGTGGTTCTGAAAAGTGTGTATAACTGTAAGCAATGGCAGAGGGGACACTTTTTTAATACTGTGTAGGTCCGAATTTGAACCTTAACTGAGATATGAACAGAAATAAAAATGCCGCCACCAAGATCAACAAGTTAATAACTCAGGTTCTGCAACGCCTAGAATCATGAATTTTGGAGGAATAATAATAGGGTACATAAAACTCTGCATACCGTTAAAGTTTGATCGAATTCCAACGAGTAGTTTCCGAGTTACGCACTCAACATCGAATGTGAGCACTGTTACGATTTTGAATGCGTAACTCGGAAACTACTTGTCAGAATACTATCAAAATTTAACGGTATACAGAGTTTTATGTACCCTATTATTCTTCCAAAATTCATTATTCTAGGCGTGGCAGAACCTGAGTTATTAACTTGTTGATCGTAGTGGCGGCATTTTTATTTCTGTTCGTATCTCAGTTAGCGTTCAAATTCGGACCCACATCGTGTTAAAAGAAAATGTTCATTCTGGCCACCTCTGTAATTGCTTACAGTTATACACACTTTTTCAGAATCACCCTGTATAATAAAAATTAACTAATCAGCGAAATACATGAGAAAGAAAGCAATGATTGGATACCCGTGGGGTGGGGGAACCAATCTCATACAAACAAGGCAATAATTTACAGACAAATCAGATAAAGATTAACTAAAAATGAACTATGAAGAAATATTATTAAGTAAAGAAAGTTTTACAATCAAGTCAAAACGTCAGGATTCACCCTACCTTTTGAATTCAATAAAAGTCTTGCGTCATTCTTCCTGATTTGCAATGTTTCCAAGGGGTCCAGTAGATATTCTTTATTGACGCATTTCAGTAACTTTTCTTTCCTTTTGGAAATGGTGTGGTCGGTTTCCAGCATATGCTTTGATATCGCCGATTTTTCCGGTCGTCTATATTTTGAATGGGCAAAATGTTCTTTGAATCTGGTTTCTATATACCTTTTCGGTTTTCCTCGATAAACCTTCTCACAGTTATTAGAGGGGATTTCGTATATTCCAAGCTGTAACAATGGAGGGGTTTTATCTTTAGGGTTCCTCAGTAGAAGCTTTAAGGTGTTCGGGTTTTTGTAGGCAAGGTCGAGGTTATACTCTTTAAGTTTTGGTTATAAGTACAGAGATGAATCTTCTTTTTTTTCTCATAATTCTATAGCTAGTCTTTAGAATAAGTTTTTCTTATTACCTATCCCCTTTTCGTCATTGATCCCGCGCATTGATACAATGATCTCGCAAGGTTAACTTGATCCTTCGTTACGAGGTTAACCCTGCCCCGAACTATAGTCAAAGTTGGCACACGGCTTATATCCGAAAATATGGTCACCTTATTTAAAAGAAGATAAAAAAGTGGGGGTTAAAAAGTCGAGGATAAGTAGGGTCAAAAGTTGGGATACAAAAAACGGATAAAAATACTCTAACTCTTTATCCTTTTTATCCACTTTTTACCCCCTGCTTAATAACCCATTTTAATAAAGCACCATTTTAGCTTACTGAGTGTCTCCTCAGTTGGACTCCACACATACACATGCTGCTTTCTTTATTGCGCAAGTTTTATGTGCCTCCGCGATCCCCTATAAATACTGCTTCTGTGAGAAGACGAATTTAAGTATTAGGAATTAAAATGATCAATTCATTTGAAAAGTACTGCAGAGAAACGTCATCTTAGCTGATTTAAACCATGGATGAAAGAAACGAGATGGACGACTCCTATGAGTCGTGCGTGAGTTTTTTTTCAGTGGCGCCCTCTGGATTCTTAAGTGAATAATACCAGAGCCAACAAAGATAACATGTTATCATTGTTGGTTATGACAATACCGAAACGTTTGGTTTCGCTTCGCATAGTTTCTGTTTACACAGCTGTTAGAGGAGAAAAGCAAGGCAGACTATCGCAAATATTACGAATTCTTTTGAATTTTTTTTTGTATTAAAGTATTTTTTATTATTTTATTGAATTAGTTTATTGAAATATTAAGTTGTGGAGTGTACGATTCTTTAAACAGTTTAATTATATAGGTATAAAGCTTCGCTTTAAAAATTACATTTAAAATTACATTAAAAGATATCAAAATGAAAATGGAAAAGATTTCTTCCTTAAATCATTTCTGTACACACGATCTAATTTTATATTATAAGTTTCAAAGAAATCGCAGCTGTTTCTGGATTCTTTGCAAAATGTCAACAATAACCATTAGCCTGCGGACAGCGATTCCTCTCCTCCCTAAGCAGACGACAAATGCTAGTTTTCACGCAAAAATCCAGACATCGCTCTGAAATCAAACTTGCTGGGGAAGTATAGGGAGTCGTCCATCCTGTTTCTTTCATCCATGTTTAAACCAAACGAGGTCAAATGTTCAATCCAAAGTTGCGTATTTTTGTCACCAGGGCCGCTGAAGTGCTTATGGAGATTTTTACTGTTTTTGCATCTGATAACTCTCAATCATTACTTGTATGATTATATGAATTCTTAATTCTTAATGAAGTTTCATAAAAATATTTCAATTAATGCTACAGTGCATTATCCTTTAGGGTTATTTTTAATGTCAACTCTTTTGCTGGAAGGCCACGTAGAATGCTGAATGCTTCCAACAAGACATGGTAAAAAGGAAACTCGTTTTTTAGTATTTTGTACTGTTAATCTTTAAGAACTTTCCATTTTTAGAGGTCGTACTTCTAGTATCGTAGAACATTGAATTGTCTTGAGTTTTTGAAACCTGCAGGGACTGAAGCAATATATCTTCATTCTCTGCAGGGGTTAACTAATAAATCAAAAATCAGTAATAAAACTGTAAAAACATCCACTCTATGCTAGCGATTCGCATACATGCTGTAATTCTGAGCCAAGGAGGATTCCACTAAAATATTAAGCGCAGAAAAAAGATCATTGTCATTAATTAAAATCTAGCGAAAAATGTGCCTGAATCGTTTGCAAAATGATTAGAAACGAAGGAAGCACTAAAGGTATCGAAAGTTTCTTTAGGTACAACTTCTTTCGATCACATAGTGTAAGTATCCAAGTATTTACTGAATTCGCTAGATTAATAATCATTTATTTCCAGTAAGTTTATAAGATTAACACAATGAGAATCAATACATAAAATCAAAGCAAATGTTCAAAATGTTGGCTATTGGACTAGGTCCGAGTTTGGTGTTTCTAATACTAATAAAAATAGCAACAAACACTCGCACACTGTTATCAAAAGGTTCAGCCTGCCTCGTTTCAAATGTGGCAGAGATTTTATTGATATAGACAATATAATATATAGAGCTATTCAGAGAATTTTTTCTCCAAACATTACCACTGCACAAAGCAATCTGCAAAGCTGATACAAAATATACACCTTTAAATCTGAATGGCGAATTTCGTCCATATTTACAGGCTTGTGTCTAAATTTAGTTTGAATCCTGAAATCTTTACACCACAGTTTAACTTTATCAAAAAATAAAACAGTATCTTTATTACAAATACAAGTCATCTGAATTCTCTTTCTTTTATTCATTAGAGACAAGCACTTCATCATGGGAGTGATTATAGGTTTAGCATTCATATACCTGGTCCATACATTTAGCATTTCATATGTTTCAGCGTAAACTGTACTTTTAACTTTATTTCTTGCAGGGAATGACTTGAAATCATTTAAAACTGAAAGTTTTTTTTTTTTGTTTTTTATTTTATAATAAGAAAAAGTAAAAATGCAATTTCCTAAATTTTATTAAATTTTGTTGAAGGCAATTTATTTTTTTCTTTAATTGAATAAGTTATTCTTTTTTATAAGTTGAGGTAAAATGAAAACTTTATTATTTCAATTTTTAAATTAAATATATCCAGTGAGATATTGTGGATGTAAGATCATGTTTTTGAAATAAATGGCTTTTACTCTATAATGTACGAGTTATTATGTATAAATTGAATTATGTTTTTCCATTTTCTGTGCATTTATAAAAAAAATATTTGAAATGCTATTAAATTTTCAATTTTGTTCACCAGCAGACATAAGAACATTATTTTGTTTGTTTGGTTGTTGTTGCTTTTTTAATGTATACTTTTAATAAAAAAAAAAAAATTGAGCAATGAAAAATAGAAGTCTTACTCAGAAAGTGATGACTGAGAAATTACTTTTTTTATGAAACTAAAGGAAAGGAAGGAGGGAAAAAAAAGCTGCATAGTTGGTGAAAAAAAAATGAGTTTCTCTTTTAAATGTTTTTTCTTTTTTTAGTGGTCTCTTATGGTTTAAGGGATCAAAGCTATATTTCCTTCTTTTTTTTTAAATCTCGCTCACCTATATTATTTATAGCCATCCCATAACTCAAATGATGTAGAGGATGTTTTACAGCCAAGAACACTGTTTATTACATGATAAAATATGGCACAGTAAAAAGAGACTACTAATTTTCTCTCCTTTTAATTTATATCCTAAATGCCGAAATTAAGGTTTTTTGGAAAGCTGATATTAAGGAATTAAAAACTTGTTCATTGTAACCGGTAATGACAGATAGCTTGCAGATATATAAAAGATGACTTGAAACTTTTTTCTTTCCCTTGAACAAATTCATTCAGTAGATAGGATGAATTTTGTTGATTTTATTACACTTTAGGAGGAGGAAAAAAAAAAAAAAAAAAAAAAAAAAAAACAACCTCAGGAAAAAATAATAATTTTGATATGGATTTATGTTTTCATTAAAATTTATAATCTGTTATAAAAATTTCTTATGGAAGATATGTAACCTCTAAAACATAAATTTATCAAAAATATGATTTGTTCTATTTATAGAACATTCTTCATAAAATATTAAAAAACAGCCGCTCGGTGACCGAGAGCGCTGAGGCGTAGGTCTTGTCTCTCGAGACTATCGAGTCGTGGTTTTGAATCCCACTGAGGGTATGGATGTTTGTGTTTGCCCGTTTGATAACAAACTTGGAAGGCCAAGCAAAAGCTAATCTTCTTCTAATATAATGCCCTTCTAAGCTAAATTTCAAATAGATCCAATGGTCATTTAACATCCTCGACACCAAAAGGGTAAAAGAGGAATAGAAAAGTATAAATATAAAAAAGACAAAAGATAAAAACTGGAACAAATGACAGCTCTGGTTGTTTGACGCTTTTTCTCATTACGTTATATCTTTATTTACTGAAGTAACAAACATGAGGGAATAAAAATACAGTATTTCATCAAAGTTATAATGAGTTTTATAAAATATGTAAATTAATATTACAAGCATAGTTTCGTTTTACAAACATGATCGCCAAACTCAAAAGAGAGATTAGGTATCGGTTTTTCCGGAACCAACTGAATCCCACCGTTGGATCTGCGAATTAAAATGTATCAATTATGATAAAATTTACATTTGAATGATAAACATTAAGTTCAAGATCATTTAAAATTCACCCAGTTATGGAATTGCCGATATTTTACATATTGCCAACTCTGGACATAGTTTTGGCAAAATAGAAGAATGGATGAAGATTTTAATGGTACTGAAATTGGCAAAATAATTCCATCTCTAATACAAGATGAACATAAAGTCTTTACCTGATAAAGAAAATTAATTTTAAAAAATATGTCAGATAGATATAAAGTTTTTTTTGTTTTTTTGTTTTTTTTATTATGATCTCCAATTCAAAAAGTTGTTAAATTGCTGGTACAGTAGGAGCCAGAAAGGATGATGGGTCTTTCTAATTAAATATCCATTTTCAGTTGTTAGGCATCATTTAATTTTTATTGTAACAACGTCCAACCTTGGCTATACCTATCCTTTCTTATATTCCTAATCCTATTTTGATTTGCAGCTTTCACGATGTAGGGCCATTGCCTAGCGCAGCGATTCCCAAACTGTGGTTCGCAAACCCTCTGAGCGTTCGCAAATTTTTCCGTAATGTCGAATTATTGTATTGTATGCATATATCTATATTTATAATTCAGTGGCTCGTGAAACTCAAATCTTTGTGAAAGGGGTTCGCGAGTTGAAAAAGTTTGGAAACTGCTAGGTTAGCTGATTCCGAAAATGCACTTAAAATCCTAATATTTGACATACATAAATAAAGACATTCTGATTTTAAGAATATGCTTTGCTTTTTACGAGCGTTTGTAAACAGTTAAATATATATATAAAAAAACCCACACAACCATGGATTTGAACCCGTGACCTGGTGCATCGGTATCTCGTTAAAATAATTTAACTGTTAATTCAAATGGCATAATGCCAAAAACTGCATTGTAGAAATTGTAGTATCTTTTTTTCAAATTGCTCATAAGAATCGAGATAGTAGTTTAATAATTCAGACTCGTTGGTTGATAATATCTCTGTATATTTGTTACTCAAGAAGTTAGTCTTATAGATAATGGATAATTTATTGCATTTTCCAGTATTGTACTTCATGTACGCGTACGTGAATAGAAAATTGAATAGATTCGTTTACAAAATGTGCAACAATTAATTTTTATACTTAATTCCCTAAACAGAATTTTAATTTTAATGGAAGATATAAACAATAATTTTCAGATTAAGTTATTTTTAAAGTATGCTTCTAAAATTTCTTTTCTAATTAATGCAATAATTACGTATGCAAAGACAATTATTTATTTTCTGCCTATAAATTGAAGGAGTTTATTATTATTATAATTAATTTTGTTTTTAATAAGTAAATGGTTTCTTCTTTTTTTTTAATTGCTTCTTGAGAATTGTAGACTCTTTTTTGATATGTCAAGATTTTTATTTTATCTGCATGATTTACAACTTCTTTGGAATTCAGACCTTTGTATAAAAACATGTAACATTATCTGCACATCTGTTGAAGCTTTAGATAACATCTAATTACAAAAAGAGTAAATAAAATAATATTCTTATAAAAATTTAGTGTTGATATTTATAAATAAATATAAATAGCTTACGAGAGAGAGAGAGAGAGGTTAAAGAATATTTTGAAAATAAAAAAAAAGAAAGAGCTGAAATTACTGTAGTAGAGACAGGGGAAGAATGAGGTAAGCAGAAAGAGCATCGAAACTTGTTGCCCCATAAGAAAAATTATATACCGTATATACTCGTGAATTTAGAGATATTTAGTCTTAAAATTAATTCTAAAAGGGTCGACTTATCAACTGGTCAATGCTAGATTCCATAAAATTTTGTGGAAAAACGTATGCTTTTAGATGCCATAAATCTTCGCGTAAACGGGCACAGTTTTCCAAATATTTTGTGGAAAACTTGGAATTTATGTCATAAATTAAGATTTTCTTGAAAGTTTTTTCCGCCAGGAAAACTGAACTTCACTGCAAAGCGCTAATCCATCAGCAGACTTTTATCTATCCTCTTTTTATTTGCGTTTTTTCTCTTAATAAATAAATAAATAAATAAATAAATAAATAAATAAATAAATAACACATAAATTTATGGAAAAGTTAAATAACAAATAGACAAAAGAATTATAAAATTAAACCAAGAACACATGAAGGGGGGGGGGTATCTTCATCTGTTCTTGAGTATACCTGTTTAAAGTATAATTTAATAATTAAATTTTAATTTAAAATCTGCAGTGATGCAAAGCCTTAGATGGAATTTGAAGGATTTTAAAGCAAACTATATTACTTCCGTCTTTTCATTACTTGATAATGAAAATCAATATCGGTTAAAAATTCAGTGAATGCACAATAAGAATTATTAAAAGCATTAAAACTCTTTTTAAAAAAAGATAGTCATTTAGATGACATTATTATAAAATCAAATTTTAAAATATGCATGCCAATCTAAATTTGAAAGATTTTAAAAAGCTTTTGCTTTACAGGTGGAACCTCGTTTTAACGAACACCCTTATAATGAATTATTTTCTTGGTCCTTGCAAACATCCATAACATTAGAAATATATTCATTATGACAAATATTTCGTTTTAACAAACAATTTTTTTTGGATCGCTTCATCTAAATTAATATTTCCTTATAAAGAATTTTACTCTTATTTTCTATAATGAAATTTTTCTTGGAGGTAATGGTTGACTGTTATCGTTTTTATTTGATCAAACACTGAATATGAGAATTGATGTATCACCACCAGATGCACTACCCATGAACTATTCTCTTCCACACCCACATTCCAATTGTTTTAAACTGTTCAGTTGAATGATCACATCCTGTGCACAGGGTGTCTCGCCTAAAGTGAACCAATAGCTAACTTCTAAAATACAAGTCTGACAGAGTAATTCAACTTGTATGTGAGGGGTTTTTACGTGTATTCCATTTCCAAAAAATCGAATATGGAAATCAGCATTGAAATGTTGAATGGAAATCCCTATTTTCAATGGTATTTTCAGATTGTATACAACATTTCAGAAATGTTTTATTCTAGATGTTTTTCAAGTGATCCAACTGTTTACGAGAGGCACTGAAAATGTGGAGCCTTAAAAGTTTTGAACCCAAGTTTATCAATAAAGACAAAGAGATAGAGGAGAGGTTAGTTTAGATTATTTCATTTTTTCCAGAAATAAATTTGTTGCAATTTGTTCTGAAAACAGAATTTTTTCTGGAACCTAACCTCGCGAATGTCCCAGGTCTGACTATATTACAGAAATCAAGAAAGTGCATACCATAAAGTACTTTCAAAACAAACTTTTTTGTGGTTTAACTCTTTTGCTATATAAAGTGGATATACTGGTATCCACCCAAAGTTCCACAACCTGTTTTGTGGAAAGTGGATTCACCCCACAGGCTTTAAAAATTGTCTCGTTATGTTGCGAATGACTATGAAATTTAATTACACAATAAAAGGGTTAATTTACTGACTTCTGTAATAATATTGTAGACAGTCACTATTGGATTGTACAGTATAAAAACTGGTTGTAGAAACAATTTTTTTTATGCATAGGGTCCTGATTTGCCATTCAATAGCTTTGTTATAAAAGACATACACTAAATGTAGTTTCTGTAGTTTCATTGAAGTAGTTTTTGTAGTTACAATAAATAAAGCTTTCTGTAGTTTCATTGAAATAATATATATCATATGATGCCTTTCTTGTACTAATAATATATGTTATAAATTATAATTATCTAGAAAATAATCAGAATAGAAGATGACTTATAACAGAAACTAATCTGCAAATATTAAAAAGAAAAACATCACATGCTATCTAATACAATCTCTATTTCTATTATAAATTAATCGACAAATACTGGCATTTGTTATCAGTACTAAAAAGCTTTTTAAATTAATAATTCTGTTTACTAATCGACATTATTAATCATTAACTTATCTTTGGTTAGACATAAATAGCCTAAGGTTAAGCATTGCTTTTTTACATTTAAGCAAAAAGTTAAAAAACAGTTTTAAAAAAGTTTGAATGAAAAAAAAATTATTTCCAAAAAGACTATTTTTAGACCTCAATAAAAAATTTAATTTTAGAATGAATTGTCCCATGATGAAAACTTATTAAAAAACCTGAAATTAATTTCATTGAAATTTTGAGAGAAGCAGGGTTACCCCTATTTTTTTCTTACTCTTTTCCATCTATTTTATATGAACTGAAATGGCTCTTAATGAGAAATTTCTTCTCTGTGCTTGATGGCCATCATTGTCATGCAGTCCTTCTATTAGTTTTTTCTTTATTATTAACTTATTCCTCCTTTGAAGTGGGGTGGGGGTGCAGGCTATTTGTTTGAAAAGAATTTTTTTTAGAATGGCATGGAAGTTTTCTGTTGGTGGCTTACCTGAGCAGTCTTTCCTGTCAAAATGAAAGCAGTTTCATCTCTCTTGTCATCCTCACACTTTTCTCTGCATTGAATTGGAAATTTCCATGCCACCTTGTGTTTAGCATTGTTTATGGTAAATTGATTTTTTTTTTCTGGAATTCTTGTTTTTTTATATATGAACAAAATCAATTTCTGCACAGTTAATGAGTACAATAGCCTTTTTCTACCCTTTTACTTGACAGTTTATGCTACAGTCAAGTCTCTTTTTAAGCAGTAGATATGTTAGATAGAAAATCACATTAAAGATATAAAATTGAAGAAACTCTTTCCAATATTTTTTTGAAAATCACATAAAAAAATGTAAAAAAAAAAATAGTTAGGTTGAAAAATTATGGGCATATTAATACTGTGTATACTAAGATAATAACAGCAGAAGATAAGAAACCCCAATTACAAAAAAATCTCAAAAAAATTTTATACGCAGTAATACAAAATTCATGTGTACATTTCAGAGCTCTCTGTCTCTTTCATCAGGGAGACACAAAAGTGTCTGTCACTGATGACGGCAACAAAGAGAGATCTGAAATATGTATATCAAAAGCACAATGTTTGTATGTATCTTTTGTAACGTGCAGAGAAGGAACCTCCTTCCCGACACGTTCAGCCACCAGCAAAGGAAAAAAAAAAAAAACCCTTAGCTGCACCCCAGAAAAGTTAAAGAACCAAAAAAAAAAAAAAAAGATACAGAAATCCCCCCAAGAAACAGGATAAAACAAAAGTCCATATAAAAAATTCCTTTATTACAAGAGAAAAAGGGAGTAAAATAATACAGGAAAAAATTAGAATAAATCAGTAGCTTGAAGGAATTAGACAACACAGGAAGATGAACGGTGAAGAGGAAAACAGCAGACTTCAAGAAGTTACTTCGCAGATAAAGTACATTTTGTAAGTTGAGATCACACAAACGTCTGGAACTTCAGGAAGATATTCGCGAAGCGGAAACAGCTAGTCCCAAAAAAACTGTAGCAAAAAACATAGAAGGAAGAGCAGACACTGAAATATTCTAAAATAACAAATTATTTGGAAATAAAATTAAAAAAAAAACTAAAAAAAAAAACTTAATACATTGGATTACGTTGGTAAAGGAAAGAGGAGAAAACAAAAATATTCTAGTCAATAGCAATAACACAGTAACACAAACGATTAGGTCGAGGAAAGCGCATAACAGACACTCACAGAGGCAGATGACACTTATAAGGTAAAGGACTGGAAGGATTCGCAGAGACTGGAAAAAAAAAATTAAGTAAACCATAAATAACTTAAAAAAAAAAAATAAAAACAAAAAAAAATACAAAAAAATTAAATTAACTTGAACACAAGATTAAGCAAAAACAGTCATTGGCAAACATCAAAAAAGCATCAGAGCAGAATACATTAATCACCACAGGGCCAAAAAATACTTCATGGGTAGTTTTAGGAATCCATAATGAAACGCAAAATACAGACAAGACGTAGTACTAACTTGCAGTATACCAGTCCACACTAGAGCAAACATCCCGGTAAAAGTTTTGAAGCTGACATTCGCTGAGAATGGGCCAAACAACATGTTCCAAAGAAAAAGAACAGGCGATCGGTTGAGGAAAAAAAAAAATTAATTAACACATTGAGTTATGCTTCTACCAAGTACAGCGAAGGAAACATCCAGCTCCACTGTACCTTGGCAAAGACATCTTTAACTCGATGAAGTAATGATTCCAACTTCACAAGGGGAAGACAATTACGGAATATATCACCTAGGAGAAATAATTATCAACAATCCGGCGCCACGACGGACGTCAGCGGGCAAACAGCTTCTGGCTGGCATTGTTTAGCCCGAAGTGATTGGCGAAATAGATAAAAATATTCTTCTGGCCGAGGAAGCTCAGAGAGTGCGACAGGAATTGACTGCTGTTGATCATAGTCGATCACACACTGATGACAAAAAAAACAAAGTCCGAACTTCAATCCATGGTGAAGAAAAATAATCTGCAGGCCGACTCCAGTAATGTCGAAGTCGACCCCACAAAGGCTAGCACAAGACTGCCTAAACAAAAAAACGTAGCGCTGCCAAAAACCCTGACCCGAGCACACGAGGACTTGTCACGAGTGGCGAACAAAAACACGAGGAAGTTAACTCAAGCAATAACAATAAAAAAGTTAAATTACCGCAAAAATAACCGAAAGGCAACAATTGGAGTCTACAGAAAAATTAAAGAAAATAATAAAAGGCAAAAAAAAAAATATTTAGTAGAAAAAAAGATTTTTAAATATTTTTAACTACGAGCAAAAAAAAAAATATTTTAAATCACAGAAATAAAACTAAGTTTAATTAAATTTGGCACGCAACACTTTGTATGCTTGCCTGGTTTTAAAATGCAACTTGGAAATAAGTTATAAAGTTGAAATTTAACACACAGGTGTGCAATACTACCATAGTAATGGGGAAAAAAATCCAAATCTGGAGATAAGTGTCTCAAAAACACCTGTTTTTTGTTTTTTCGATCTGATGTGTATTTCTCCAGACATTCCACTGTTACACTTTATTTGAAACACCCTGCATATGAAATAGGCTTGCTTTATGTTTGTTTGCTTGCATGTGCGAACAATCAGCCGGCCGTGCTTGCGTCAACAATCAGTTAGTCGTGTCTGTTTGTTGCATCAGTGATAGTTGATGAAATTAATGCCTGCCGTAGCCAATGATAAAGGCAGGTCCCTGGCATTGAAAAGTCACCTGACCATTCTTAACCAGTAAGTAGCTCCATTCTTCTGCTTCTTAAGAATATATAATATGAGCACTTGAGCAATCGTGCATCGACAAAGCGATGTCAATAATGCTTAAAAGATGAACAGAAAATATTGTTTGCTCCGATGCTTACCTTAATGATTCACGTTTTAAGGGGGGATAATTAAAAAAAGTATTAAATAAAAAAATAAATCTTTGGAGATATATAAGAAATTATTCTTAAACAAATAAGAGAATGCAACTTCTAGAGCATGCAGCAGCTCAAGCCTTTGCTGAAAAGGTGAAGGTACTTTCCCTAATGAGCCAATATCTAGAGAAAAATTTATATTTCATATGGTGTTTGTAGTAACTTCCTTTAGAGAAGTTATGGATAATGTTTATCTAAACATATTTGTAAATTATATAGATCACAACTGATTGTGTGAGAGAGCAATCCTTGCTGCTAAAACAGATCTTGTCAGTATGGACAACCACATTCAGAACATGATTCCAGGGTTTATTTTAGGTGGGGTTTAGGGGATGTGCAGCCCTGTTTGCCCTTTTGATGAAAAATTTCCCCCCCACTGCCCTTTGATCTTGATCGCGTGCCCCGATACCCGAAAATTTGCCCGCAAAGAAAAATCTAAAACTCTTGTAAAGGGTTAAGGAACTTCAAAAAGAACTATTGATTTTTTATAGAAAAAAATCTTCGAAAACATAATGCTCTTTTTTGATAACGTCGTGCCCTTTTTAGCCCTTAGCAACCTGCCCTTTTTTAAGTCTAGAACGAACCCTGTGATTCCATGCTCTATAATTGAATACAACCTATTGAAATAGTTACATGCTGACAAGGGATGTTGATAGAGCTGTAAACAGGGTTCCTTAATCCATCTATGAGGTATGTTTTAATATAGACAGAAATAATTCAATATTCATAGCCTTTCTTTGACATTCTAAAAAGTTAAGGATGCAATTTTCCTGGCCAAACCCAATTGTTCACAAAATTCCAGTATGAGCATTTTAAAGAATTCTCTTGATATTCCAAAGTGAATATTTACTGCATTAATTCTAAGGATTTTTCATGTGTTCATACTTATATTCAAATTTAGATATTGCAAACTTTCATCAAAAAAACAGCCCAAACAATGCTGGGCATATCAGCTAGTTGTTCATAAAATTCTTTTTGTGATATAGATGGTTTTTATCTTCTTTCTGTGGTTAAATTAGGGCTACTTCTATAATTTTTTAAAATTACATAAAATCAAAGCAATGAGTTAAAATTAACCTAAAATCACAAAAAAAATCTATAAAAATTCAAGAAAATAGGATATTTTAACAATTTCCTTTGAAAATCTGAAAGAAATTGAAATGAAACTTAAATAAGTTGTTTTCAAACTTATTTTTAAACCTGAAAGTTACAACAGTTTTTACACTTTTTCCCATCAGAATTATTGTCACCATCTAACAGTGTATTGCACTGTGTCTGGTAGTGTCGCGAAGATAAATAGCACCTGGGGTATGGTATTCATTTTTTTGCTGTGTCATCTCATATTTTGTCTTCGTGCCCCTTCTCTGTGCCACTGACTGCATCAGATCTGCATGATAAAGGCTATGGCTATTCATAAACAAAATTATCTTCATTCTCATTGTGAGTATTTTTTTTGTCTTTTTTTTTCTGATAATGGAATTAGTAATTAATAACTAAAGAATGGTCTGTGGAAATTTATTTATATGCTATACCTCCACTGTTTAAATTATACGTATAAATAAAAATAAAAATAAAATTCCATACTTCGGCTCAAATTAGAAATTTCAGCTAATTGCACCAATGCTTTAACCATTCATAGTTACTTATTCACAGAGCATTGTTATGACCATTCATCTTTATTCACTCCACTGACTATTCATTGGTTATTCATTGAATATTACACTGGTAGGAAAGATCTGTAAAGTAATTAACAGGAAGATAACCAAGGACATGAAGATAGCATAGTGCTTCAATGTCCACAGTGGCTTAATTGGTTACTGTGTCGGTGGTATTAGCCCAGGCTGTGGATTTTTCTTTCCAAATTTTATTTGTAATTAGTAATTAAACTTCGAATGATGAATTTATTTATAATATCCAGAGATACAGTTCTTCAGTTCACGTTCTATGTAATCATATACAGGGTATATCAAGAGTCTTCAGCTGATTTCAAAATTCTATATTTCTTTAAAAATCAACATACAGAAGTGGGTCATGTTGCATTATGTTCAGATTATATCTAAGGTTATTAGTGTTCAATGTGATCTCCTCCAGTTACAAGGCGCATGCTCACTTGATATTCAAATTCCCCACCTACTTGCTGAAGCATATCTGGTCTCACTTCATTTGTGAGAGCTGGGATTCAAATTTTGAACTTGTCTAGCTGCCACTTCATTTGTGGTTTGCTGGCAGAGGAGGCACATGAACACAATCATTTTCAAATGAAAATAAAAAACAAAAGAAAAATCACAAATAGTCAGGTCAGGGGAACGAGATGGCCACGTTGAAGTTGGGTTGCCATCTTTACATAAACTGACGGGAGCTCACTATGCTTTTCAGATGTGCACAGGAGATCTCTGGTGGCAGTGAAACAGAACTTGAATGATTCCCTCTTTCCATTGGAATGTAGATTGTTTACCTATGATCAACGGTTGTGGAGCTATAGCAATTTGAAATCGGATGAAGATTTTTCATAAATTCTATATGTATAAGAGTGAAGCCCTGAATTTTGAAAGCTCAATGCAGAGAAGCCTGAAATATGCACTACCTAAATTAAACCGCATAAAAAGAGAGCCAACTCTATATGGTTTGTTTTTTTGCTCTAGGAAATTTTTATTCTTTTTCATGCAGAAAATAATGGAAGCAAAATCACATTCATGCGTATTGGATGACATATTTAAGTGTGTTATTGGCAGCAGTGTATTTATTTATGCGTTTGTTAGTTTATTTATTACTTATTAATTTATTTATTTATTTAATTTGCAAGGTATATATACAAGTTTCCATTTGCATTCTTTTTAATTTGACCAAAGTTATGGTTACTAGAATGAAAGCAAAATTCCCATGCAGAATCCACCAAGACTTTAGACTTGGGGATTAAAGTATTAGAGTAAGGGAGCTCACTAAATTAAATTAAAGTTGATGTTTTAAGACATGAAGTCCACAAAGGAATGAATACTGCACAACCTTCTTGCAACTTCAATCCTAGCATAATCTCGAAAAGTACTTAGTGTTTATTAGTTTAAAAAAGATATTTGTTTTTTTTTCTTCTATAATTTAAACAAAAAATGCGCAATTGTTGCATTGTTTTCATTCTATCTTCCTTTTTTTCAGGGCCAAAACGAACTGATGGTCTCAAAGCCAGTGACATCATTCCTATTCTACAGGAAAAAATTGCATTTTTGTCAGGTAATCAATTGGGTTGTTATTTGTTAATAACGTTCTAAAATAACATATGCCAGTTGCAGATCCGAATCCCGCTGAAGGCATGAAAGTTTATGTTTGTCCTTTTACTAACAAGCTTGGGAAACCAAGCAAAGCCTCAGGGAACTAGGCTAGATTCAATTTCTAATATATCCAATGATAATTTAACATGCTTGACACAAAAAAGGTAAAAAAGGAATAGAAAGGATATATAGAAATAATGTATTTTAAAATTAGCCCCAAAATTGTTATTTTCTAGATGCTTCTTTATAATTATTTATTAAATATTTGGAAGATTTTTTTCCAGACTTTTTAGATTTCTTATCTCATTAAAGACTCAGCTTAAAATTAGTGTTCTTCAGTAATTCACCTGAATAGAAAATGCCATTATGTAATTATAAAATTATTACTCACTGAAGGCATATTCATTTTTTTATGTTTTAACCAAAGCCTTCATCAGAATACGTACATCATAACATTTACTTTATTTTACAAATAATGTAGTTTGTTTCCTGAAAAAGATTTCATTTGAAATGAAATGGATGTATAACTGTGATTGATTTTCAGACCCTTCTTTGCCAATGTCATGTTGTTATTATTATTCCTAATGACTTTATATTGCTTGCAACAAAAATATAAAAATGGAGAAGTGGTCTTGGTATATCACTATGGCAATTTTAATCATAGCCAGTGTTTTTCAATTATAACATTATCATCATGGGCATAAACTACAGGAAAGAATCGGATAAATCATAGTTATAATAGACAGTGAAATAGTCTACAAATCAGATGATCACTAAATCCAGTAGAGTGAAATCCCATCACAACGTACCTCATTTTAACATACATTTTAACGTACATTTCAAAATAACATTCAAATTTAAATTCCCTGGCAGAAATCCTACTCTTTTAATGTTAAAAAACTTCACTTCAATGTACGTGTACTTCAAATTAATGTATATTTCAGATTAATGTTCTAATTTAACATTCCTTAGATAAGCTATCCCCTCATTATAACAATCACAAGCCATCCTCAAATAGCCAATGCGAAAACGGCTAATGGGATAGAGGATTTTTTGGAAGGCAAAGCAAACTGCAATTACAGATTCACATAGAGAAACACAGTAAAGAAAATTCAATGGCCTAGACATAAACCAGGGACCTTTCAGGTTACCATTACAATGCTATAACCATTAAGCCACCATGGACTACCTAATTTTTTTTTTAGGACTATCTTTACTATTATAATTACAGATTTGTTTATAGATTAATCTACTGCAATTCAGTACTCACTGTATTCGATTGTATAAAATAATATATTTTATTTTTCTGTACGTTTTTTGTGATTATACATTAATCTTTAAGCACATTCTATGGAATACACTATATCAAAAACGGATGATGGTAGATTCTTGGCTATCTATATTCAAATATTTTTCTATGTACTACTGTATATGTATCATACACAAGCCATACTGCATGTATTAGGGTAGCTTGTATGTATGTGGTAGCTTGAAACTTCCCCCTCCAGTTTCAGATTGACATTCAAAATTCCAGTTCCCTTGGCATATGTTAAAATGAGGTTTTACTCTATGGGTTCACCTCAAACTTTAATTGGTTATATAATAACTTTTCCTGATTTTCCTTGACATCTCTTTTGGTGGTTATAAACTTCAATTGCTTCACATAACCCAATTTTTCTTGGATCATTTGAGAACCACCTGCTTTTGGTTATCATGCCAACTGTATTAAAACATTTTTAGATAAAAGTGGGACTGCCAAAAATAGATGGAAATCACATTAAATTAACATTTGCAAACAACTGCACTTTGTTATAGCAGATAACCCAGTTGTTTAGACTTGATGCCAAAGATAAGCTACACTTGATTACATCCTAACTTTATTTTCATTGCAATAATTTCTTTCTTTCCACATTAGAGTCCAGAGGTCAGAAATTATATATTTACCTATTATGTGTTTTATTTTACTTACCAAGAAGGTTTTTCTAAATATGAGAGATTTTTAGGGCATAATAGTTTTATATATGTGGTTCTAGGAAGAAAGTTAGTTCCATCTTTATATTGAATGGTTTCATGTTTTAAGGCAGTAATTATGGCATCCGTCTTTAAGTTTATTCGCTTGAAATTCATAGCAGTAGTCTACTTTTGATGATAAGAAGAGCATGGAAGAAAAAATTAAGAAATGTGATTGAATTTTTTTCTTTCATTTTCCATGTTTAAATATTTATGAAATGTTGACATATTTTCTCCAGTTATTCATTATTATTTTATCATAAGCTTTTATCAGCTGTCAATGATTTTAAGAGAGGAAGTATTTCTGACTTGTGAACCAGATGCCTGCTCTGCCATATGCATTTCATACATTTAAGACATTTTGGAACAGCTTTGC
Organism: Rhysida immarginata; assembly: GCA_023313115.1. Taxonomy (NCBI): domain Eukaryota; kingdom Metazoa; phylum Arthropoda; class Chilopoda; order Scolopendromorpha; family Scolopendridae; genus Rhysida; species Rhysida immarginata. The sequence goes on along the minus strand of JAHWFO010074327.1, from coordinate 1,362,979 downwards.
TGTATCATAATCCATGGTGGAATCAATGGTAGAAGCGATGAGCTAGATGCTCGTGATCCCTGGTTCAATCCCAGGTCATGATAATTTTTCCTTTCATTTTCCTTTTTCAATAATTTTATTTTTCATTTAAAATTTGAATAATTAACTTTCTTTTCTGAAGTGAAAAAAACAAAAAAAAAACAACAACTTTATTTATGAAGCTCTTAAATTCATAAGTATCATAAAAATCAACTGACAAAATTTTAAATAACCAGGTATTTTTTGATAACGATTTAATACTGAATATTGTAAATAACTTTTCTGAAAAAAGTAACAGGTTACGTCATCAAACCAAGAATGCAGTACGCTTTCTGTTTTGAGAAATCCATCAGACAGATTTCTAAGTAAACCTGATTGGTGAACAACCCTATGCAACACTATAAATAGTTGTTGTCATTTGTTAATAATTTGTAGTCTTTATGCCTATGAAGATAGTGAAAAACTGAAACATGTTGGCAAAGTATGAATAAATTCTACCGTAATGCTTAACTAAGGCCCATTATTCTTTTAACGTTTCCCTTCAACAATATAGACAAGATGGAAATTGTATTCAGTATTGCTATGGAACAAATCTTTTATGGACACTCTAGTATCACATATACGCATATGGATGACACTGGTAACAAATTTTTACAAAAGTTATGTTACCAAAATAAATTGAGTCATTCTTTTTCAGTTTTTATGTGCTGAACACGAATATATTATTTTCTTTTATTTATTTATTTATTTATTTATTTATTTTATTTCATAATTGTTAGTTATACAGAACATCCATTCAGAGCCAGTATGGCCAGAGGCCGACAAAGTAGGTCCCTGAATGGGTAAAGGAACGAGTGACAATAAAAATAATAAGTTAATAAAATTCAAAAGGAAGTGGGAGCAAAGGGAGGGGAGGGGGATTAATCTGTTAGGGAGCAGTTGGAAAGAAAACTCAACAGTCTTGATTTAAAAATTGCTAAATTAGGTGCAGAGTGAATTTCATGATTCAGGTCAGCCCAAAGTCTTATGCCAGAGTTTAGAACGCTTTTAAGCTGATAATTATGTTTAATTCGGGGAAAATTTAAGGGGTGTTTAAGTCGTGTATTATAGGAGGTGTTGTATTAGTGGAAAAGAGAGATTGTGGAAGAGAAGTGGTTAAAAGATTGTTTAAGGATTTGTAAATGAACTTGGCTAAATTAAATGAGTATAGCTGATAAATAGGAATTATGCCAACTAGGTTGAAATATGACTGTCAAAATGCAAAATTGGCTGTAGTTTTTTTTGTATTCTGCAAAAACATTTGTTTACATAACGAAATGCATGCCAATAGAAATAGCTGATCAGGAGCATCTCTGAGGAGCATCCAGCAGTGGTCAGCAAACATAGAAGTAGACCATTTTACCCTGATATCTTTTTTTCATTGATGCGATATCGTGATGAAAACGTTTATCATATTCATCACTAACCATACCACAGTTGTCAGGGAAGAAATCCAGATGGGAATGAAGAAAGTGAATCCTTAGAGACATATTGCAGCCAAGTTTCTGATACTGCATCAGCATGTCTTCTACGAGTTACTTATAGCTTGCTGTCCTAACATTTCATGCTTTTTTTTTTCTTTTTTTTGCATCACCCTGCAGCAAGTTGTTGAACTGGTCATCTTTGAAAAGCTCTTGAATCTGAGGACCCACAAAAACTCCCTCCTTAATCTTTACTTTGCTGAATCAAAGAAATTTTTCATGCATGTATCGGACAGCTGGCGAAGTCCGATCCATGGCTTTCATGAAGTTTTTCTTCTAACCTAGGTTGATGTGCAGGGGTGATAGTAGGATTTTTTTGAGTTTCGACTAGAGCTGGGTGCTGAATGTTCTTCTCTCCCACTGCTACATTTTGTCTGCAAGTCCATTCCGTTTGAAAGTAGTGCAATTCCCTTGCTTGGCTAGAAAATGAACTATATAATATATCTTCAAAACGAGAGCCAATAACATTTTTTAATGGTTATATTTGTATTTAGCACACCAAAATATTATAGGAAAAAACTTTTTTAAATTGGTAACAATTTCATTGTAGACCAGCATAACCTAACCTAAGCAAAAAAAGTGAAAATAATCCAATAGTAGACTGGATGGAAATCATAGAATTTATAAGTTGCTCCAAAAAATCTTAGATTTAATTTAAAATCATTAAAATATTTGTTTCCTTAATAATATTTCTCTCTGGAATCAAAATTAATGCTAGTCCTCTTCCATTCAGTTTGCTGTCAGATTATTAAATCTATTTTTTCAAGGATCATTGACATTTTTAAAAGTTATGTACTAGGATTGCACAGGTCTGCGATGGATTTATTGTCAAGAAAATTTTCAGTGATTTTTACTAATTTCAACATATTGATTTCAAATTTGAAAATGGTTTTGCACAATCACATGAGGTTTGTTTGCTAAACAGCATGCTCACTTTAGCTTTACTGTAATGACAATCCCCAGTTAACTTTAGAATTCACAAGAGCTCAAATATTCGTTCTGGGAGATAACAATACACTCAATACTTGCACAGTTAAGAAAAATAGTTCTCCAATTTATTTATATTTTCATTTATTTATTAAAAATCTTATTTATTTTATTTGCATTTTGTGAAAAATCCTTGCGTGATGACTGAAAGCTGAATTCGTTTTTTAAAATCAGAGTACCCAAATTATATTAAATCACTTAAAATTGCAGATCTGTGTTATTATTATTGCTTAAAATGTAAAGATCACGTACTGTAACATTAAAGCATTATTTTGCATTTGACAACTAGATGAAAACCTTTTGTATATAATAAATGAATGGATAAAATGTAAAATAATAAATAATATATTTTAAAAGGAATTTCTACTTCTGCTAATATTTACTTGTGAGTAATAAATAACAGAGAGTGTTTCACTTTAATTTTTGAATTATAAATAATTTAACATCATCTATTCCTGTGACAGTCATTTTGTTGTTATTTCATTTAATGGCTTGTAGGTGGAAGAGACAAACGAGGCGGTCCCATCCTGACATTTCCTGCAAGGCCGTCCCCTGAGAGACTGAAACTGGAAGATCTGAGAAGGCTTGTCACTTATTTGGCTAGTGTTCCGTGGTAAATGAGAAATATATATATAATTAGATTACAGTTCTCCTCTAATGGATGCTTTAGCTTTAAGATTAATTTATTTTTAACTTTAAATTTCTTTTTTTTTTCCAATGATTAATTTACTTTTCTTGTATAAATAATTGCAGTTTTATCTCATGAAAGATATTTAATAACACAGGCCAACGATGAAAAATCATCTTGAATGAATTTGCCTTATTCTTGTCGTTTTTAGTGTGCTGTATCTGAATCTGCTTTTAGATTTTTTTTTCTGTCATGTCACATTTCCAAGTTATTCACAAGTAATGGGTATGAAGAGAAGTGGTTGCAGTGTTAAAGTAGCCATATTTTTGGGCCACAAGGAAATTTATCAGGCCCCAAAATTGTTCCATTGAAAAACAAGAAATCTGTGGGTGATAAGAAAAACTACGCTCAGATACAGATTCAGCACACACAAAAAAAGCATTAGAATTAGCTCTTAACATTAAAAATGATTTTAAAAAGTATTTTTTGTTGGCCTGTGTAATATTTTAATTGCTTTAGTAAAAAACACAGTCGATATGACTTTTACGTGGAAGGGAACCTGGTGTGCAAATTTTTACCAAATCACTGGTTCCAATGATGCAATATATTGGGTTGGAAAGAAAGTTCCCACACCATCACTCTAGATAAGAATCCGTGGCAATGGAGTATATGTAAACACATGCAATGACATCTGATTGAATTGTCGTTTCCTTACAGAGTTGGAAACACTATCCACTCCTTGAAAGAAGTGACTATGTCCCATGAACAGCTACGCTCTCTGTTGCTTTATGATTTCAAGTCTGGCCATTCGCAATGACCAGCATTTGGAGATGGCACAGTTGGTTGTCGCACAGCCTACGATTGGTTTGTGAGGTTTCAACGTGGCAAATTTGACCTCCAAGAAGTGTGCGACCATCACTCATTGACAATGACTGCCCACACATATTGTGAACAACTCCAATATGTGGCAGGCGCAATTGCAGAAAAGGCCCTGATGACTGATGTCATCATATTTCACAACAACGCGCAACCACACGTTGTAAATGTGACTGGTCAAAAACTTCTGGAGCTGGAGTGGGGTGTTCTCCCTCACCCATCATACATGTCCGACCTTGCGCCTATAGACTACCATTATTCCAGGCACTGCAAAACTTCTTAAATGGCAAAAAAAACTTCAAAACTGATGCGGACTTCACAACTGTAGTAGGTGACTTCTTCGATGGCAAACCAATTGCGTTTTTACCATCATCTACCCTGTTGTTGGCAACAGTTTTTTGACAGTAATGGTGAATATTGCATATTGATATTTGCCTTCGCTGCGTTGTTTCTGTGTACTTCGTCATTAATATTACATTGTGTGGGAACTTTCTTTCCAACCCAATTGCTCAATGCTCTTTCTGATCTTGATGAAGTATCTAATGGGTTTCTGTGATTTTTTTTTTCCTCTGTTCAATGCAGAATTTCACTACACAGCATTGTTAGTACAAGTCGATCATCAAATTAAACAATCACTAAAAACTTGGGAGATCATCTTACATAAACAAAGATTACTAAGGATAAATTAAGTTTCTTATCAATAAACCAACAATGTGAGGTTATTTTTTAGGGTCATGTGAAGACAGTGCACCTGCCCACATTTCTATGAAAATAACCGTTGGCGCACATTATCATATCAATAAGGAAAAAATATTTACAGTATTCCTACAGTCGGATCATTCAGAAAAATTCTTATGAGTGTTAAACCATGGTTAATGGTTTCTGGGTTATTAACCACGGTATTTAAAATGGCCAGATCTTATGCTCATAGACAACTTACTAGTAGGGTTTAAATGAGATCTTTGATGGATCCTGTCATCATCAAGAATCAAAGGGTCGGTCAAATAAAGAAAAGAATTATTGCACATATTTTTCTGATACCAATTTTTTACATTTTGCAGAGTTTTGCTTTCCCTTTTTTAAGTTTTTTTTCTCCTCAGATACTTTGTTATTGTCATTTTATTAATATTGTTTAATTAAATCATTTGTTATTTTAGTGATGAAGTTAAGGAGCTTGGTTTTACAGTGATCATTGATATGAGAGGAGCCACCTGGAGTACAGTGAAACCTATTCTGAAAGTATTACAGGTAATATAAAAACAGTTGTACAAAGTTATTCTTTGAAGAAAATTAATTTATGTCATTATACAAGGTGTTTCAAACTTTTAAAATCATGGTAAACTGAGTATTTTGAGCCATAGAACCAATGATCAAAGATGAATATTTCAAGTACAATGATTTTGAGTAATACTTGTGAGGAACTTTTTTTTTGCATACTCTGCATTCATTTTCAGAGCAAGCAATTAATAACTCATAGGAATTTAAAACACAGAACGAGTATTCAAAGTGGTGACCACATGCATTTTAATGGTGCATGAAATCCTCTTGCCACACTCTTTCAGATATTCCTGGTGTCTGTTGTACAAAGAACTTGGACCCTGGCAAGCAGTATTGCCTAAGATTCTATTAGGGTTTCATCTACGTCAATGCCTTGATGTGTACCCATAGGAAAAAATCCATAAGAGTACGATGCAGCTATCGCACTAGCCGTGGGAAAAGATTTCCCTTTCAGTCCAATGATTATGTGATATCCAGGAAGTCTTGATTTCCGAAAGAGGATTTTTCACACGGCTTGCAACAGTTGTACAAATAATGTCAAAAGTGTATTGTGGCTAAGAGTTGTACAATCTCTGAAATACCTGTCCCTGTTTGTTTTTCTGAGTCACACACCAAACTTTCCTGTCCCACCTTGTATGTAAATTTATTCAACATCCTCAAATTATCTCTACAAGTTGTCTCAGTCTTTAGGGTCAAAATTCTACAGATGATAGAGGAATGTAAATGGAGCATTCTGAAATAGGGAACCAAAAGTCAGAAATGCATAATTCAGGTATCATGAGATTTTGAACCTTGCACGTCTGGTCACCAGTAACAATTCTATGTCAACATGTGGGCTGGAATTGTTCAAGATCACCTAATAAGAACTCGTCTCATTACTTGGTGTTCATTTAAGATATGCTACAAAAGTTATTGGATATTGTATGTCTTGTTGCCCGCAAGAGGATATGGCTGATTTCAAGAAATCTGTTCTTTCATTGTTGATTTCAAATGGAGGACCTGGGTTGTCTATGGAATCGCATTCTTCGGGCCCGGCTGTAATTACTGAACTGGGATCCTGGTGTCTTCTGCATGATGACACGAGGTCACACATCGTTACAATGGTGAAGCAATTCTTCACATGAAAAAAGATTCCGGAACTTTACAACCTCTGTTTACTCCAGTCCCGACACTGAAATCAACAATGAAAGGACACAGGTTTCTTGACAGGCCAGATATTGAAATGGCTGTGACAAAGGAACTTCAAGCAGTAGACCGAAAGAGGATTTTTCACACACCATGCAATAGTTGTATGAACGATGTCAAAAGCATATTGTGGCTAAGGGGGCATACTTTGTAGGACAGTAAAGTATTTTCTCTGAATTACCTGTCCCTGTTTATTTTTTTGAGCCATTCACCGAAGTTTCCAGTCTCACCTTAAATTTACAATCTCCTTTTACAAGTACAAGAAGATTTGTATTGAATGGTTAAAACAATACTAATCTGATATGTGCATTTATTATAACGAAAAAACAAAAAATTTGACAAGCAACACACACAGTTTCTTTATTAGGCTTTCTGATGAAGGTGTATATCCGAATATTTCCCGTCTGTGGAAGAGAAAAACGAGAAAACGCATGCAGAATAAAATCTAGTTAACAATCCAAGAAGGAGCTTTGGCTGGAAGTGATTGCCACGTGTGCATGTTCATGTTAGCAGTTTATTCAACAATCCATTATCTTGGTATTCTTAATGGTCACAAGTTTTAGTACGTGCAATCGACCTGAAGGGTGCACGAAAAAGCCTGAACAGTTGACACAACTGAGCTAAGACCTTGATGATCAAATTCCCAAAAACAGAACTTCAAAAACTTAATCCGTTTTGAAGTTATTGTGCAAACAGCAGATGGCCAGATAAACATACGGATCAAGTATTCATTTTATAAGTAGCTTTCTGTTAAAGTTCCTGATAAATGAAGAATTATTAAAAAAAAAAATAAAACCTATTCAACTTCGCCGAGCTCGCAGGTGCAATTTGCAATAATATTTCCATACATCATTTGATCCTTATTTTTCAAAACAAAGAAAGAAAATAACAATTAAAATGTTTAATGAAAAATTCAATAAACTTATTCTTGTATTCTTCTATACGCAAGCTTGTATGAAAAAAAGGTACATTAGAACCCCATTAATACGTGTTTCAAGGGACTGAGCAAAAACTACGTATTATTCAGGATAATGTATTATCATGGATTGAAAAATTGCCGTCCATTCACTGAAAAATCAGAAGTGTTGTTACAAAATTTTCTCTTCATTTTTAAGAAGCATTAAGAGAGTTGGATAGAGGATAATAAACATCTTTGCCAGTTTTGTTCTCTTCTTGGTTGGTTTCCTTGCAATATCCAAAATGTCTAATTTCTTGTCCAGTATAGGATCGTTGCGTTTCCTCTTCTGAGATTAAAAATGAAATTTAATGAAATAAAAATGCTAAATGCTAATGAGAGTGATATAGGACTGTGAAGAATTGAAATTCTGAATATCATTTATCAAGGAACATGTTTATAAAAACAATGAGAACAGATCAAAATTTACAGCTAAGGAAGACAACAATCGACAATTGAACTCCACAGGGTAAAAACAAAACGAGCAGTCCGGAAGCAATGCTTTCACTGACATACTCGTCCAAGTATAACCAAAGGAAGTATGCTGAATTAGGAAAGAAGCCAGAGTAACCTGGTTAAGCCATCCAAACTCAGAAATCACGGAACATCATCAAATACAGGATGACCAAAAAACATTTTGCAAACACATTGCAAAAAATTTAAGATTGCTAGAATGAATTTCTTAATATTTTGAGCCATAAAATTACCTATTAAGCACGGTCACATATTAAGCAATCACGTATTAACGGGATTCTACTGTAGTTTCAAATTTAATAAAATTTAGCAGAAACAAAAATATTTTTTACATTGAAACCCTTATTTGCAATTAAAATTCATCAACTACCATTTCTTCAATATGTCCCAAGTAAAGAATGAAGCAGAACATTGACGGAAGCAGCACGCACTAAATGAAGGCTTCTGCTGGGGTTCGTTGCAAAACAAAATATTCACAATTGTCTACAATAAACTGGAAAAACAAGCTGTCGTTGAAGCTAGATAATGATTCATAAAACAGAAAGTGTATTAATAATAAAGGACACTGGCTTGGTTAATTTTGATGATACAGTGTAACACCAATTTTACATTGAAACTAAAATTAAAGTTATTCAACACACACACTCACATGTGCATATACATCTTTTTTTTTTTTTTTTTTTTTGTTTTGTTTTGTTTTGTTTTTAAATCACCATTAAGTAATCTGTTTATTTTTTTTTTCCAGGAATGTTTTCCTGGCAACATTCATGTTGCTTATATAATTAAGCCAGAAAACTTCTGGCAAAAGCAACGCACCAGTCTTGGAAGTTCAAAGTACAAATTTGAAGTGAGTAATAATAATAATTAATGATAATGAATGACAATTAGGTTAATCTAATTAAAGTAAGTTCTATTCTTTTTTATTAATCGACTTCCTTTGTTTGGATACATTGCTCACTATTGAAATTGCCCAAAGGTGATTGAACTGATTGTGGCATGCAAATGGATAGATAGATATATGTAGGCAATGACATACAAATCATTCAAGTATCCAGTTATAATTGGATATTATGTACTCCAAGATAAAAATTAACTGACAAGGGAAGTACATGAATATGTACCTCATAGATTCACACAAACTTGAAATACGTATATACTCTTCTAAAACCATTATAAATGCATACAAAATAAGAAATTGCAACATTTTGTATCTTTCAAAATAAACCACGAAAATGAAAAAATTTGATCCCACATAGCCATACAAAAAGTCCATTGTTAAGCGCATACTTAAAGCTGTACGTGTATACTAATGAGCTTGACAAAACTTCTTTCTTCCACTACTCAGCAATAAGCATGGATCCATTTCCATGAAAGCAATCTAAAATAGCAGCAGACGTCAATTGAATGGACTCTCAAGTTTCTAAACAAACTTAGTTTTTAAAAAAGATTACCAGGTTTTGCAAAATTTCTGTTACACTTATGAATGCATCGATATTGGGGGGGTAGAAGCAACCAAGGAGCAGGTGCTATTGCAGATGTGGGAGTTACCATAATGTAAACGTATATAGGTGGAATGAATGTGATTTGGATGCAAGGATATTGCGATGAAACGTAAAAGAATCGAGATCTCTGCACTCCTTCGCACGGGCCACAACAAGTCTGACATCGCTAAGCAGCTCAACGTCAGCCGATGACTGTCCACAGAGTCGCAGAGAGGCTGAAGAAAGGGGAAGACCTCAGAGATCATCCACATGCAGGCAGACCTCACGTTATCAATCATGTGGGTGTCAGAAAAGCCTTTGAACGTGACCCGACTCTCAAAATGACACTGTTCACAAAGAAAAAGACGATTTCTGTGGCCACAGTGCCCAGAGCCATCAAAGAAGAGGGTGGAAAGAGTTTGAGGCACATGGCAAGACCTTTGCTAATGGATGGCATGTGAGATAAACGTCAGGAGCACTGTAGTCGCCTTCTCAATGATTTGAAGAGCTTGAAGTGCCATAGCAATCGGATTGTATTCTTTTCTAACGAAAAATTCTTCATGGTCGACCCGGTCGTCAACAAGCAGGACGGCCGCGTGGTCAGCTTCGGCCAGGACATCTCTGAGGTCTGCTACGTGACTACAACCAAGCACACGGCCTCAGTGATGATGCTCGTCGTCGTGGCATCAAATGGCATGAAAATGCCGCTAATCTGGTTCCTGACCGGTTACAGGCTACCGCGGTCGAAAACATCTTGGCCAAGGACATCTTGACCAAGTACGTTCAGCCCTGGGTGAAAAAGGTGACGAGGAATGCGGACTACGTCTTTCAACAGGACGGTGCCCCAGCCCACAGTGCCAAGACCGTTCAAGAGTGATTGGGATCGAACATGAACTTCTGGTCTAAGGACTTTTGGCCTCCTCAGTCGCCCAACCTCAACCCTCTTGACTACAACGTGTGGGCGCATATCGAGAGCAAGGCCTGCAAGATCCGTCACGGCAACGTCGACCAGCTGAATGCATCTGTAAACTGCGTGTGGACCGCCATGAAGAAAGACTACATCCGTGACGTTTGTTGGGCCTTTAGACCTCGCCTAGAGCATGTGCTTTCCGCCGATGGCGGTTGCATCGATCAATATGCATTGTGTATACACCAAAATCAATTCTGACAATAAAAACGGTGTCTAACTGCACCAGACAAGTAGTTATGTCATTTTTGCGGAGGTTCTCACATGTGTAACAGAACTTTTGCAAAACCCAGTATTAAAATTAGCTAATTGCCTCCTAGTAAAAAAAATCTGTATAATAATTATTAACCATTTTCTTAAATTATTATTTCATTTAATTCGGTAATCTTCGTAAATATTCTGGGCCTCGTGTCATGTGAAACGAGGGCAGGGCTGTCGCGTGACACGTTGCATTGGTGAGGGTATGTATCATGATTCTTATTAATTTAAATAAAAATAGTATTCATAGATGCAGCTGCTCTTATAAATTATTTTGAGATGAATAATTGTACAGCAAAATTTAAGGTTTTGTGTTTAATAACACTGCTCTAACTGAAATTCTTTGGCGCATTGCGGTTAACGATTTTGGTTCTCCCCTTACCACCATGTTTTTTCACATCCGTTTTGAATGAAGCACTGCCAGCGCCACACAACGCTATTCGCTTCCACGATATGCTTGCATGCAAAAAAAGAATGCGTTTTACACCTTCGTGTACTTCCCTTGTGAGTGCAGCAAAAATATCTTAGCTTGTCATCCTGCTTTCAACACTTTGAGTGATAAATATACGAGGAGAATTAAAAAAATTCCTGGAATAACAGTATAGCACTCTAAAAGTAGGACATATGGCAATGCTTACCTAATCTTCTACAAAGTAGCACCTTTGCGAGCACACACCTTGCTCCATTGAATCTGCCATTCTTGTGGAACCTTCTCGAACTTGTCTGTTGCATTCGACTTGATGTCTCCATGGTTGCAAAACGTGTTCCCTTGAGGCCCATTTTCAGAGCCGGGAACAGGCGAAAGTCAGTAGGAGCAAGATCCAGAGAGTACTGCGGTTAAGGGATGATAACAGTGTTTTTGTTAGCGAGGAATTGCTGCATAACAAGTGATGTGTGGCTCTGTGCATTATCGCGATCCAGAAACCACTTTCTTTGCCTTGCTGCTTCCTCTGAATTGCATCGCGCAACCTCTGCAAAACTTGCATGTAGAAATGGCTCGTAACAGTCTGTCCATGACATATGAATTCATGGGGCACTAGACCTTCAATGTCAACAAATGCAACAAATGACCAACACTCACGTCTACTTCATGGCACACTTAAACCTGTGAAGCCTTATTGTGCCTGCAAGCAGAGATGCTGTACAAAAGTGCAAGTTTCGCTCATTCACTGTGTGTTGAGGAATCCCAAGGAATTTTTGACTGCCATTGTATATCTGCCACCCTCTTCAACAGCTTACTTCTGGAATATGAATCAATAAAATAAGCTGAAGAAGCCATGTTTTGTTCATACTTCAAGTTTTACAGTGTTGGGTTGTTACAAATTTAATGTGTTATGCCGATTTCATGTGATATTGGAAAAGGAAAAGGAAAAAGAAAGCAAGATGGCTATTATATCAAAGTATCTCCAGCAGAAGCACTGCATTGTTTCCAAAGAGTGGCCAGGTTGTTAATGCCACAGATGTGATCAAGTGTTCTACTGCTTCATACACTTAAGCATCATTGGTAGAGCATTTCTTTGACAAAAAGTTGTTCAAGGGCCAGAAAAGATTACAATGTAGTGGTAAAACATCAGGAAAATAAGGAGGATGTGGCTTAGCCCAATTCTGGGTTTGCTAGATAGTTATCAATGAGGTAGGTGATCAGCCACAACACACTATGTCTTTTGAGAATGCTGGCTGCTGAATGTAGTCTTTCATCGGTCTACCACATATCTGCACAATATTGATCTGGTGTTATACAGAGTCCGTCAAAAAATGTTACAACATTTCAGCAAAAGAAAATAAACTATATAAAAGTTGTAACACTAAATTCATATAGAATCAAGCGATGAATGTAAGTCCTCTTTGACTTCTACAATTATGACAGGTGTTCAAAGTGATTATCATAAGCGCTGAGATATTTTTGAATATGGCGAACAGTTGCTTCTATGCATTTTCCTAACTAACGCTTATCAAGTAATCTCCTATAACTAGATGGCAGTTGTGGTCTTCTTTTATTGGGATCGTCTTCATTCAATGCATGTAATATATTGGGAAGTAAGCTTTTGATTTTGCTGTTATGGAAAAAATTACAGATGACATCTAATAAAGTGTGTATACATTTTTTGGCGGACTCTGTAGTTTGACTCTGTGAGAGGAAAGAATAATGAATGGTGCCAGTAGAGGACGACCATATAGAAAGGATTATCTTCTTTGCATGGAGAGATGACTTCAGATTTCTGCCTGGAAAGTCTCTTACTCCCAACCATAGTGCCAAAAAAGTGTAATTGGCATACATTATGCACTTCTTGTCAACAGTGAATAAACATTGGAAAATTCTTTTCCTTTTAATTCTTTGGATAAGAAAAGACCATACTTCCAATTGCTATGGGACCCATTTGTCGAATTTTCGTATCTTTCCTATTATCAACAAGTATAAGGAACTGCATGAAGATACTCTATCACACCATTTGTTGGCTACTCTATCACCCATTTTGTTGAGTGTCTGCTTCAATCATATCCTTCAGTTCACCAGGTTCAATGGAGAAAGGACAAGGACTATGTGGCTCATTTTGCAGGCCTTTATCTCTGGATCTAAATTTTGGCCATTCACAGATGTTTGATGGAGAGTGCCCTTTGTGATATGGCAAGCCTCTAAACAATAATCCATTTTTTCCACACACTTGTCACCATAGTCCAATCAGTTGAGCCACCTGCTTCGCCTATCTGCTGTGTTAACTGGTATAAGTCTCATAAAAGCAGGAGGTTATGGACACCTTGTCTTTCACATATCTGCAAAGGAAAAAAAAAGAAACTGCAAGGAGTTAGGACGAATGACCCAGGAAGCCACAACATCATTCGCCCACCATAGCCCATCCAGAATTTTAGAAGATGCTAGTTGAGGTAAACACATACGCGTTTATGCCAATATGACTAGGCATTGTCCTGCTGCAAAATGAAATTGCTTATCTTTCTTCCAGTTGCAACAACAACAATTCAGAAATGTCTCTCTACATGGTTATCAATGAAGTTTTTGCATATTCAAGTACACAATAAGCTTTTTCTTTTGCTGATCACACCAATTTGAATAACAGTTCCTCTAGAGAATATTGGAAATGGCAGACTTTTCAGTGTGGCAAAATGAAACTTGGAGCTTTCATTTTATTTTGGTTTTTGTGAAATTAATTCATTAGAGCTGTACATGTTATGTTTTCTTTTGGTGCCCTGTATTATCATCAGCTAGATGCATTTGAAAGTGCTAGAATCATAGGCCCATGATAGGCTGATTGGATGATATCCCAGCTTTTAGTTCATATACATCAAGATGCCAAAATGTGAAATGTTGGGAAGAGTAATGCAAGAAAGTAGTGCATATCTCACTTTAGAGGGCTAAGTGCAATAAGGCAGATAACTAAATATCCAGGTAGTAAACGACAAGGGAAGCACACGAACATGTACCTCACAGATTCACACCAGATTGAAATATGTACTCATCTGAAGATATTATTGAAGCTTGCAAAATAAGAAAATGCAAAATTTTGTTTCTCTCAAAATAAATCGTGAAAACAAAAAAATTTGAAACCACATAGCTTCCAAAGATTCTTCATTGTTAATTGGAAGTAGCAGCAAACAACAATTGAATGGATTCTCAAGTTTCTAAACAAACTTAATTTTTAAAAATAGATTATTAAAATTAGCTAATTGCCTTCCAGTAAAAAAAGTATATAATAATTGATAACTATTTCCTTAATTTATTATTTCATTTTATTAATTAATTCAGTAATCTTTGTAAATTTTCCGGGTGGGTGTCATGTGAATTGAGGGTAAGGCTGTCAAGTGATATGTTACGTTGGTGAGGGAGTATGTGTCGCTATGCTCTATAATTTTAAATAAAGTAGTATTCATGGATGTTTACATCGTCTTATAAATTATTTTGAGGTGTATATTTGCACAGCAAAATTAAGGTTTTGTGCTCAATAACAGTACTGTAACTGCAGTTCTTTGGCGACCGCCATTAACGATTTTGCTTCCCTTCTTATCGCCATGTTTTTTTTGAACGTTTCACTTCCGGAACACTACTGCCACCATTCAACGCCATCGCTTCCAAGGTATGCTTGCGCGCAAAGAAAGAATTCTCTCGTCCACCTTCGTGTACTTCCCTTGTAAGTGTAGAGAACATTCGGCATGTTTAGCAACAGCTGTAGTACTTTATTCGTATACTCCAAGGTCTTTTGATTTTTTTTGCCAAAGGGTTCACATCCATCAAACTCTGAAGAATTTCTTAGTTAATTAAACATACCAAACAAAGGAAACAATAATAAACAGAATACAGGGAGTCCTTGACTTAAGACGTTACAAATTACCACTCATTCTTTAAGTTAAGACACTTGTTTCACACTTAAAACAACAATACAATAAAAAAGGCAGTTCTTAAGAAAAAAATGATGCTTCGACTTCACAGGAAACATATAAGCACAAGGACTCCCTGGAGTACTGTAATAGCTAACATATTTTAATTTACATTTTCTGATTTTCTAAAGTTCTTTCTAAATTTCACATAATTGTAAAACAAGTAAAAGTGTTTCTGCTAAATTCGTTTTCTTTTTTCCATTTCAGACTGCCATGGTTGCTGCAGAGGCTTTACCTAAAATTATTGAACCTTGTCAGTTAACAGCTGACTTTGATGGTTCTTTATTTTATGATCATAGTCAATGGATAGAAATGAGGCTGGTAAGAAATAATTACTTCAAAAATTTCTCCATAATATTTAAGTTTTAGTTGCCTGCTATCTGATTAATTAGAGTTCATCCTAGCAATGAAAAATGGCAGAGTGCTGGCTTCTTAAAAAAGGCACCCCTATAGCAATTTGGGTACATGCATGCTCCCCCTCCCCAAAGTTAGATTGGATGGAAGCAACCATGATCAATGTTTCATGGCATCTTCTCGTCAGTCTCCATCACTATAATTAGAATTCCTAAAAGCACGGCCTCCAAGATGGTAACGATCTTGAAGGCTACACTTAAAAGTTCTCTAGCATGGCATTGCTTTCAGGCTGGTACACTTTGCTTAATAAATTTATATCGTGACCACACATTTATTGCATTAATTGGTATAAAATCAGAATAATTCAAGAGTCCATGACCGGTTACGGTTATCAATGGAAGAGCAGCCTTCAGTGAAGGCTTGGTGGTTGGTTGAAAAAGGGGAGGGGGGTGTATTTCCTTATTCATTATGAATCGTTAATCACACTGTTTACTAATTGTGATAACACGCATCAAACAATTATCGACTATTTTTCGAATCTCCAACACGTAGAATTGAAGTAGATAATTGGTGTTTGTCAATTTGGGTGTTTTTCGGTGGAAATCATGAAAATTTGGCAAAACGTGTGCAGGAAACTGTAAATCCACTCATTTGGGTGACTTGCGGTGGAAATCATGAAAATTTTGCAAAACGTGTTGCTCTGAAAAAGTTAGGGGGGGGGGGACCCAAAAATAACCGGACTATTGCTCTGAAAAATTAATTTTTTAAGTTTGTGACAAAATTCTTTCAGTCTCCTTCAAAGTACTCTCCATTAGACTCGATGCACTTGTCCAGTCTTCTTTCCCACTGTTTGAAGCACCTCTAGAACTCTTCAACTTTGATATAGTCCAGTGCCTACTGCGAAACGCTCCCTTTTAGATTTTTTTTTCATTCTCGGGAATAGAAAATAGTCACACGGGGCTAGGTCTGGCGAATACGGACGGTGGAGAACGATAGTCCATCCCCAAATAGCTAGGTCTGTCTCTTCTGAAATTTGTTTGATCGTGAAATGACTATCTTCGTTGATCTTTTGGCGGATTTTTTCAATGTTTTTGTTGTTCAGATGACCAGAATGAGCAAGATCTTCAACACTCATCTGACCACGTTTAAAGCATCGAAACCATTCAAAAACTTGTGTACAGCTCATAGCATCCTTCTTGAATGCTTCAATGCATTTGGTAAGCTTCCATTGCCGATTTTTCAAGCAGGAAGCAAAATTTCAAACTCACTCTTTGCTCCTTTATATCTGCCATAACGACTTCGCAGGCAGCAAACGAGAACAGTTGAACAACAACACTACGATCAGTCATTAACCTCCTACCCAGACGCTGTTGGGAAGGTCTCTACTAGAGCCTTCTAGTGGGAGAATTCTCTACTATGCCTAGAAATGGCTGCACGCTTTCAATCCAGTTATTTTTGTGTCTCCCCTTGTATACTTTGGTTGTATGAGTCTCGCTCACTCCCCACCATTAGAAATATTAAATTAGTAACTTTTCTAGCAATAAATAAAGATCCATGAAATTCAAATGATGCTTGAAGAGCTGAAAAACTAGTCTTAACCAATTTGGTGTTGAAACGGGAAGGAAAAATTCAATGATTCGGACTTGAACCAGGGACCATGCCTATTGCTGGCACTGCTCTAACTAATTGAGCTACTGCAGACACTGAACAGCCTTGAGGTTACGAAGTATGAAGTCAATGAAGTCACTAGATAGCCCAAATGGCAGAGCAGGCTGTGATTCAAAAGTTGGGAATTTCCTTGCCCTGAAGCCATCAAATACTTATATGAAAATTAATAATAAACATAGAAATTGACAAACTGAAGATCACACTTCAGTAATATAATAAATTTGGTGTTCAAAAGGGAAGGAAAAATTCCACGACCTGAACTTAAACCAGAGATCATGCCTATTGCTGACCTAGCTCTAACCACTGTCCATAGTGTCTGCAGTAGCTCATTTGGTTAGAGCGGTGCCAGCAATAGGCATGGTCCCTGGTTTGAGTCCAGTCACAGAATGTTTATATTATTGAAGTGTGGTCTTCAGTTTGTCAATTTCTATGTTTATTAGCCTTAGCCAGATGTTTAATTATGACCCATATTTTTCCAACTATTAGAATCTCTCCACAAATGAATCCAACGGGATTTGCCTCAAAACAGTTATGCTATCTCCACTAATGCTGCTATCCCTTTATCGTAAACAATTTAATAAAATAGTATCAATAGTTTTCATAAATACCATCCTTTAAGTCATTTGAAAGTGTCATTAAGCAATTTTTAGGAGAAAGAGTGGTCAGGAAGGGCACTGACTTGAAGTAATAGGGGCACCTTATTAGTTTGTAATTTTAAAATGCAGTAAATATTAGGTACATATAAGAATTTTCTTTTATTTGTCATGTTTTCTGTGTATTTTATGTCTTAAGTATGTAAAAGTATTTTTATGCTAAATTACAAATTATTATAGTCAATAAATAGAGCTCTCTGAAAAAATAAACAAACCTAACTTAATAATAAATGAATCTCCTGTGTCATCCAAGATTTTGATTTTTTGAGACACCCCTAGTCCTCATTGTTTTGGCTAATCAAGACTACTGCGCTGCTTTTTTCAAGCAAATTACAAAAGCATTTAATATGTATTTTTTTTTTTAGGGCCTCGAAGAATTTATATGGAAAGTTCTAGATCTGCTGGACAAATTAGATGAAATAAAAGCAGAAATCTCTCGTAACGATTTTGCTGACGATACAACAGGTGCCAAACTTACCATTGAACAGCACAATGAGTTAAAGAAGAAAATTGTCAAAGCACCTGTTGAAAATATTGACCTTGAAGGTCAAAGGGTATTACAGAGGTAAATAAAAATACACGTAATTAAGTTCCTAAAAACTGATTACCTGATGAATTACCTGCATTTTGAAAAGATATATGCATCATAGTTGAAAACAAATTATAAATTGTTGAAATAATCCATAAAGCATTTTTGATTTCTTGACGTAGCGTGTAAGTAGACATAGACAAGTAGAATGCTGGTTATCCAGAATAATTACAACTGGGAGGCATTTCAAATTACCTGTAATAAAAGCTTCAGATAATCACTGGCAACAGAAACTTTCATCATTATCATTTTGAGGCACTGCTCTCTGTTAAAAATACCAATATATCCACAACCAAATACATCCTATCCAAAAGCAATATTCTAACATAAGTCCTCTTCTTATAAAAGGATGTGTAAATGATATACAAGTGAACCTCGATATCTCGAATTACACAGGAACAGAAAAAAAAAATTGACATAAAGAGGTTTCGAGATATGGAGGGTTACTTTTAAATCAAGATTTTTAGGTTATTTAAATTACTTAAACTTGGATCTAAAGTATCCAGTGATGTTCCCCGGTGGTGAAGATGGATATCACTTTAATCTGAGGCTGGTCAAGAAGAGTTTAAATAAAGTCCCGGTATATCACCTAGAATTCCTGTTTTTCGGATTTTTCTAAGATGGATAGTCCCTTCGCTCTGTGTTTTATTGATTGAGTTATTATTTAATCAATCTGGAGTCTTAATTTAACTTCTTGAGAAGTGTAATTATCCCGGGCAACGCCAGGTTCTCTGCTAGTAGGAAATAAAATGGAACGTCTATAAAGAGCACGCCACGTACAAATAGAGGCACTAGTATCAAAAATGCACAAGCTGCACATGCTCAATCATCTCGTATGCAACCGAGACTTGCCAATGAGATCGCAAAATTGTTTCGTGATTTTTTTTTCGTAACGCACAAGAATCATCTATCTTTAATGGAAGTGAGTCCAGTTTTTTCGTTTTTGTACAAAAAATTTCTTTTTACGAAACAAAAAAATACTTAACTTTATAATGTTTTTAAATGTCTTACATTTCACTGGTACACGAAGTCAAAATTCGACATAGCGAGGTTTTCTGAAAAAATGTTTCGAGATAACAAGGGAAAATTACATGAAATTAATAGTGAAAATATAGGGAAATTAAATTTTTTTGATATATCGAGGTTCGAGATAGCGGGGTTCAAGTGTACATAATTCTTCACAGAATCATGTCAATTGTGAGAGTGAAGATTTAGGTAATTTAAAGAAGGAAAAGAAGTTGCAACTTATTACGGTGCAAATCTAGAAATAATGTGGTCAATGATCATCCCGTTAGGCACCTCAAGTTGTAGAACACAAAGCACAGGCTCAGATTAATATCATGATGTCCCTACTGCCTAGTACATGTATTTTTAATTTTTATTTATTTATTTATTTTAGAGATTCTACAATAACGCACTTCTGAGACCAGAATAGTATAAAGTGACGAGTTTGGTCTCAGGGGCATAAAAACTGAATATTAAATGATCCAATGAATATTAAATATATCGTGAATATTAAAGAACATAAGAAACAAGTCCAAGATAAGTGATACAGTAAACTATTTTAATGCTGATTTGTTTGAGTGTTATGCCATTATCAGAGGGAAAACAGTTACAAAACAAAATAGGAAATACTATGAGTATTTATACAATAACAGGATGAGTGTGTGTACCAATGAAAGTTGTGATTGGTGAACTATAATAAAGAATTGGGTTGCTGTCAGGAATGTTAGTGTTCATCTTGGAAATTCAGAAGGCAGACGTAATAGAGAATGGGTTAGTTTTTCGAATGATGATTTTCCCCTTGTGACTTTAAGACAGGTTCTCATTCATCTTTGGGTGTCCTTTTTCAGTTCTATGGGACACACTTAATCTGTTATTGTATAAATTCCATAGTCATTGCTCTCATTTTACTTTCTTGTATGATATTGTAATTATGAGAAAAATCGACCTTGAGATTGTGTGAACACGATAATTCAAAACCGAAATGAGCTACATGGAAGAAATTTGGTAAGTATATGATCCTTACCCCAAAATTACTGAACTGTATCAGACCAAATCTGTCAATCAAAAGTGGTATTTTACATATACCCTTTTTTATGGTTGTATGACAAGGTGATTACCTTAGGCAATAATCGATGTGCAGTAACAGTGAGTTAATTGTATATACTGCCTTATATTGTTGTAATACATTGTTGCTGCAAATCGATTATTGCCTGAGGCAATCTGCTTGCCACACAACATATACTGTACTCGAATTTCTTCATATAAACTAGGATTTTAAATAAAGGTAAACAAATCCAATTTAGTCTTGGCCAGTAGTGTTCAACCTTTTTTTTTTATCACAAAGGGCCACTTTCACCTTTAAGAAGAAACCCACAGACCGTGTTATTCTATCATGTGACCACACTTAACCTAATCGTCTGTTTGGGGGATTCCAAATGGCCTGATAGAAACCTCTACTTAGGTTTCTAATGATTAGATATGCTTTAAGCAGTTTGAAACACACAAGCCAATGTGAATCTGATGGCAGGCCAAAGTGGCCTGTGGGCCACAAGTTGAACACTTAGGCCTTTATAATGATGAAAGACAATTAGATATCAAATTTTAGCTGAATTGTACAAGTGTTACTGCAGGCAACTCGCTCTTCATTAAGGGCAGATTGTCAGAGGAAAACAATACTGGTGCCTCTAAATAGAATTTTTAGTTTTATTGATGGTTGGTATGGAGTGTGATGTTTCCTTGTTTATAAGATTGAATGAAGCTTTACTTGAACACCTACTTAATATTTTTCATATTAACTAGCATTTTAAATGGATAGAAATGGTTGAAAGTTTGTACAGCCCTTTACACTTGCAAAAGAGAATTAGATATAAAATTTCAGCTGAATTATGCCACAAGAACTGGTAGTTTATTTGAACATCTTCTTGGTATTTTTCATGTAAAGTTACCTCACTTGATATGCTAATCAATACATTTCAGTATAGTGGATTGCTGACGACATTGACGGAGAGGATATATGAGGAACTAAGCCAGTATTGGATAGTGCAATTTAAATTTTTTTTTTTTTTTTTACTAAGAATGTGGATTTTGATGAAAACAGGGATGAAGAAAATATATGTGATGAAGTGGATGAAGAAGTCATCTTACTTGAGAGCTTTTGGTTGCATAATACATAATAAAATCATTTTGACCACACGTTATCAGTGACATTCTTTCGTGAGTATATGAGAAAGTCAAGGGGCGAATGCACATTTTTTGTAACTGTTTTGCCTGTGATTATGGTATAATACCGAAATGCACCAGCTTTAGTTTACTGTATCGCTTGTCTTAGACCTGTTTCTTTGTTTTCAGATTAATATATTGAAGATATCTTGGCAACTGTGTTAAACATTATAACATTAAACCCCAAACCATCCCAAAACAGATTTACAATTTACATTCACTACATTTCTCTTTACTCCATACTTACCTCTTATATTGTAATTCAGATTGTAGTCCCAATTACTCACACAAGCCACACCTCTTAAAAACTCATATCCACACTCTAATAAATTTTTATTCCTAGCAATATTCATTCGCCCAGAATATTCATGATTTGCAATCTAGCTCATCTTCTTCTAAAAATCTCAATATCAGGGCCACTTTCTCTATCAAAGATTTCTGTGTTTGGGGTGACCTTAGAAGAGAAGGAAAAACTAAGTTATACACTAAGTTATCCCTTTAAATTCCTTTACAGTGGCAGATTTAAGGGGGGGGGGGAGATAAATTGTAAAGATTTTTAATATATGTACTGCAAATTTTTTTTTTTTTTTTTTTTTTTTTTTACAAATTTACATTTCAAACTTCAGTTTAGGAAAGACCCCAGGATCACATTACTTCCCTGGGGAGGAGGGGGTGGTTATTTGAAATACCTTATAACATATTATCCAAACCACCTGATTAGGCCCCCCCCCCCCCTTCTTATGTTTTCTTCCTGCAGTTAATTTTATGTTTTCTTCCTGCAGTTGTATGTGAGGTTAGAATCTTAATTGCTGTAACTGACCTAATCTAATTTTTTTTTCCTTCCTTACAGGTTAAGCTGTGTCCCCACCAGTGGGGATGCTTATGACTCTGGATACTCAGGGCGGGATAGTGCGCACATGATAGTAGGCAATGCTGACTTCCAAAGTGCTATCCCGCAGGTGATGCAGTTGTTGGAAAAAGTTCATTCCACACGGCATAATCTTCACCAAATGTGGCATATCAAAAAACTCAAACTTGATCAGTGCTTCCAATTATGTGCTTTTGAACAGGATGCTGAAAAGGTAAACAAGAAATACAGTATTAAGAGTAGGATAAAACAGTGAGTTTGCATGTAGAGGAACAACATATATAAAGATTTTAATCTTCGCATTGTAGATGTTTGATTGGATATACCACAACAGGGAATTATTTCTAGTCAATTATGTAGAAATTGGGCAGTCTTATCAAATGGCCAAAGAACTCCAGGAAGAACATAATAGGTTCACTATGGCGTCAATGGTACATCTGATTTTTTCTTTCTTATTAAAATATTTTTATTGTTGCATTTTAGTATAATTGATCTGTAAGAATTTTATATAGATATTTGTTGTATATTAGAGTCATCCATAAATTGTTATTCTTTGCATCTTTGTAAAATAGCCAGTATTTTGATTTGTAATGTCAACACAATGTAAATCTAATTTAATACATTTTTTCAGTAGTGGGAAAGTAAAATTGTTCCATAATGTGAATTCATTGAATTCAAATGAATCCATATCAGGATGAATTTTATAGAACTAGTCTAATATCGACTGTTTACACTTTAACCATTTTGTATAAGACTTAGGAACTTTTGAAAAATGATAATAATATATAAGGGTCGCTCAAATGAAAGCAGGAATGTTGTGAGGTCGCCGTCGCTTGAAGAGACAGAATGCTGCATATGCACTGAGAAAGGGCTCTGAGGGGTGGGAAGGCAGGTGCAGGCCGTATCCAGAATTATTTTTTGGTGGGGGGGTGAGGGGGCCTGGCCCAATTCTGCTTGTGAGGGGACCAAAATTAGTTGCCAAGGCGGTAAATAACCCTGGGCAGGCAGTATCATCGGAATGCACCAGTTGTCAGTATGATGGTATGAAAAGAAGGCTGTATCATCGGATCATGGATGCCTTTGGACGTAGTCAACATACAGTTGGGCAAGTTTCAATGGGAGATTAAAATCTGGTTGCGATGCTCGTAGTATTCAAAACGTGTATGGGACTTAGTGGGAGTGGGGTTATTCTGTTACATGCCAATGGCTACTATGTGCAAGGATTTGTTGCAGCGATTTCGGTCAGAAGTCCTTGAACATCCCCATGTAGCTCCGACCTCTCACCTTGCGACTACTATGTCTTTGGTCCACTCAAGAAAGCTCCAGGGCCATTCCAGGAGGTTCTTCACCTAAGAGATTCATCAGACCATTGAGACGCCAGGATCAACCTTCAAGGCAATTATGTTTAGGCATTTTGTTCTAAATGTATCCTGTATTCTGTATATTTAACACACTGACACCATAGAATAACATAGAATGGACAGCTCAGCATTTCGATGGTAGTGACCTTGAAGCAGCACTCCTAACGGATGGGTGGAATCTGCCGGCTGTTTAACCTGCATTTCTATGGAGCATGCTACGACCTTTTCTAGATTTTTAATTATTCTCGGTCTGTAATTAACGGAAACCACCAAGATCACATGGAAGCTTGAAATGAATGACATGTAATCTGTCGGCATCAAGAAAAAATTTTTTTCTACGGAGGAAAAATAGATATTCGCCTAATTAAATGCACTTGACTAACTTGCTTGGCAATCAGCTGACTGGCTGTTAAGTTTACAGCATATACCTAAATCATTTAGACTTTGCAAATATATTAATATATTTTCCGCAATATAGTAATTTCACTTCAAACTAATCTAATTTCAACAACAGAATTAATTTGACTTACTTTAATTTGTTTTTATTGAAAAAGTGATAAGCAAAATAAGTGACAAAAGGCATTAGAATGCAACTTTTAACTATATTATATACGGTAGAAGGGTGGATCATAATACTGTTCCTATTGATTAAACAGGTGGTGGCCTTACAGTATAACAGAGGGACATCAGGAGTTCCAACTAGTTTCGCCATTTATTCCCAGCTTTGTCAAGGATATATACAGCAAGAGGCATGAACCCACCCGCCGCCGTCACCACCGACAAATATTCCCAATCCGGAGTTTACCGCCTGAATTGTGCGTTTTGCGACAGATTCTATGTAGGATTATCGACCCGCAATTTTGCAGTACGATTCAAAGAACACATTGACTTGTATAGAAAACGAGATCGTATTTCCCACTATGCAAACCACCTCGAAGATTCCGGACACGCTTTAAAGACACAAGAAGATGTGATGTCTGTCTTACATATCTGCAATACACCAGAAAAAACTGCTACTCTCGAAGCGATCGAAATATTCAAGGCCAAGAAGTCCTCCCCTCACCTGCTTCTCAATTGTCAAACAGACTTTAATGTGTTTGCAATACTTAACTCTTTATCTGATCTATTATGATTCCTTTTTTCTCGGTTTCTTTATTATGGTTTATGTTTTCTTTTGCATTTTGTTATTTCTTGCCTGTTTATTTTATTTTCTGTAAATCCTCTTGTCCTCAGACAACCGGATAAGTTCTCTTTTCGGTCCGCGTAAACACGCACCATCCCTTTGTATATTTTCTTTTTGTATAATTTATAAAATTAGCGTTTACACTCTTTTTATTCTATTGGCCATTATAATTCAAAAATCTGTGCTTATTCTATTTATCCTATTGGGCAATTATTTCCTCTTTAATTCTTTTGTATCCTATTGGTTCATGTATTTGCATAATTTGTACCTCTTTTCTGTATATAAAGGCTTGCATGCCTCTTGCTTTTTACATCCTTGACAAAGCCGGGAATAAATGGTGAAACTAGTTGGAACTCCTGATGTCCCTCTGTTATACTGTAAGGCCACCACCTGTTTAATAAATTATATTATACACTTAAAGATGGGTTACATTTAGATACACTGTATATTTTAATGATAAAATTACATTGAAGTAAATGACTTTGACAAAAATTAAGGAACTTCAGGCTTCAACAAAATAATATAACAAAAAGCAAAATTCATAGGAAACCGACAGTTGATTATAATTAAATTACATTTCATTTTAAACTCCATGGGGAATGAATTACTATTTATTTTGAATTCATAAAAGGCCAAAAATTAAAACTTTCAAGAAATATTTTTTTTT